>JAFMSR010000017.1:39425685-40025685 GCA_022818135.1 Saxidomus purpurata | reverse complement strand
CGCCTTGGTGAGTCTTCTAAAAAGTCTAATCTCAATACAAAATCAGCGAAATTTCACAATTTTATACATTATTTAATTTATATAAGGACTAGCGTATTTTTCGGTGATAACGCGCTACATTTCAACGGGCATTTATCATTTCAGTGAGCAGCCAATGCTTTTTCGGATATAAAATTTTAACAAAAAATCGGCAAACACGGGCAAAAAAGACATCTTTAAAAAACTACAGGCCCGCTAAAAATTTTATTTTCAGCAAAAGTAATCAATTTTCAAGGGAAAAGTCAAATAAAAAAGTGAACTTTACTTCTTCAGTTTTTCACAATATTGTATAGAAGACAAAATGTACTTCCGATTTTTTTACGTAAAACGCAACGTTTTATCGACGTCGCTTGGTGCTTCGTTGCACTGTAGATGTTGCATTATTTTTTACGTCAATTTCAAAAGTATTAATGAGCGTCAGTATTTCTAATATTAAGCATGAAACATTGTATGGGTTATCAAGTAGGTAATATATTGATTATATAATAACCTTTTTAAGATAAATTAAGTTTTTACTAATATAAAAAGTCATATAGCTTTGTTTGCTTTTTAATTTTGATTAACATACCGAAAACATCAGCGTACAATTACGTCATGCAGTTCTAATGAAATAGATAAGTGCATGTAATGGTATTTTATAAAACTGGCATTAACTGGAATAAAAATAAAGTGATACAAATTAAACTATACTCTGATATTTATTTGTTCGTATCGGGTTATAGCAATATGTATAGAATCACAACTGGGACATTATGTCTTCAACCTACATTGTCCACACCGAGATTTTAGCAAAGCTTTCACACCATCGACTCCGGATCTTCTTGCCACTATTTGTAAATGATTCAGTCTGAGGCCGCTTTCAGCTAACCTTTCGCTGACAATAATTGAAATACTCTTGTTTTTTTACAGCATCATTGTATGTTGACAAGGTTTCCATCTTATTGGCTTTTAAAAGCCGTTTGTAAGTTAATTCCTCAACGGATGTTAAATGACATTTTAGGTCGGTTTCATTTATGTGACTACAAATGAGCAACTCTGATAGACACTTCACGTCTTCGTCAGCATTATGAAAATCAAACTCTTTCCCGGGGAGGTACTCACGAGACAGCGAAGATAATGTGTAGGCACCTCGGCCTTTACGGTCTGGATATTTTGTTTTGAAGTATGGCAATGTGTCGGCATATCTTTTAATATTGCTACATGTGATAGAATGTCTCTTATATGCATTATTAAGCATACGCCCATCAAATGAAGAATTGTGGGCCACTAAAATCGGATCTTTTGTGTCGATATTGGCTATCCATTGGTTGAAATCTTTCAGCACCACACTAATCTCACATGCATCGACAGCTTGCATATCCTGGTACAAGGTTCTGCCGTGGTATTCAAGTCCCGTTAGCTTTGTGATATGGTAGTTTATGTAACCGTTGGTAGGGATCGCATATCTAGAGAAACAAGTCCCTGTTTGGAAGTGACGTGCCGATATTTGTAGGATATTGTCTTTGTCTCCTGTAAGACATATGTTACATATTTTTCAGCAAATTTTGAATAATGATCACTATTATTTGCCCGTATATGCAAGCCAATCTATAATAAGATCTCAAAATTAATATATTCATTTCGTGATATAAACCATGCAAGAGTATGTCTGTGTATGTATTTCATAAATTAACAGCGACAACAAAAATGTTATTTACAGACAGAAATGTAATTTATTCCTGGTATCGACAAGATAAATTGAGCCACGTCATGCGAAAATGGGCCTTAATGCGATTGCGATCAGTATGGTTGTGCAGTCTGATCAGGATCCTTTCTGTTCGCTGAACGTACCATGGCACCTACATTGACTAAATAGCGAACAGTATGGATATCACCTACATTGACTAAATAGCGAACAGTATGGATATCACCTACATTGACTAAATAGCGAACAGTATGGATATCACCTACATTGACTAAATAGCGAACAGTATGGATAGCACCTACATTGACTAAATAGCGAACAGTATGGATAGCACCTACATTGACTAAATAGCGAACAGTATGGATATCACCTACATTGACTAAATAGCGAACAGTATGGTTCCTGATCAGAATGCACGGATGTGCAGGCTGATCTGGATCCATACTGATCGCAATCGCCTTAAGGCCCATTTTCGCATGACGCTTTGGAGCTTGAGTGTATTTTCAAAATTATTTTATTTAAAGCGTACCAGATTGGCTATTGTAGTTATTACCGCTGCCACGCTGATTCCAACCCCCGTCCGCAGTGCACTCTGGCTTCATCTGGTTATCGACGGTACGCTCCCTGGTAAATGGAACAACATTGATCGTTTCAAACCTATTCAGTCAGTTTATTAAAACTATGACTACGAACAGTGACGATTTATAGCATACATTCATCAACTGTTTTACTTTGTTATATTTGGTGGTACTTGAGGATTTTACTTGGTAACACATACTTGTTTATTATCTATAATACTATCGAATTTAGGTATTGTTCCATTTGTAAAACACCTGTTTACTTCTTCCAATAGCATGATCTCCTCATTTACAGCATCTATGCACGAGTCCTTCGCAACTGCAGTAATTGAGGAACTAATTTCTCTTTCCCGTTTTTTTAGCGTTCTATGAGCTATGGTAGGAATGTTTATATAGGAGAGAATATTATTCATTTGACTCTCTCCTATGCCGGCATTGAGCATTGCTGTGAATAATATTTATAGTTTAAACATTACAAAAACGTGTAGTAACATATGACACATGTCTCAATCAGTACAAATTTTAAGTTTTCCAACATATTTACAAGACTGTAACATGTATAAACTATTTATAACTACATACTTCCTTATTAAGTTGAAAAGGTTTTGGTACCGTCGTAAGTGTTTTATCAAAGAAAACACAGATATGCGACTTTTGTATGCTAAGGGTATATCAACTAAAGTCTGTCCCACTCAATCGGTAGACTTCGATTAAATTTCGAATATGCACATGACATAAATATTAAATACACCAGCATCACTGGAACATTAATATCTCCAGGCCACTTTTTCATTTTTTTGATTAACTTGATATTTTAGTCAAAATTTGATTTTTTGTGATTTTCCCCATAGGCCGTAATGTAAATGACGCGACGTCGCTGAATCCAATATGGCGGCGCCCGTTACGTCGCTATCGGGGATAAACTCAAAGTTAGCGACGTTAGTTTTTATATGACGCTAACGCGTTCTACAAAACATTTGCAACGTCTTTATATGAGCTTTTTCCGGGTTGCTGAAGCCGTCGTGTTGATTACTGAGGAAGAGTAAGGGCTTACATTGCAGTATTTAACACATTTGTATAACGACAATGATTTTAATAATTTGCCGTGTTATTTAGACACAGGAAATTTAGGTTTAATAAAAGTTACTTAAGCTTCTATATTTACCAACAAAGGGATGCCAAATATCCATTTCACTCAAAGCCAATATAAATCAATTTTCAACGGACGATCGTTATGTGACGATAGATGAATACGCAGCCTTGAATAAACAATAAATAGCAACAAAGATTTTCCGATCGATTTGCACCACTTGCAAAATCAATCTCGCCCAAATCCTAGAATGAAAGTGTCTGGTTGTCTGACCCCCTGCGCCAATACATACATGTAGCCTACGTTCAGGTAAGAAAATGTGTACCGAAAGTTTATACACAATAGCCTGTGGCGCGTGCTTCAAAAGCACGGCGGGAAACCAATTATAGAGGGAATGCATGGCGAGCCGACATGTACATCCCGACTTCACGCAACACACTGAATTAATGTTTTAGATACAATAACTCACTTTGATGATGTTGTGCTTCTCAAACCGCTTTAGGGAATCGGGTGGGGAAGATGACATGGGAAATTAGAGTTGACCTCCTGTCTACTTTAGTACCTACAGTCGTGTTCGTCACGCGTATTTCGGATTTGCTATTCTTTGTTTCCGTTTCAATGTAAAATAGGATCAACACCAAATACACTTGAACACAGCATCACGCGTGGAAGAAGAATACATGTATATCAGTCTCTATGGTGCATCGACGGAACCCACAGTTAATTCCTGCCGCTTCTCTCCGGTCATATATTTAATGGGTAATGAATAGCCTGTGTTACCGAGGATGCTATGCAGAGGTGTCATTCCTTTGCGATCCACCTTCATTAGGGCGAGCGATCGAAATAATTCTCCAACTAATAGATCTATATAGATCTACATGGTAACAGAAATGTGAAACAGTCAGTTTTACGCTGGTCACTCGGAATGATAATTTTCTATCACAATCATGTCGGTAACATGACCGAAACTAAGCTATGATTTTTCATGGGGGAAGGGTGCGAAATTAAGTCGAGTGATTTCTACATATTTATTCATGCGCGATTTCGACACTTCCGCCATTTCACTGGCATTCCAACAGACATTTATACTCCAAGAATTCGAGGACGAATTCTAGTTAGGAGGGGATGTATGTAGTAGAGGTATAGAATCTACTTCCTTGCCATTGAGCTAGCTTTTATGGCGAGGTGGTAGAGGATCCGCGTAGGGTCATACATAGTTGTTAGCATAGCTACGTCGTATATTAGAGCACTGACGGAATGTTCAGCGCTAATTACAGAAATCATACTATTCTTAATAACCAGTTGACCAGCGATGATTTAATTTTTTTTAAGTATGGGATGAGTTTTGGACACAATAGTTATATTGGTATGTAACAATCTATAGATCTATAAATAGACATTAAATGTGATATTCTATGTTAATTGTCTCATCCAGTCCTCGAGGTTTTAAGTGCTAGATAACTAAACACAAGAAAGATCATGTACGTTTATCGGCTCTATAGGCATTACAAATGTTTAGTTGCTCGCCGTGAGTTTTATTAATGTAGTGACGTCAGCAATTACGTAATATGCTCACATCAGTAGGTACATGTAGTAACCTAAATAGTTAACGGACGCCATTTTTATGTATAGATGTATGTAACTATTAGGAATGTTGTGACTCAAAGGGATGAGATTGGATTCCAGTTTCAACTGGAGTAAATACATAGGATAAGGATTTCATCAAGTTACGGGTCTTTTTTTCGTGGTATGCTTTTGAAACACTGAAATATTAACTAGTGTTTCAATAATATCCCACGGTTGTTTACCCGGAGATCGGTGTGTAGGAAACTAGGAATTACAGTAGATCATTCAACGCATGTTTATAAAACTCTGTAGATCTACTTGAAAATATACTATTTTTATAAGTAAGCTCGTGAAAGACGGGAAGTATGTGGACAAGACGGTCTAGTTCTTCATACTTTGAACAAGGAACATAAATCACCGTAAGTTTTTTTTATATACATTAATTAAATTTTCAATTAGCGTTCACAATTTGGAGACATTCCCAGAGATTTTAGGAACAAGGACACGTGCATTTTCGTGTACATCATCCAAAACAAAGATGGCGTCGAAAATACACAATGGACATCTGCCATAGAGAAACTTTATTTGAGGATAACAAGAAAACCAAGGAACCGAGCGAAAAATCCTTTAAATTTGGGAGGGTGACTTTTTCATAGATTATCAAACAGGTATTTATTTTTAGCTGTGTTGTCCAAAAGTACCTTTTCCAGGCCAAAGTTGAGTTTCCCATTGGGATGGGACAGACTTTAGTGCGTATATTCAAAAATTTAATTTTATATCTGATGGTTTAAATTTATTAATCAATCATACCTGCTGCTAGTTTCGTATTTACGTCAAATACGTTTGCTCGAACTCGACTCTTCTCCGAATCACCGGATTCACCTATTAGGCTGACACTGTGTCTTTTCCCACTAGCGACAATATTTATTGATTTACAATTTTCGCACTCAATATGGAACAGTGAGCCCAGTCCCATTACAGTTTCCTTGATAATGTTACTTATCTGAAGTGAGTGTGGACATCCTTTACATTTCCTTAAGCCTTCCAGTAAAACTGAGAATTCTATTATGCGCCTTTCATGTAGCCATATTTTGTCGTCGTCTAGCACCCCATTTTCTGTATTTATCTGCTGGCAATCGCCCGATGGTTGAACATTATTTATAAGACCTCGCGAAAAAAACTTCAACCCACTCAACTTCTTAAGATGTTTAGTGCGTTTTGAATTTGTTAAGTTGTATTTATATTTGGGTCTCACCATTTTGGAACTTCCACGGAAATGGATGTTCAAATTAACAGTCGGCGGATATGACGTCAAATGACCTATCACTGGCCAGTTGGCGCAAAAACAGTATATGACTAAAATTATTTATCAGTGGTAGTGTCGCTTGCTTAATAAATATAGCATTCACTGACCAAAACCTGTAACTTTCTTTAGTTACATGTACGTTTGAGCATGATTCAATATTATTTCTGTTACATTTAATTAACCATCGGTTATATTTTCTTATCAAAACGAATAACAAATACGTGTACAGATATCAAATTACGAGTAACGATTAACATAGTATTACATGGCCTCTTACGTCAATAACGATGCAGACAACAAGAGACGTTGCGTTGTACGTAAAAAAATCGGAAGTACATTTTGTCTTCTATACAATATTGTGAAAAACTGAAGAAGTAAAGTTCCCTTTTTTATTTGACTTTTCCCTTGAAAATTGATTACTTTTGTTGAAAATAAAATGTTTAGCAGGCCTATAGTTTTTTAAAGATGTCTTTTTTGCCCGTGTTTGCCGATTTTTTGTTAAAATTTTATATCCGAAAAAGCATTGGCTGCTCACTGAAATGATAAATGCCCGTTGAAATGTAGCGCGTTATCACCGAAAAATACGCTAGTCCTTATATAAATTAAATAAAGTATAAAATTGTGAAATTTCGCTGATTTTGTATTGCGATTATACTTTTTAGAAGACTCACCAAGGCGATTTTATGGCATTTTGGCGCTCTAAGTTGCGACGTTCGTGACGTCATCACTTATAACGTACTGTTGCTAAGACGACACAAAAATAAACAAGAATCATAGTACTATACTTGGACCAAGTTTCAACAAAATCGGAAGGATTACCAAATTTGAAGTCTAAGGTATCGACCTACCTTAAGGGATACAATTTAAAAATAATAACATGTAATGATAATAATGCCAAACGGACTGTATGGGTTTGAGTTATGGAAATTATGTCCCCAGTCAAGGTGTCTCCAATAAGAACGAAGTCATCGGTTTTGTGCAAAACTTATCTAAATTCAGCCTAAGTATGCAAATATTGACTTTTCTGCTAGCTGTCTTGGTGTACCTTCGATTGAAACCGAAATCAAGACTACATAAAATTGCAATTCTTATGTCATTTGTGCCGCTTAACGTCCAAGTTTCTCTCTAAGCAAATTTCGACTCGTTAATTTCTATAACGACAAAAGGCAGGTATTCGGTTTCATCCCTCATATGCATAGACTCTTTAATAAATATCATCTAAAACTACGTAGATACAGATTTCTTTCCACCAAAAACACGGTTCCATAACATTCTTAGGAAAACTATCGAGAATATAGGGAATGTATGGAACGAATAGTAAGCAGTTATCCGCTACATACTACATACCGATGGCCTATTTAACGTTAACGAAACATGTATCTTGTGGACGTTTCTAAGGCGTATACAAAGAAATACAAATGCTACTATACAGTAAGGCGCGTTGACTTGACTTGTATTGTTCTGCAAAATAGATCATTGCGCTACTTGCAGTCGCTCAATGGTTAATGTAATATTATATGCAATATTCTACCAAAACAATGAGTATCTGAATTGAGCACCATTCCTTTAGCCAACCATGATATCTATTACTCTCTAAAAGAGAAAGACCCTAAATCTAAAATATTTCAAATGTTCATCGTGTTGTCGTCTGATACTAGTACTCTGTGTCCGAATATACAGTACAAAATTAAAATGATATGTATCAATGTACTGAACAAATGGCTGGCAATGCCAGCAGTGCAATGTAGCCAGTGGTTGGTAAGCCTTCCTTTTTTCTTTCCTTGTTTAATAGTATTCTGATTACCAGTTCTTTTGGTTTCTTATATTTTGCTTCGTAAAGTTTCTCTTACATAAAGTTCGCTAGTTTATCATAACAAGCGTTATTTTAATATAATAGCGTTGAATTGAACCATTAAGTTATCATATCTTTGTAAATGAAAATGTGATTGCTTTAACATTTAATTGCTCTTTGTCTCAGTTTCATGTTAATTTAAGTGTTTACATATTCTGTTTGTAAATTAGATCTAAGTTATGTTATGCTATTCTTCTATTGTAGATGTTGATAGCTCTACTAAATGGAGATATATAAAGAATTTATATATCTTTTAATAGTCTCGTTAAAGAATGTATAAAACAAAAGAAAAGATCAGCATATGCAATACCATGCAACTCCCCCTTATATTATAAAACAATAGCTATTCACTAAAACCGCGCTTGCGCATACGTTTGTGAAATATTGTACTGCATTATTTAAACATCTAGATTTTTAATCAGTAGTTGGATTTTTCATAAACCTATGGGTTTTCAGGTAACGTGATTATTAATTCTTCATTTTAGAGTGGAAAGGTTGTGATTTAAATATAGCAAGATAAATTGAAATGATATACGAGTGATATGGGTCGTTAGTACTCACTTTCCAATGAGTATTGGGCACATTAAATGTGTGATAGTTATGAAATGTCAGATCTAGGCAACGCCAAGTTAATTACGAAATCGGGAACACTGTCTCGAAACGTAATAAAATTTAATTTCTACATTGTATTATACTGAGAGTAACCAATAAAATCAGAATTCGCTGTTTGGTATGCCTGTATCTTTCTAATGGATTTATGTATTTTTAAACTGCTTCAAACCTTAACGGTGTAAAAGAAGGAAATGTGTAATTGGAGCTATGCAGAGTTACGTAACTCGATCTTTTCTGGACTAGGTGTAGAAACCTTCTCGATCATATTTAGATGCGATGCAGTACAAGGATGTAGATATAGTTGAAGAAAGATGGAACCAAAGGAAAGGCGAAATGCCTATGTGCCACAACAACTCTCACGAGATTCTCAAACAAGAAGAGAATTTTATAGGTACCGTAATTTCACGATTGTAGAATCTATAAATCTTGTTAAGATCAACTTTCTTAAGATTTATTTAAGCACAAGACAGTTAGTGTATTTTTATTCGATTGTCAGTAAAGTAGTCGGCTAATTTATATCAGGTACTGATATAATCTGCTTGGTCTATTATTTACCAATTCTGATATGTTGTTATTGTTAAGATTATTTATGTTAAGAAACTTGGAACTGTTTGTTTTATATTTTCAAAAGACGCAATGAGCACCTAGGCTCAGAGTCTAGGACAACAGAGTTCAAAAATGGACCCGGTTTTGTTCACCGTAAATTTCGGCAAAATGTAGCCAAGTATGTCTGTGGATTTGTTAACAATAACGAAAATGGAAAGTTGTTGATAGGAGTGAATGATGAAGGTATGCCTTATTGGTTGCACACATTGTAATTTTGTTATCGTGGTTGTTAAACCTTTGCATTGCTTAACATATTGAAAGAACCTGTCTATTTTTCAAGTTGGGCAGTCCGCATGAGTGTTCAATGAAAGTTTTGTGTTTGAATAGGGAACAGTGCAGATCATGACCAGACCACACATACTGGTCATAATCTGCAATGGTTGAAAAGACAGACTTATTCCACATCAGCTGTTGCTAGGTTAAGCGTAAGTAAGACGGTCTTTAGCCTTATGACCCTTATTCTTTAAGAATTTGTGACTCAGATGAGGAGGGAAAGACTTGTACATGGGTTTACGATTAATTAATGACCTTTGTTAACTTTCTAGTAAATTATTATTGAACAGCAATTTTTATTAATTGAGTTTGATTTAACGTTGGTTGTAAGGTGATACCTGGCATCGACATTTATGTCATCGTCAGACAGCCATGCGGTTGTTGACTGCGCTACACCGTGGAGGGTAGTGCAGTCAACAAACATGTGTGTCCGACAATGCACATTGTGTTGACTGGAATATTTTTTCTGCATATACATGAATGTATATATATTTTAGGGTGTGTATGTGGAATTGACTGCAATCATCTGCGGGAGGACATTTTACGGCGTGACGTGGATGCTGCTTTCACGGACCTTAAACCATCAATCTTTCCAAAAGATTACAGTGTCAGATTTGTACCTGTGTGTAATGAAAAGGACGATCCTATAGGTAATACATTTGTATTGCGTACTGAATTATGAAGATGCCTTGTCGTTTATTGACCTTTAAAAGTATCTCCTGAGCCTACTGAAAATGGTCACTCTGATTAAACAACCGTTTGCTTTAAGGTTCCACTATTCAGTTGAAGTAAATGGCTGATTAATATAATTGACGGTGACCTTGAATTAAAAAAAGACTAATTAATAGGATACATCAGTATTCTTTTTCTAAGTCAGGTGGCTTTTTCATTCAGCTGACCATTAACATGCTCAGTATCACGTATTCAGGTTTCTTGAAGACTTTCACTGTCCAATGGTTCACGAGTCATTTAACTCTTGTAGGACTTCTACAGTTCTCAACATTTAACTTCAGGAATCTTAAAGGTGATAGAGATTATGGTTCAGGGTGCAAACATGGAGGTGAAGGATCAGTTATACTGTAATAGACAAGGAGTGTTCATGCGTCGGGATGGCAGTATACAGGAACTCAGAGCGAATGAAATTCAGGAATGGATGCGTAGAGTAATGATTTAATCATTTACAAGAAAATTTAGTTCCACCTTTCAATCATGCTGAAAGATTGTATTTCTTTCACATTGATTAACTGATTGATTCATTATTCCACCAGATACGAGGTATTTAGGGGCTTCATTGATGGTTTACGCTTGTCCGCCGTCGGATGATTTGAATACCCTTGATGCAACGCAACGACACTTGTATTTTTTCCGTGACAGTTTGCTATTTCAAGAGGACAATTTTGTATTGATAGGGGGGAATATTTTGTATTACATAAAACGTTGAAACGTCTTCCATCCTAAAGTCCTACAGCTCTGGGATAACTAACTAGAAACTTTCACCTTAACTTAATTTACAAAGGACTTTATGACGGTACTAGGATTACTCAATGCACATCTTATCGACGCCTTAGTGGAAGCAATGATAGAATGGTGATTTAATCACAATATAACAATATTGACATATATGCCTTCCTTTTGTAAATTTTGTATTGATGTCGTTTCTTCTAGAAAACTAGAAAAGTGTTGTCAGAAAGCGTTTGTTGTTATTCGCAAATCATTTAAAAAATACAGCAATATATTTATAACATGTATGTTCGATTTGTACAGCTATGTTTGGGATGTATTTGTACATATAACGGACAACTTTACTGATAAAACATATGTCTTGGTAATATAAATGCTACGCGTAGTTGCAACATCTAAAGTGATAACGGGCCTTTAATTGCATACTATGGTCTCGACAGCCTAAATGGTGACAAGTTTTTGAATGTGAGATCTTGTTTTCTCACCTATGAGATACATATTTCCGCGCATTTACCCATGTGAGATAAACTTATCTCACATCGCTTATCTCACATCGCTGCCGGACTATTTTTACGTTAATTGTAAGCAGACATAAAAATCGAAAAATGACTGTAAAATTGTTATTTTTTAAATAAACATAGGGTTGTTGGTATTCATTTTCTTAGTTAGATCATTTTCTATCCATCTATAGCAGTTTTGAAGTAAAATTCTAGAAAATGTTGATTTTCATTTTTTTTCGTCCCCATCCTGTATTTGCACTTACTATTTCTTACTTGTGTGAAAATGCGATATAAACGGTGAGAAAATAAATCTACCATGTCCATTGAGTTGTGAATAAGGAATCCCACCCTCGGGTTGAGATACGTCCAAAAAAACTCGGCAGAGCCTCGTTTCTGGACGTATCTCAACCCTCGGGTGGGATTTCCTTATCCACAACTCATGAACATGTTAGATTCACTTTGGCTTCTTATTCCAGAGATACCAAAGTGAGATAGACAAACTGAGAGAAAAAGAAGGAAATTTGCAGAGTAAGTTTCAGAGTAAACAAAATGAGTTAAAACAAATAAAACAAAAACTTGACAGAAAGAAGATAGTCCTTCAGAGACTGAAATCATCATTGAGCCATGTCGGAGATGAAAACAGACATCTTAAGGATGAAATCAAACGATACCAAAGTGAAAATGACAAACAGAGAGAGAATGAAGGAAACTTGCAGAATAAGTTGCAGAATAACCAAAGTGAGTTAAGACAAACGAAAGAAAAACTGTTACAGAAACAACACGAATTTGACAGAAAGGAGATGGACCTTCAGAGACAGCAATCAGCAATGGGTCATATTGCAGAAGAAAACAGGCTACTCAAGGATGAAATCAATCATCTGAAACAGATTAATCAGCAACATGGGACACAGGTAAAATTTATTTGTTACGCACAAAAGTGATTTCCTTTCACTCCATTTTTTATGCTCCCTCAGCATAAAACAATTGTAGGGCCTAGAGCTTAGATATTTGGTGTCGATCATTGTGTCGTGGTCGTCTACCATATTTGTAATATTATTCTAATCATACCCGCGGGGTCGAAATTGGCCCTGCCCGGCATTGGAGGCACTTGTAATGTCTAAGAAAACCTTTAAATATTTTCAAGTCACGAACCGCAAGTTTTAGATAATTGTTGTACTACATGGTATGTTGGTTTTCTATTTAATTTGTTCACATTCTGCCCCTTGGATCAAAATTGTTAAACGAAGCCCAGCTTATGTAATGGTGGTTTGCCCATACGCTTGTGCGTTAGATTTTGTTTTATAACATTTGACTTTTATGAAAATTACTGCAACATGTAGATATCCCTATCGTAGTATTGTTTGTTGGGTCAGTCAGTCAGAGGTTAAGGTCACAGTGACCCGAACTTTCAAAATGAAAATAGTTTCCGCTCAATTTCCTGAGATCTGTATCACCTACATACTTCAATCATCGTGGGATGATTGATCTTACTGAGAAGATCTATTGTTGGTGTCAATAAGTTAATTGTCAAGGTCACAGTTACCTCCGTTAGCTTTTCCTTAATAACACTCTACAGGTCACAATTTTCATTTGGCTTTCATGAAAAGTATTCAGAAGGTTACCTGCAACTTGTACATGGTCCCTTTTGTTTTTGGGGTCAGTGGGTTAAAGGTCAAAGTCAGAGTTACCCAAACTTTGAAAATCGTTTCCGCTCAATAAGATATTACCTACAGTTTTGAACTTCATAGGATGATTGGTATTCTTCCTGAGTAGACGATCCCTATTGTTTTTGGGGTCAAAGGTCAAAGTTACATTAACTTAACCTTGAAAATTGTATCCGCTAAATAACTAGAGATCAGTATGGTCTACAGTCTTCAAACTTAATATGATGATTGGTCTTATAAAACAGATGATTACTGTTCTTTAAGGGAACAGTAGATCAAAGGCCAAGGTCACAGTGACAGTTAATTTTCCCCTATGTCAGCTTAAGTAGTGGAGACATGCGTATGTTTTCATAAAGGCGTCTAGTTGTTAAACCTACAGGTTATGTTTTCCATTTGATTTTTACAAAACTTGCTCTGAAGCTTGCTTTCAATCAGTAGATGATTATGTTTAGAAATTGAGCGATACTGAGGGAAAACCAATTGTTTTACAGCCAATTATATTAAAACCTCGATAACAGGTCACATGTTCCAAAAGATATAAGTTTAAATTGGTCCAACCCGTGCGTGTCACGTGTTTTACATGTAGATATATATTACGAAAAACAGTTATAAAATCTTATTGGAAACTGCTAGATATAGACCTGAGCTATTTTTTGTAGCATTGTGTAGTGGTCCTTTACCAAGTTTTTTTTAGATGGTAAGCTTTGGATCAAAATTGGCTCTGCACGAGTTTAGAATGATATATTTAGGCAAGTATCTGTGTGTTTGAAGTTGTGGTATATGTGACATTAATTATAACTAAGGCATTATGGACAAATGTACTAAGATGAGCGACATAAGGTCATTATAGCCCTGTTTCATACAGACACAGGTATAGAAGGAAAACTATTTCAATGGTATTGGTCGTCTTTGTTTTCTTGTAGCTTTCAATCTTCCTATATATGCATACTTTTGATACATTTCACATAATATACTGATATACGTTTTTAGTTGTGCCATATAATGTCACTCATATTCATACTATATAATGTATACACAAACAATAACTAAATAAAATGTGAATAAGGAAAACGTAATAGTAGTGAAAATGTTGTCTTTTAGGGTGATGATGAAGTAATTGAACGACTGGCCAAGATGGAACAGATATTGAAAGACCAAGTGGCAAGAATCAATAAGAAAAAATCGAAAGTTTGTGTTATATTATGATGATACACAGTTTACACATAGGCATCCCTGTAAATCATCGTATCGGATGATTGCTCATGGTGATTGTATATTTTTCTGCAGCCTCTGTCACTAAAACAGACAAACTCTAGTAGAACGAACATTTTAGGAAAATAAAGTTTTTAGCTCTACTTGAGTAAGTCCGGCAGAACTTACGCCATGGTGGTTTGTCCGTCGTCAGTCCTATTGTCCGTAATCATTCCTTGATAACATTCTACAGGCCATATGTTTCATTTGACTCTCATGAAACGTGCTAAGACGGATGATGCAACCTGTAAATGATCCTTTTTGTTTTGGGATCAGTTGGGCAAAGGACAAGGTCACAGTGATCCGAAATTTGAAAATTTTCTCCGCACAGTATTTAGAGATATAATTATCAACAACAGTCTTCAAACTTCAGAGGATGAGTGGTCTTACTGGGTAGATGATCCCTACAGTGGTTCAATGTCACAGTGACTTCTGTTAGCTTTTCTTTGATAATATTTAAAACAAAATCACAAAACTTACTCAAAACAGTGTAGTCAGTCAACTATAGCAATATTGGTCCTTCTGGTCCTCTTGCAAGAAGTCGCACAATTCTTGATTCAGGTATATGATGTCAAGTTCTTGATTAAGGTATATGATGTCGTCAAGTTCTTGATTCAGGTATATGATGTCGTCAAGTTCTTGATTGATCTTACCTCTTTACTATGTGTGTGTTATTATCCCCAGCCAATGGCGGAGGGATAATGTTTTGGCGTTATACATCCGTCTCTCCGTGAATCCGGAGTCATAACTCGAGATTCGATGGATAGAATTTCATGAAACTTAAAACAAGTCAACAATAGCATGATGCCTCAGGGATCAGACAATTTTTGTCAAGGGTGGATTGGTATTTGCATAATTATTGCTCTTTAATTGTTATGTTCTTCTTTTTTCATTAATAAAACATAAAAAAATATATTTCTCCAAACTCGGTTATCAAAATTAAACTGTAATTGACTCAAATAATTAAATGATCACTTATTCTAATATCCAACCCCTTAAGTAGGTGTAGCTAGAATTTTTTTTTGTTTTCTGAAACTAACAGTACTGATTTAATTAATTTAACTTACAACAACTGAGTTCTGTATCACTGAAAGTTGCAGAAAAAAAATCCTTAGAGATAAGGTCCCAATGGGGTGGTGAAATTTTAAAAATGCTTTTTTTTCATAAAAGGCTTTTTTTGATTGATTTTGTTTGGCACAAATAATCAACTTTGTATTCTCTAACAACTGAAAATTTAGAAACTGGATTTTTTTTACAAAAACGAGACCCATAATGAGGCGTTGTGCTTTTCTTACATAGATATTCTATATAAAAAGTTAAGAATTATTGTTGTCTGAAAGAAGTGGTACTGATTGAATCTAACTGACAACAATTAAGTTCTTTTTGACTGTAACTTGAAAAAAACTGTAACTGTAACTGTGACCTAAAGAAAAAGGTGACATTTTACATTGCTCATAGTACAAATTTTATGTATTTAATTTTGTTTACAAGTTTGAATATCTGAGTATAATTTACCGAGTGTAAATGTCGTGTGCAATTTAGTTTGTCTCATATATATAGTTAGGTCATATTGCGGTATTCCGCAATATGACTAATTTTGTCATATTTGACGCAAATAAGCATCATTCCTGCAGTAAGTAATTTTTTAAGCCAGGAATTTCACCGTTTTCAAAGTTTAAAAATTACTACTGGTAAAACCTATGTTTTAAGAAACAGTTTCAGTGGAATAGATGATGTTATTATTGAAGTTTTGACCAAATTGTTAACAGACAGGATTTTGAAGAATAATCACTCGCTCATTGTTTCAGGTAGCATTCTGGCAAACACGAAAACGGTCTGCTACATAACACGATATATTTTTATTTTCGTACTCGCATTAAGGATAATTGTCTATATATGTCTTCTATTGTGATGTAACCATACGAGGTCTCAAATTACTGTATGATGTTTGGATCCTTTTTATGCACTCGTACGACGGATGGTTTACTGAATTTCACCCAATCAAACAAATAAATTGTAATAAATAGTTACAATGGTAACTTGATTGGTATCTATCTGAAAGCATTAAGCAGTGGTTCCTTTTTTACACTTGTCAGCATTTATAAAACTTTTCATATTTCAAATTTTGTTAAGTAAGACTTAGCCTTTCAATAAGTCAACTGGTATATTAAAATATTCATTAATTACCTAGTCGTCTTTGAATAAGTAACTGCATTATAACACTAAACAAAGAAACCACGAGGCAAAGTGGTTTAAGGCTAACGTGTGTCAGGTCTACAATCTCGCACACCTTTATTTTGGCTACTGGCATAATACACAATTTGCCTAAATAATCGTAAGCTTTGGGCAAACTGACTTGGTATTTGCATACAAGTAGAGCAAAATTCAATAAATGTTTAAATTTCGTTAGGTACCAGTATGTATTGGAATCACACTGGGGTCTGGGAATGTCACCAGGGGAGAACAGTTACTCCAACGGTCGGCTAGGAAAATTAACGATCTAAAAAACTATAACCTTAGCCGGCTGGTTGCATTTCTGTTCTATAAAAAGTTATTCGGTATTGCTGAAACTTGGGTACAATACTTTCGATGGATTATTATCTTGTTTTATTTCCTTTAATCCTCCATATTTAACGAATTATAATAGCAGAGTAATTGTTTGTCTCTACTAGAAATTCAATAAATTTAAAGTCCTGTTATATAACATTGTACTTATTGATGATGAGCCTATGTAAGAGATCAGCTAAGGTTACTCCCTTGACAGCAGTGCTGCTACATTCAATATTCAAACAATCGGTGAAATTTGTGATTTCCAATTCGACCTTCCTGTTTGTGAATCTGCGCTCATGAAATTTTGACCCTTAGTGCAGTTTTGTAAACAAGGATTTAAAGAAAATATTTTCAATGATGGCCTTGTATTTGATGTGTTCGCCTCCATTCCCACAGTGAATCTAATAAGCGCATAATTTTGGTTGATTCTGCAATTGTTTTTAACCCGAACTTCTATAGAGGGTTCAAAATTATCATGCATATGTAGAAGAGGTATAATACGGCACTTGTACATACTTGCCATTGAGCTTGCTTTTATGGCGACGTGGTAGAGTGTCCGCTTACGGTACTGGAGGACCCGAGCTCTAATACTGCTTGTTTCGAAGTAATTTTCACCGTTACACATACATTCCAAAGTTTTCACTTCTGTATTGTACAGTGCAATTATACACAGGTGAGAAATAAAGGGCTATCACGGACCTTTTTTTACAAGCAAATATACTTGAAAATCTTGAAAGGTTCTATAACCTGTTATCTTTATGCCGCTTGCATACGAAGCAGCAAAGCAGCCCGTGGGAGTTACTTTGGCATCTGTTTCTATTAAACCGTTTCTGTAGAACTTCAAGAATTCAAAGCTCATATTTGTCTTATAACTGACATTCAAAATGAATATTGAGCTATGTACGGAGGAAACCTTAACCTTATACAATACTAACATTAATTTATAAAAAGAAAACGCAAATTATTTTCTTTCTGACAATATATAAGCAGTAAAACTTCTTTATAAATACAATGCTGATGAATTTTAAACCTTAATCAGATATAATAAATTTCAAAACGATAACATTCGTCATTTTGTAGCATTTTGACTGACTTTCTGAAAGTCAGTCAACATGTAGCAATATTAAATCGGGGTCCAATATATTTCAGTCGTCAATTCGGTATCATAGTCAATTTTAAAAAACAATCTGACATAATGAACACTTTTTTGTCTAAAAACTGTCCTTTTAATGTAGATAGCCGTTCAGAAAATAGCCCTTAACTTATAAAACATAACTATCTAAAGGCAAAACGCAGATTTTGGCAAAATATGTGCTTGTTATTTAAAAGTCTATCCTCATTTCTTTGTACATATCTTTTTAAATATCATATATAACCTGGCAGTGTTTGTGTCAGCTGCATTGTCAACTTTAGAATCAACAGTTTGCCATCATATAGTAGTGCCAAAAGAGTCACGGACGAACACCAAATAACGGATTTATCATTTATTAAGCTAAAGAATAATTAACGTTCTTGAAGAATTTCTGCAACAAGGAACACTAATTGTCAGTGCATAGCTTTCGATAGGCTTCACTATTATTCATGTGCGTCAATTAACCCAAAATACAGACGCTGTCGATGCCATTTGCAATTTGTAAGCGTTTTGATATCGAAATTTCAAAAATGAAACATTAAACTCCGTATATAACAAGTTTTTAAAATAATTATTTTATATGAAAATGTTATATGAATATAACAAACTGTGGATATAAGGAACATATTGGTCTTAAGTAGTTCGTTATAAACGAGGTTTACTGTATTTATTCTTTGAGAAGACCTACCTTTCATATTAACGAAGTTCATTTTGTTTGTAATTTGCATTCCTTTAATAGAAAATTCATATCGATGCAAAAATGAATCTCCAAAATGATTTTCCTAGGGTTTTATACGTGCATTTTTAATCGCAAGCTAAGCGGAAACATCAATTTGAAGCGGCCAGGTAATATTTCTTTTCAAATTTAGACAATCTGCATTAAAGTATACGTCACATGAACATAAATGGCGAGAATTATATGGAAAAGGGTCACGCCGAGAAGACGGTATCTTTCTGAACTATATACACATTTTGGACTCTAATTAGTTAGAATGACGCTTCTCACGGAAATCAACTGATGGGAAACTGTACTCTTTGGTCAGATCTTAATATGTCTAGATGTGCATAGCGATCATGATCTGCACTTGTTGGATACATATGCTATGGTAGCAATTGTAAAATAACCGACGTTGATTGACATTAGCTGACACATCAAATAGCGTAACCGGAAATTGAACCCGGGTCACCTATATTGCTTTTTTCGTACAAATGCTCAAAATTGCGAACTGTTTTTGGGAGGTATCGGTTTTCCAACCACTGATTTCGCCCTGTCATGGTATATTTCTACGCTATCTTGGATTGCTGTATGTATTTTGTATAATATAATCGCAAACTTTTACTAGTCACTTTAAAAAGGACCGGTGACAACTGTATTTAATTGAATCAAGTCGAACTGAGTACAGGTACTTTCCGGGTAATATTCTGCAAGCCCTTACGGTTTGTCTACCGCATATTCATCGACAGTCAAAGGTAGCCGCTGTTACTTCTAGTCATATAGATGAAGCATCAGGACTCGCTGCAAGCCGGAAACATCCTGGATATTTATACACTCATAACGATCACGGTGCACACATTTACGTCATCAGTGCGTCATCGGGGCATCGCGAGGCCACAATAACACTTGACGGTGTGACGTCAAACGACTGGGAAGATATTGTTCTGGGGCCTTGTAAAGCAGTCAACAGCAGTGATTACTGCATCTATATTGGTAAGTCATGAATACTGCTAGGAAAGTTACTGGATTGATAACTGCAAAACTGGCACATAAAAAAGAAACAACTGGCTTTTATCTTAACTGTATTCGTGTACAGACATATTTTTACGTACATTGTATATGTAAAAGATGCGAGCCGTGTATGTTCTTCTCGGTCGTTATTGCTTACATTTTGTTTATGATTTTGATGTTTCGTAGACAATTGTAAATTAATGGAAAATATATTCAAGTCACAGCCCCTGTTTTACCAAAGTCGAACACATCTTTCACGCAAGGACCTTAAAAGGCCGAAAAATCTGTATTAAGTAAACTCCGTTAAAACATATAGAACACCTTTGGACCATTTCAGTTTTTCTATATAAGTCGGGTATGTTACATCCATATTGTTCTTTCATATTAAATAAAGAAACAAAACCATCGGACTCAGGCAAATTATTCCTTATATCCAAAATTTCGCTATATCCGGAGTCGTTATATACGGACTTTACTATTTACATATTTAAGGATTACTTATAATGCGCAGTCAAAACTCGCTTCACGTTGTCTTTGGGATCTTAAAATGTCTAATGGAAAATCGAAATATTGATTGTTGCAAATTGTTAAATAAATGACGTTTTGACTTTTGTCTGATTATGCATTACAGGACAATATAATCTAATATATAGTGGTTTTAAAGAAATAAAAACTTAACAGACGAATTGTTTTTGCTATCAATCTTTCACTCATAATACTTCACTTCCATTAATTTTAAATCTGATTGAAGCATTTATTTTGATGATGAATATGTTCCAATTTTTGAAAGAACAAAATCTCTTCCACGATAAAATCATGAAAGTGTTTTAAAGGAATCAAGCAAGCAGGGTGTATGGTAGTTACTGGGTTAAATTCTGCAAGTCCTGGGTTTGTCCAGGGGATATTAATTGACAGTCCAAAGGAGGGCGAAACAGCCTTTCAACGGTAATATTCCAGCCATACAGTAGGGGGAGGGCGGAGGTAACGGTTATAACCAGCATATCAACTCTATTCACGCTTTTACTTACATGTTTAACCAACAATTACTGGAATCATAACGAACAACCTACAGTTTAACTAGTGCCGAAATGTTCTTGATTAAATCATGCGCATCAGCCATTGCAAGTAGGGATGACTTTGTTTTGACGAAGAACCCAAGTATGCATTAATTTTGATCTTTGCAAATGATTATATTGCAATTCAATATAGTGGTTATCAGAGCAACTTTCATTGAGACCCCATGTTTCAGCTAAATTACCGTTGAAAGGTCTTATTTGTAATGCAACATTTTATATATTATTAAGTAAAGCAAACAAAAGGGGATTTATCATCCTGTCACGTGATGACACATTTAAAGGTATTAGTCCAAACTGTATTAAGTAATCCAGAAGATATATAAGACAGACCACCCAGCTTTTCTTTTTACTGGAAGACTGTGTCCTGAGTTAGCTCCCTTGTCAATATTCGCAATAATATAAAAAAGATCATCTTTGAAAATGTAAACATTTGCGGCAGGAATTGTGAAGTTGCTATAAAAACCTTTCAATGTTTTTATTAATTTGTCAAGTTTAGAATTCGGCGCGATGAATCGAAAAATCTTACGAAATATACAGATTAGAGTAGTACTGCTGTTTGTTAGTGTTCTGCTTACAGGGTACATGGTAACCTTTCCATTCACCTTCGGTAAGGGGAATTCGATTATGTGAAAATTTAAGTCAAGTGTCATGAGATACTTAGTTTCAGTGTAGATTTACTGGCAAATTTATAACGTTACACGGAGTGTCATATTGTATTGGTCGCAACCACGGGGTGGCGAAAATTGAAACCTGTTGTATGTTGAACAGTATTTTTATTCCAGTCAGTCTATAATAACATCTCGTGAAATTGCAAGTAACGACTTCAATAAAATGTTCAAGTCTGTTAATCTTGTTATCACGACCACTTACATTGGCTGACTGCTTAAAAGATGTATTTAATACAAAAATAGCCGATTAGGGCTCATAAAAAATTAGACTGGTGAACGCAGGTGGCAGCATATTGGAGGTAACCACCGCTCACACAAGTTCAGCTTAAGATGATTGAGTAGTTTTGATGGGATCTGACCTCAAAATTAAATTTTTAAAACCGCATTTAACCCCCCCCCCCCCCCCACCCCCCGCATATTAGAAAGAATTAATCATGTGTATTCTTCATCATTGCATCAATTAAATTAAAAGTTAAGCCTGATTAACCGTCCTGTATAGTGTTACTTTACTCTGTATTAAATATACCCTGTAAGAAGGTATTCTTCCTTCACACCTGAAGACAGTGCAAATAATTTAGATATGTAAAAACTGTTTTGATTTGAATATTATCGAATGTATCCGCATAAAAGAAAATTTAATCTTATTTATATTAACCTAAACATTCTCACTGCAGCATAAAGTTTATTTATGGAATTGATACTTCTTCATTCTATTGAAGTAAAATAGATTTATGTACACCTATGACATGATTAATTCGGTAAGATATTATAGTAATCCAGTCACGCCTGTTTTACTGTAGATATAGCTAAAACGTTGATAAAACATGAATTTACCAATGAAAATTAAATATTAAGATGAACATTAATTTACAATGTCAGTCCATATAGGACACACTGTGACCCATCTTCGTACTCTATCAAAAGACTTAAGCATTCGGAAAGCTTTTGATAATTCAAATGGATAAACACCGTTTTTCATTAAATATTGGGATAAGGTTTATTTCACGAGAAATTATTAATTATGGATAATTAGCTGTAAAAGTTAAATTCGATACTAGCTTTCTTTAGATAACATACTTAAATGTAAAATTATTGAATGTATTTCTGTCGACGGAAGTATATATAGACGGTTCCACGGTCGGGAGTCAAATGATCAAAATAATCTCTATACGAAAGTTAGTGCATATATGAACATGTTAAAAAGTAATTAAAGCTGTTGAGGTGTAAATGTAAAATGTAGCTTATCATATGATAGCAGTATCCTAGAACTAAACAGTTACTCAAACAAAGTCACTCTCAGATGGTGCTGAAAACTTCAAGAAACTAAGATAGTTAATTTTCAAATATTCAGCACAATCGGAAGGTGACTGTGATCGAGACCTGTGTAGGTAACCAAGAGTATCAACTAGCAGAATAAAAATGCCATGAAATACAGCAACGTTTGATTTTACGGTGGATATAAACAAAAAACCCTGGTGAACATTTCTCTCTCCAGAAACTCAGTTTTAAAAGTTCAGCATTATGTCTGAAAGAGCACGGTCTAGGTTTCACTCAGTATACTTCAAATTTCGCGTTCAAAGAACTTTCTCAAAAAAATCTGAAGTTGACGTTTTGACTAAGGAATACAACCTTAAAGAAGACCAGGTTAAAAGTAAGTATTGCCTTTAGTATTTGTTTATTATCTTGTTATTAACAATGGTCATTCAATTTCTCAAAAATTAAATCAAAAGGGGTTGGTCTTGAGAGCGTATGGTCAAAAGTCTGTCTAATGATAAATTAAAAACGTTTAGACTAAATCATTAAAGGTGAGTTTTACTACTGACCCTTTAAATTTCGTTTGTTTCTTAAATACCGTTTGACTGAAATTTGGACCGTACATATATACAGCAAACCAGCCGAGGGGTACGTCAAACATGACCTCTTCAAGGAGGTGGTTACGTTTAATACAGCTGTTTCTAAATTTGAAAAATTGTCTCAAATTTACACGGATGTGAAGACTAAACTTGCCATGTACTGACCGGGGCAGCAAGCTAAGCCTGAAGATGTAGAGCTATATTCCGCTGAAATTGTAAATGTACAAACTGTACTTATGAAGCGATTATATATAAAGACGAAGATTCGTGGAGAGTAACCATTTTCTATGCTATTGTTTCTATAGAGACTATACAGCATTTACTATATACGAAACATTTTGTTGCATTCTCTATTTTCAGTGATTCTGCAGTCTTTCTCATTACTCGACGAGAATGGAGACGGGAAAATATCAAAACGGGAAATAGCCAGGGCGTACAAGCTTGCAGGATTTAAGCCATCCAAGACAGATCTAGACGAAATTGTAATTGATCACGATGCAAATGGTACGGATACCTATACATTTAAACCACATATATCTGATCAGGACAAAACTAAAGTATATAGATATAAAGTATTAAGTACGGTCCAAGAAATCACGAAAATCCATGTCTGATAAAAAGACGTCTCGCCTCTTACTCAATCAGAAATGTAGCCACCAGACGATCACTTGCTGTGCATTTCAGTCATTAATAAAAGACGTATCTCTTAGTTCATTACCATGCATCAAGCTTTCTGCACAAGCATAAAGTATGATATATAAACGCGTCAGTCTTTTGATATTGTATGTTTTACAGTATTCACAGGTTATTTACAACTTAACGGTACGAACGAGACAATTCTAAACCGAGGCTAGCACTTTAATTAATATTTTTGATATGACCGAATATAATTCACGCACCAGTGCATCAGTTCTTATTCAAATCAACCGGTCAGACAAGTTCAGATTCGGGCTTCGGATTTACAGCTTCTATATAAATATATGTTGGACCATATTTTTCACAAATCTTCACAGCTCTGTGAGAAAATGTAGCAAATGTGTCTGGTTAAGTATTCGCGCCGGTAAAGTACTATAACCCCGGTTGTTCGAGACTTTAACTGGCTGTTAAGCCAACGGTCGATTAACTTTTGATAGAAATATAACCGTTAAAGTTAACCGACTGAAGTGATTAATTGGGTCTAGGATGGGGACAGTTTCTTTTGAAAGTCATGCCGTCACGGTTCTTGCTGTAGAATAGTCACAGGTCTTGATTTGAAATTTGAAAGTTGCATTGCTGTCTTAACGTTTTAACGACAGCATCAGGGTAACTGAGGCATAATTTACCGACATTGTTTAGTTACTCTATAATGAACAAGGGGTGAATACAGTAACTTAGCCTCGCCCATAATTATGGTAGTACAATACGTACTATTTATTTTCACCTGTCACTAATTAAACCTCAGTGGGATATTACAGACAATATAGTTCACGTGCAAAATAATATGCATAATGTATGAACACCATTGATGGTAATTGTTTAACCTTAAAGTGGACCTGCAAGATGCTGTTTTATTCAAAGCGCGCAATCCCCTTAAACATAAATGTTGGAGCAGCATGAAATTGAACAATGCGTAGCGGAAATGAGTTTGCAAAAATAACGACCAAAGAATGTTTAAATTTAAGACAATGCGCACTTCAAAACAACGGATACCACAACCTGACATACTATGAAAAGGGGAACTTGACTCTCATGTTTTAATTTTAAATACAAATGTAAACTTGTCTGATCTGTTTTGTTAGATCTCATTATGGCTAATTATTTAATGGCATTTGAAATTTTAAATGTATTTACGTTGATTTTAAGATCATTTTACAGTGGACAACATACACAGATATATGTATACACAAAAGTTTACTACCCTATGATTGTGCACAACTGTAGAGCAGCCACAGCGGACAATACATTATTTTATTTAGATTCTAAACGTTATCCAATGTATTTACACAATTAAAACAATCTCTACCTCTGCTTCACTGTCAAATTACTCTAAATTACTTGTACCATTGTTCTTATACAGGCGACGGCTATATAGATTTTGCCGAGTATTTCAAAGCCATGCGCACCAAAATGATCACATTAGATTTCGAGGAGGAGCGATCTAGAACTGCTTTTCGTGTGCTTGACACCGACCAAGATGGATTCATTTCACGTGAAGAATTTAGGCACGCGATTTCTATAACCGGTGATCCATTAACGGAGAAGCAGATAGATGATATAATAAAGAGAGCTGATAAGAACCATGATGGTAAAATAGACTATAATGGTATGTAATTCTATATAATTTCAATGAGTAACACACTTGTAGCTGATGAGTTAAATGTCGATTTTCTGACCAGCCTTATCTTTGCTGGCGAGTAGAGAACAAATTGTTGCATATGCTATTAAAACGAGTACATTAGTGTCTATACAAAATAATATGATCTGTAATTGCTATTGCATGATTTTTAAAGGTAAATATACTATGGAAAATGTTATAGAATTAAAAAGATACTTAACGACTGGTTGACAGCAGGTCGTCATAATTTTACTCGTTTTCTGCACAGGGTTTGGTACCTGATACTGGACGCCATAGCGTCTTGCATGATCGAGCATATCGATACCGAGCCTATAAAGATACAACACTGCATATCAACCGACTTTCCAAATATTTCATTTGAAATGTGTTTTAAACTTGTTTCGCCTAGTACTGCTATATTTCTCAAGCTGCTTTCTTGACACATTTTTTTGCAAGAATGACGGTTCCGAAAAAAAGTTTCATCGGTAAGCCTACAATGTATTTGATTATATGACAGAACAGAGTACAAACGTATATGACATATAAGTGTGACTTTTCCTATTAAAGTTTATACATTTACTCTTAATTATCTAATTTCCAACCTTTAACATCTCCTTTTTTATTTAATTTTCAGAATATGTTGAAGCGGAGCTTGGCAAATGTATATTTTAAAGTTATGTGTATTTTGAACAAGCTGTCTTGACTGATGAGAATTTACTACAACACTTTTTGTGAACGTTTACATGTATGCAAATGACTGACATGTATGCAAATCAATGAAGGCTAAATATGTTTTGTATGTGTGAATTCAAGCGCTTGATGTTTGAATATGTAGTGCCATGATTAGAACTTTTACAGTAAAGTGCGATTACCTCATGCGTATAATAATTCAGGTCATAAATACGACTGACCTATAAAACCCTCAAAGACTTTTAATTACAGTGTATCGAAAACTTTTGAGTGTACAAAACAAATAAGTGTACTGAATTTTGTTCATATCTAATATATGTTTCTTGCTTTGCCATATTTCATGTACAAATTATGTTGCTGATACATGTATATAAATTTACAATATACCAAAGCTGTTAAATTGTCTCATTACTTAAGTGATTGAAGTGATGCTATGTATATCTTCTTACAGTGTATTGTACTAGATTGTTTCTTTTCAATGCTCATATGACGTCACCATTTGATTTGATTGCGTGATCTCAATCGCTTTGCCAAAAGTAACAATAAAGCCGCAGACGACATAAATTGACCAGTAGTTCCAAGATATTGCACTGAACCTACTGTGTCTGATCTCTGTAATGGAATTGTTGCTCCGTAAATTGTGCTTCCAAATTGGTAGAACTCTTCACATATCACGGAGTAAACACTTTTTTGTATCAAACACTTGCAAAAGTCATTTTATGAATTGCTGAAAATAACATAATGTATAAATGAGAAACATAGTGTATTAGATGTAGTAAATTAACATTGAATTGTTCATAGTTTCCGTCTCTCCAAATGACGCAAAATTAACAACGATGTTAAAATTATTGTTTTTTATATTAGTTTATGTACTGTACCATAAGTGAATAATATTTTACAGCAACCACTAATTCCGTTAAACTTTTTCAATTAACCGGCATTACTACGTCGAATAAACGTTTTTTTTGCATTCATGTAATACTAAATGTATGTATGTGCGATGATGTACACTACCTTTGACGTAGATTGTGAAAAACAACGAATATAGAATTATACACGTATCATTATATCTTTTGAATTGATACAAAAATAAAATATGATAATATATAAGAATTTGCTTACTTTTCCTATCCTATCGAAATTAGAAAAATACAAAAATCATTTCTGTAAAAAATAGGAATAATCAAAGAACAAAACTCTTCGAATAAGTTAGAATTCGCCAACTTCAGTTCTGTAAAACCGTAATTACAGCTCGCAGGTTACCTAAACATAAGCCTATAAACAAGCAAGGGAGAATAAAAAGCTATTTGCTACAATTAGTTCCCAAAATCTAGCATACTATCATTGAAACGTCGAATTTAGGTAGAATGTAAAGCACTGTTATTTGAAACATGGTGACCCTTGATTTGATTGAAGCTTAAAAGCTTGGTCAGCTGGAACGAACACAAGAAACGTGCAGTTAAATGACTAGGGAATATTGAATTATGTTACATGTATCAACACATGTTGGAAATTTACATTTTCGCTGGCTGGCATGTGAAGTGGAACCCACATGCTTCTATTATACGAGAGGTGTCCAAAGTCACACAAGATACTCCTGAAAAAATAGATAAGAACAACTAATTAATCACTTTTTTAAAAACTAATTTATTGGCCGTTCCGTTCCTTTTTAAGTGAATGTATTCATTACGTTTTCTAGAATGTAGATTTGTGAATTTCACTACAACAGTAACAACTGAAAATACGACATGCAAGAACATGAAACTTAAAAAAAATCGCACCTTTAATGTTAGGCGAAAAAAAATATGTTTGTCAGGTTCCCCGCCCTACCCTCCATTTCTTTGCCCCGACCCTAGAACTTTTTGCGGTAAATATGTTTTAGCAAAATTCTTTAAAATCTTGTGATTTGGTTTGTTTAAGAATAAAAAAATTCCCCCCGTACCTACCCTATTTTTTTAGGGGGGGGGGGCCCGACCTTTTAGGCCTTAGATGAAACAGACAATGGTATGGGGATGGTGAATTTGTCATTCCGGCACCCGACATTTGCTCACAAAGCAAGTTATTTTTACAGGTGTAAACCTTGATTCAAGATGCGATAGTTCCTACACGTGTTTGCCTTTTGTATCATTTCAATATCATCTAGACTTTGTTATACCAGGAAGTCAATTTAGATAACTTTCTTACATCGGCTCAACGTGTTTCAAGCTGTTCATCACAACACGTCCACCAAAGACTGCTGTATATTAAATAATGTTTGATCAACGACATGTCTTCATTTACAGATTCCTTCAATGTCAAGTGCCTGATTAAATGAAACACTGGTCACAGTATGATTGCAGCTGGCAATGAAAACATTCATAATTGATTGTCAAGCTGTCAATTTAAGCTTCTTTAGTTACCCTGTTTTCTTCGAAGTTGTATGCATACCATATAGTAATTAAATCTCTCCATCACCACAGAACGACAAAACGTTATTTATTTCACAACAATCCAGACGAAAAAAATTGTGTGTATGTTATAAATGGATAGATGTGGTACACCACACAGCAAGTGTGATTTTGGAAGATGTTGACTGAAAAGAAGTTACAGTTACATGTCAGAACTATTCTTTACAGAACGTTATTCTCCAAGAATTTAATAAACATTTGTCACTGCTAGATCATTTTGCCGACATATACATCGTAACGAAGTGTTATTCAGTGTTGCCATTTAGATCCTATAATGATTACCGTCTTCTATGATGTTGCCTTAATGACATCACCATATTCCTTCATTATAAAAATGTATCACGTTGCTTTTTTATTTCTACCGTTTGTTTTAAATACTTTTGTACACTTAACCGATTTAGAAACGCAAAGATTTATCCTGTTGAACATTTTTATTTGAATGACGCTATTGATTTTTTCCCCGTTTCGTTTTAAGTTTTTCGAAGTATGCTAATAAATTTTTTTGTTTTGTTTGTGTATAAAATTTGTTGAAAACGTTAACTCTGTTAAATTCCACTTTTGGGTTGAGTGAGTGTCTTTGTTTGTATTAACTCGTACATGTTTATCTTAAGACACTTACCTAAAATATATTTTATACTTTCTAATTTGTCAGCAGTTATACCTTCTAATTTGCTTCAGCAATTAATAGACCAAGTGTCCATATACAAAGTTAAAACACTTTGTCTGAAAATATGTTTATGGCAAAAGATGCGGTTGTAGATCCGACTGTTTTGTTCTCTTTGTTTTCTTGTCATTACAATAACATCTATCATTTGATATAATTTAAACACAAAACATGAAGATTAATTGAGAGAACTTTCTTACTCAGGTCCATTGTTGATTAAACTCCGGGTTTAACGCTTCCATTACAACATGCCAGTACAATACAAAGACTGCTGTATATTGAATAATGTTTGATCAACTGTAATACTCCGTTTACAGATTCCGTCAATGTTGAGTGCCTGATTAAATGAAACATTGGTCCCAGTATGTTTGAAGCTGCCAATGTAAACATTCATAATTCATTGGCAAACTGTCAATTTATGCTTCTTTAGATTTGCTGTTTTCTTCGAACGTGTATGCATACCATATAGTAATTAAATCTCACCATCACCGCAGAGCGAAAACGCGTGTTTTATTTCACAACAATCCAGACGAAAAATATTTGTGTATGCTATAAATTGATAGATATGGTATACTAGACAGCAAGTGCAATTTCGGAAGAAATTGGTTGAATCGAAGTTATATTTGCATGACTGAACTATAATTCATAGAACTATAACGTTGATAGAACGTGTACTGTAGTTCTGTAATAGACGTTTAGCACCGTAGATAATTTGTCTGATCGCTGAAAAAATACATTCATCTTGCTGAAATATGCATCCTAACGCACCGGATGTCAGTGGTGCCACCACACGTGAGGACTACTACTTCAAGCCTGTCATGTTTTCATAGGTTAACATTTTCGGAGCTATAATATTTGATAACATGACCTATTTTCTACTTCCTGTCATTTTCAGTTGTTTGTTAAATAAGTTAATCGAACAGAGTTGTTCAATTATTGTATGACAGTATATCGCTGTGAATCTATTAAATTATGTTTTGTAGTGTGAAGGTGTTTTAACTGTATCATAGAAAAAAGTACTTTCAAGATTTAAAATAAATGTGACAGATGCTTTTATATAACATTATATTCTTAATGTGTTGCGAGGGCAATTTGTCAAAGCAATAATTTTAGTAACATATTTATCACAACAGTTGTAAAATTCATTCTTGATAATAAGATCATAATGGTATCAATTTGTTTTCGTCTTTATACTTATTCTCGATCCATACCAGCACCAATGCGATCATTTCCACATTATACCTCTCTATATCGAAATTGTTTTAATCTGGTACATGTATGGGTCTCGAAAGCGATTAATCTATGTTAAAAGATCTTATTTCGTAATCGAAAGTTAATTACTTCCAAAGATTCTTTTATTTATGTTTTTGAGGTTATTTAGTTTTGACATCAATTATAGGGTATGTCCCCTTAAGATTTTAGCCTTAAACATATGCCCAAAAACTTTAGAAACACAACCAGTGATTTGACGGGTATTTTTTGGTAAATGCAAGTGTAATTCTGAAAATTCAAAATTACCATGCTTTCTGCCTTTTTAAAATTGTTGAGTGTATTTTAAAGAATCATGTTTCCCGATGACTTTACCATCTTTCTCTATTGCAAAATAGAATCGTGGATTTGTGTTGATTGTAGTCGATGGAAAGTCATACCCTCGATCAATTTTACGATTATTTAGATAGATTGATTATCGAATAGAACATCAGCCTAATTGTCACACTTAAGATTAAACGGACATACCCTATAACTGATGTCGACTAAATAACCTCCAAAACATAAATAATAGAATCTTTGGAAATGTGATAACTTAACCTTAAAGTTTCAGCTATGCACTTCCAGTCATTATTGATAAAATTAGCAGTTTACAATATACTGTGGTACCGTAAACCATTCAATACTATATGTAGAGTTGTTGTTGTACAATTGATAGGTGGATGCGATTTATTACAGAATGCCTCTTTATTGATTAATTGTGGTAAAATGAGGTATTTTTCGCCATAGGTTCTTCTTTGAAATTGTATTTATTTATCATTTTGCGTTCAATGAACACATAATCTATGTTTCTAGAATATAATCTGCTAGATGTAGGGATTGCCTCATGAATTAAAAAAAAGATATAAAAGCTATTTATCGGATTTTTAGCAAAGGACGATATGATTACTTCTTGCACCTTCCCATGTATTTATTTTCTTACCAGCCAATTATTCGCAATTGTGCAGCCATTTATTTTACCGATCAGTTACCTCACAAATACATATTGATCATAGTTTTGCCAATAATGATATTCCTTAAGTTGCTAAAATGCGACATCTTGTCGCCTGTAATTCCAAGACCCTGCAATTTGTCATTGATTAATAAATTTGCGCAGATTACCTATGGGAATGAATATTTATGTCTGGTACATTTATTTTAACGTAGAGTCTATCTCCTTTTTCTTAGTATCAATACAATTTTCTGAGTGGACATCGAACATGTCTGATTCACTGAGTGATTCCTTTATTCCTATACAGATATGAATTCTCCACAGGATATGCACACCCTTTTGACTCAGAGCAACGCGATTCTAACAATCACTGCAGCCACAATAGACTAGAGCAGCATTTGCCTTAAGCTACATTAGACTCAGTTATCAGAATGCTTAGACTATTGTTCCTAAACATTTTATAAACAATTTTGACGAACAAGTTCACTTTTTAAAGTTTTATGCATTTTTCAGAAATTTGCATTGGTTAAAATAAATTAGGAATTAGCAAAATGACTGGTCGTGTTTGCACTGCTTACTGTTTACACCAATATATGTGACTGACTTAAACACTTTGGCAGTGTTTGTTTCTTTTCTGTATCTATTACCTCATGTGATAGTAGTTCGTAGTGACAACCTCGTTTTCTGTTGTTCCGAACAGCTACATCGTAAGCCAAATTGATGAAAATCTGAGTCAAATTCCTGCTTTACAAGAGTATATTAGAAGGCGAGTGATCTGTTGTGCCTCCTTGTTTCTGTTTGTTGTCTATCTCTGAAGTTGCTTCGGTGCAGTGTTTCTTGTGTAAGTTGTCCCTGTCTTTGTGTATATTCTGTTTTGTTTATTTCTTTGGCTTTTCTGTTTACTTCAGTCTAGATGAGTTGGCTGTTCTGTGGTTTTGAGATATCTAGTTTTCTCTTTCCTACCGAAAGAATTCTGTAGTTCAGACATTGGAATAGTATTTATAGAAAAAAACACTGTCCAGTTAATAAAAGTACATTCAACTCGATTATTTTCCTACTTCTTGGGATATCTAGTTTTCTCTTTCGTGCTGAATGAATTCTATAGTTAAGACATTGGAATAGTATTTATAAAAAAGCAGTTTAGCACAAGCGTTGTGAATGGAATATATAATGTTTTAGTGGTGTTGTTTGGTTCTAACCACAATCAGGAATTCATACTTATTTCGATATAAGTTATTGCCTTGAAATATTTGATTATTTTACTTATTATATAAGCTTGTGTAATTAAATGGTATATACAGTTGACTGCATCTACGTGTATAGCTTGTTATAGATTATTTAAATGAAAACGCCAAGTAAATGTAAAAGCATATGTCGGTAGTGTCCTTAGGCAAGACACACACTACTCCACATTGCCTCTCTCTCTCTTAGAGGTTGATTCCATGTGGAATGAGTCCCGAGAGCAATTAATATAAGTTGTAAGAACTTGTTTTGCAGTCGAGAAAAAACAAATTAGTATAAACTAAATGTAAAAACAGTATGTTTTCTCAAAATTTACACCAAAACAAGTAAGTATTTCAAACTACATGTGTATCATTTGCAATCAATTCCATCATATGCTCGTACTATTTTTACATGAGAAAAGCTATAGCAATTTTAATGACTTTCAAAACATTTTATAAAACACTGACATTGCGCAAATAAATACGAAATAAATCTGCAAGCACACGATAAGATCATCCAGACTATGTTTATCAAATTGTTCCATATATTACATAATAATAATAAAAAAATATATGACACTCAACTTGTATGTCACTTATTAAATGCCATTAAGTAACATGCCTTCAGAATTTGAAATGAATCATTATCTGATAATTATAATACCAGGTGTGGAAAGCATTTTTATCGAACCATATACTCTATACTACTTCTTTACTTTGAACTTGGTTATTCAAGTTTGGATAAGTTTAAGAGATACATTAACTTAAACGGCGATGGAATAAGTTATTTCATACTTTATTACATTATTAATGAGACTTTAAAAGCTTTAATTCCGTTCATCAATAAAATGCACAGAATAGGAGTCTTTTCCATTTAGAATCACATAGTTTTATGAACGTATTTGAGTACTATTGTTTTAGTTTTTGGCATTTGTAAAGCATGAAGACTAAAAAGGACAGACGTTCAATCAAGACATATTAACAAGAAAGTTTTGTCCAGATGGGATATGTACAGTTGTAGTTTTGACGTTGTGAAACGACATAAATAGATGAACGGCGTTTATCGAACTGGACAGCCAAATTTCATAGATTGATACACTAGCAAACAAAAAAGTTGTCTGGATTTTTTCCATTGCCATCGCAGACGCAATCACCTCTCCAATCTTAAGATACGATCAATCACATAAAGAATATAATGGTGCCTGTTATTTACTTGTTTGCTTTTCTGTGTGCAACAATGCAACGAAAGTTTGAATTTGTCTGGAAATGTTATTCCGCATGCCTATACATTAATCAGTAATATATCAGTAGACTTATATCACTGTCAAAAATGCAAAATGACAACGATTTACGACGATTAACAAATGAAAAATATCCAGCAGGTATGTGTATAGATAAATCAAATATTCATTTAGTTTTCACTTTCTGTATTTATTCGAAACAAACTGGTTTTGAGAATACCTACGTCTAAAAAGAGCGTAACAATGGAATTAATATTGTTTCCTGTTCATACCAACCTCCTTTAGAGACAGTATACATGACATGTGTATAATTTTGAGATGTTCCCCATAAAATTTTCAAAAACCCCCCCCCCCCCCCCCCCCCCCCCCCCCCCCCCAAAATAATATAACGTAGAATATATGCGTTAAAACTATGCGAATGCACGATGTTCTCAACATTCTATTCTAAATAAATATATACATGTATTGGTCTTTACACCATTTACTTTACATCCTTTTAACACATTCTAATCTTAGATAATCAAGGAGTATATGATGTATGAATTAGGCATCACAGTAGAAATAAATTGGTCCATGATGAGCAAAATGGATTTATAGAAGACCATAGTACAATTTACCATCTAGAGAGTATCACCTCAATCATGGAAACAATTAAGCAAAGCACAGCAACACAGTTTAGGATTATTGACAGTATCTTAAAATATGTTGGTCAGTATATGTACATGTATCTAGGTCTACTATTATCAGATCATATAGGCTACACTATAACGGTTAAATATGCTGCTAAATCAGCCAATCGGGCACTTGGTATTCATATCGCAAAGTACAATATTTTTTGAGGACTGCCTTTCAATGGTGTCTCAAAATTATATGACTCCATTGTATGGAGTACTATAAGTTATGGAGCAGCGATATGGGACATGCAGGTGGCAGGGGATCGTCAGTTTCCATGTATATCTGCATTTCAAAATAGGTCGGCTAGCTTTTCCATGGGGTTTTGGCGATACACACCTATAGCAGTAAACAGAGATATTGGTTGGCGACATGTTAAACAACATCAACAATAAATCACTGGTACAGACACAATAGGATCAACTTCAACATTTTCCATGGGCAAATTTCTCAAAGTAGCCTGTAGTTTCCGTTTCTCTAAGATGTAAGTAAAGGCTAGTATTGTATATTGATATTGGTATAGTAAATACATACTAATCCATAGTCTATTGGTGTTCTATATCCTAAGAATGACACACTTACCTACATGTTGCCCATAACCTCACAGGAACGATAAGGAAAGTAGTTTTTCTGATTTATATATAAATGGTTACAAATGTACGAATGCATACCATTGTCGGAGATGATGTACTGTCCACAGCCTCCGGTCATTGATTAACTAATTCCGTGAAGATTACCTCTGGGAAAGAAAATTTATGTCCAGTAAATCATATCAGACATGTCGTCTGTGCAAAACATATCGAATATCATACTTGTCGGCTGTGCTCTGTGTATTTCGTCATTGCTGACGAAGATAATACCCGTTTTACATATGCTTCTTAAAATGTTAAAATGTCTCAGATTGTTACTGTTGCATTTGAACACCTAGCAGGCGCTTATGTGTAGGCAATGTAGCATATTGCTGTCATTAACGCCTGGGAAATTGTTTAATTAAAGTCAAAATCCTGATAAAAGTCATCATGATCACAATATTTAGATCACAAAAAAAAACAAACATTTTATTAACAAAGCTATAAATAAGTATATATTAATATATATGTACATGTAAAACAGTTTTAATTTTATTGAGAGCATACCATGAAATTCTTTTCGTTTTTGACAATTCTAGTCGAACTGAATTTCCACCTGTTTTGTATAAATTTCTGTTTGTAAATAAGAGAAAAAAAAATCGAAATTTCTAATATTTCTTAAAAGCGATAATTGTGATTTAACCCAGTTCTATAACGGTTATGCAGCAAAGGCCACTTTGAAAAGTAATTCAATTTTAATTAAACTCTTATTTTACATACAAACCGATGGCTTTTGCAAAATTCCAAATAACCGTTTTCATACGATAACATACGAAACATACGCTCACATGTTTGTTTCGTTTATTAAGTTGCATTCAATACGTGAAGGTTAAGTTATACATCACGTCACTTGTGTTCAGACAGATCAGATAACCGCCTAACCATTACTAAACTATGTGGTGGCTCACTAAAAGATCATATCAGAACGGACCCCTGCTGGGATTCGAACCTTCGGCCTCCTTCGGTGCCTTAGCCACAAGTTCAAGGGAGACAATATAATATTTCTATTTTCGGCTGATATGGATATTACAATGTATCTATTTCAAGACTTTCATATTTTTTCTCGAAATCATACGGGTTAGTAACTAACCAGACGCTGCTTTTAACTGGAGGGCTAAAATGATGTGTATGTTTAGGTAGTTGAGAAGATTTATTCAGTTTTCCGGAAATCCCAATATAGAAAAAGCAGTAAATATAAAGAAATAGTTTTGTATTTTATATAAGTCGTCCCAAAAAAGACCTGATAATATATAGTATGTCTTGGAGTAAATTGAGAGATTCAGTTAGAAATGCACTGAATTTAATGTACTTTCTGCCGTTTGATCACGTATTGTTTTTCTATTCCTATATAATCTGTCTCGCATTTGTTTTGATATATTTGTTTTCATATTTGTTTACAATTTTCAATTTAAAGGTCCATTACTACATTGTAACACCAAATCGAATTTTCTTTTAAGTCTGGAATCGTAACGGACGTCTTATAAAAAGGAAATATATGACATACTGCATTGGATGTGACCATATTGTGTTGAATATTGAGTTTAACAAAATAATTAATGAATTATATTTTGCCTTTTCAAAATCGAAAGTAGCTTTTCCCGTTTTCAAATATCTTTGTAATTTTCCAGAAATCTCCCAGAGAGAGGGTTTTAATAGGTTGTTCATAAATAAGCATGCCTAATTTGAATTCTAGTTAAAGAACTTTACTTCCAATGATGTGCAAAATATATGTCTGACTGTTTACAACATTCAATTAAGCGAAAGTAGGACAAAAAGACCACCCAGGTCAATCTAAGGAAATACACAAACATTCACTCGTTTTTCTGCAGCAGTATTTCAAACAGGGAATAACCCCAAGGCAATTAACACGTTCTGATGAGAATAGTCACCTTTCTGATTGTGCCTTAACTATGCCATTTTCAACATTTGTTTTCAAATATCAATATCCGTGTATAATTTCGTTAGAATTAACGGTTTTTCCTATATGAACAATTATGTTTGGTTATATAGAACAAAAACGTGTTATTGATACTAAATATTTTATTACTTTTCACATTAAGTACATACATGATAAATGATATTACAAACGTACTTGCTTGTACAAAATATCAGTTAAACAACTTGGTGCACACAAAAAAAATTGACTGAATTCAGTCACTAACTGACCATACATTCATAGCATATATGAATCTGTACTCCAAGACGATTCGAATATGATTGAAATTGCATCTGACTGAATTTCAGTCATTCCTGATTTCACTATCTGTAACTGAAGAAGCAATGAAAGTTTTTCGGTAAACAAAAGTAGAAGCTAGGCCGACAGTGACTGAATTCAGTCACGAAATAGCAATCATTTAGGCTAAAATCGTATCTGATAAAAATTAGTTATTTTATGTTTTCACTTTCCTAAAATTTCTAAAATATCCTAAACGCTGAAAGCAATGTTTTTCCATGATCAAAGTAAGAAGTTAGCCGAATTCGGCTAAATAGCATGATTCATAACACACATGGAAATTCACCGATACTGGATGTAAAATAAATGTATTCACTCAAAATTATCACCTTTCAGTAAGTGACGCGATACAAATGTATGTTTACAAATGTGCATATACCGTATTTATTTTAATTGCGAAATAATTTATTATTATTTTAATTGTGTGTTGAGGTAATGTAACAAGATGATGCAACACATAATGTAAAAATGACAATTGAAAGACAAAAATTAATTCATTAAAAGAGACGAACATCAAACAGCCAAGAATTTAATAATTATTTTAGTTTTTCGTGCCTTAAACTAGCGACCAACAAAAACGAAGAGGGAGTAAGTAGATAAGTAGAGCTGTACATAACAATAAAATTTCTCTTAGCTAAACAGAAACACACAATTATGTAGACGAATAAAGTAACGACAAGAATACATGTAAAGCTAGTCGACGCAGTGCAAACGAAACATAAATCCATTGATCAATAAATCATTATTTCAATATCTAGTTCATGCCAAAATGACAAATACTATTTTAGCCCTAATGACAAATACTATTTTAGCATACATAAATATTAAAACCACCATTTGCCAAAAAAAAACAAAAAAACAAATGAATGAATGAACGAATGAATGAATAAATGAATGAATATAAATTAAAGGCGGTCAATTACTTTTAAGCAACATTTTATGACAATTTTTTTGTATAATTTTTATTCTGTTAGAGATTTATCTAATGAACAAAAAGACCAATTACATAGAGTTCGATCCCTATCAGAAATGTACATTTTATTCGCTTTTATAAAATTTTGTTATTATTTAATATGAAAATATTTAAAACGTTGAGTATTTCTTTTTATTTCAATATAATTTCTACTTTTACATTTGAATTGAGGTAATAATATCTTTTCAAACTTGAACTTCTAATGAATTCCATCTAAAAATATAATATTTAATGCACATATTTCACAAATATAATATAAAAGGTCTTATATTTATATCTTTCTGTAGGCAAAGTATGTGTATCAAATTTTTACTTATGATAAAATAACTCTATTATGAACATTAGCGGGATTTGCCAGCAATAAATGTAGAACATTATCATTAGTGCCCAATATAAATGTGTCCCATGCCTGTAATGTATTTCTTGAGATACATCTCTTTGGTTGTAAATTCTGAAAGTGAAATACAAGAAAGGACTGTTGAATGCTCCTTGTAGGAGTACACTCAGCTACATGTTTATTAGATAAGTGTGTTGTAGCATATAACATAATTATTCCAAATTTGTTTTCACTAGATAGAGTGTTAAAACTTCACAAAGTAAGATACATAGTTGACTGTGTAGGCAATGCTTGGAAATGTTGCAGTTCCATTTAATGCTGCACCGAAGATTATGCTGGCACTTGAGAGAGCTTTCGTTCAGAGGGAAAGGAGTATAGCGTTGTTAGTGTGTTGTTATTGATTGAAACAATAAACTTGATATCATCAAAAGGACGTTCGGCAATACAGGTTGTTTTCATCACGTTTACTCGAATTTATAGCAGAACGAAGCTCTCATGCTGAGCGTAAATAACGACAGCCATAATGAAAACGTTAATTTCATAAGAACGTTCTACAGAACAGAAACTTCTCAACGTACCGGAACCGGAATATGTACATGACGACATGGGAACACAAGTTATGGGTACCAAAACAGTAAGTACATTTTATGAGTTTGATTTATATTTTGAGATACATGTTCAGATTAAGGGCAGAGAAAACTAATTCAACATTTTTAAGACACAAAACATTCAGAACAAAACTGTTCACGGACAGCAAATGTTTAAAACAATTTAGCCCTTATGGATAAACTCTATTATATAAGTCAAAGAGGTGTACTGGTCTTTGTTTTTTTTTGGGGGGGGGATTTAACATTCGTTTTGAAATAATCAATTGATTGTATATATTTATTTGTGATAATCAACTGAATATCTGACAGTATTATGACACACAGGAAGCACTTTTAAATATACCAAACTACTGTTTCATACCAAATATCATGTCAAGTCTACATTATATATAAGTGTTTCTTCAAAACGTATTAATGTGTAATAGATATTAACTTTCGATGTCATCAAAGAAAACCATTAACTGTACCACAGAAATTCCTATCAGCAGGTTAATGATCCGCTTTGAATTATGATAACATGGATTGACAGGGAGTAACATATAATATCGTGAAATGGGATTCTAATTCAGCTTTTGAGATGTGATGAAAAGTCTCTTTAACCGACCTCAGTGAAACAGACTTGCTTATTTTTGTATCAGACACTTAATACATGTTTTACATTATGGGAAATAGTTCTTTGAGGCGTTTATTTAGGTCAGCTAGATAGATATTGTTTCTTTTTAGAAGTGCATGAGGTAATATATCTTTCCTTTTCAGGCTACCTTTTGGAGAGTATCGGGAGACAGTTACAAAGGAAAATTGCATATGCCTTAAATCATCCCAAGAGGATAATCAAAAGTCGATTGGGCAAGTCTTAACAGTGACTCAGATGACTTGTTGTATACTACGGATGCTGATAAACGGACAGGGGATGGGGTTATGAAGCCTAAAAAGGGGGGATGATCAATATCGGACATAATAGCAATACTTATTTACACTTTTACATCAAAAATGCTCAAAACTCGACTGTCTTTGGAAGTCTGAAGATACATGTCCATTGATACATCCATATCTAAAGGCTCTGTACGACCCTTTGCTGAACGTTACAGTGCTTGTGATAATTATGGTCGTGTTTCGTTTTAAACGTAGAAAATTATGACAGAACGGCGGCGCATTCAGTCATAATTCTAATCTTAAGACCTTAGTTTATAAACGATGAAAATGCTTTTTTAACACGAAAAGTATTTACCTGATTATTTTTCAGGTGGTTTCTTACACCATATTTTTTGTCTTAAGAAATTAGTTTATTAACCATCAATAAAAATGATTCTATCACAGAAAGTATTTACCTTTGTATTTAAGTTTTAGCTGTCCTGGATGCTAGACGGCGTATGTTTTATAATGCATACATGTTGATATCTCACATTATAGTTTTGATGTTTAGACTGACTGTTTTGCTGTAAATGTATACATTTCTTTTAAATAATTTTGTTTTTTGCTTATATTCAAATTAAAATAGGACATTAGGAAACATATGAATTGGCATATTAAGGCAGATGACTGCCAGTAAGACAGGTTAAACCATATTTCTACGACTCCATGTAGGTGGAAAATAATGTCCAATTGTATACTCTCGTAAACAAAGGTTACATGTTAGCTTATAAGCGTAGTTTTAATCGTATTTATTAGCCCCAAACTGGTATAATCTGACTAGATTTGAGATTTACCCTCCCAGTTTGCAGATAAGTATTGTTGTAATACTCGCAATAACTTGAATCAAAGTGTGACCATTTCATTGCTCTGTTCAGTTTATATCCAATTCTTTTTATTGATGTTTTGTTTGAACGAAGTGCGCTCATTTTCTGCACTGTTATTCATTTTTTCATCAAGTGTGTTGTTGTTGTTGCTGTTATTATTGTATCTGGTGACATAACATGAAAACAAAATAATCATATTTTTATTTCTAAATTTTAATATATAGATATGTAAAATTATATACGCAATATGTACAATTGTTAAATGTCGCTAGTGAATGTTAGAACATGAAGACGTAGCAAAGAAACTGATAGTTATTTTCTTGGCCTATGAACGATTACCTCGAAAAAGTATATCTTTATCATATATTTATTTTTAACGGAATTGTACTTTACTATTTTTGTTTGCATGCATGTTTATTTACCAGATCGATATACACACCTGTTTATTTAACATACTGTTGTTATAAACAAGGATATTAATAATAATTTTGAGTGAATACATTTTATTTTGCAGCCTGTATCGGTCAATTTCCATGTGTTATAAATCATGCTATTTAGCCAAATTCGGCTAGCTTCCATCTTTGTTCACGGAAAAACAATCATTGGTTTCAGTATTTTAATTGTTTTCAAAATTTTAGGAAAGTGAAAACAGAAATAACTGAATTCTTTCAGATACAATTATAGCCTAAATGAATGCTATTTCGTGACTGAATTCAGTCACTGTCGGTCCAAAGCTTCTTACTTTGTTTACCGAAAAACTTTCATTGCTTCTTCAGTTGCAGATAGTGAAATCAGGAATGACCGAAATTCAGTCAGATGCAATTTCAATCATATTCGAATCGTCTTGGAGTACAGATTCATATATGCTATGAATGTATGGTCAGTTAGTGACTGAATTCAGTCAATTGTTTTTGTGCACCAAGTTGTTTAACTGATATTTTGTATAAGCAAGTACGTTTGTAATATCATTATCATGTATGTACTTAATGTGAAAAGTAATAAAATATTTAGTATCAATAACACGTCTTTGTTCTATATAACACAAACATGAGTGTTCATACCGTTAATTCTAACGAAATTATACATGGATATTGATATTTGAAAACAAATGTTGAAAATGGCATAGTTAAGGCACAATCAGAAAGGTGACTATTCTCATCAGAACATGTTTATTGTAAAGTTTTAGAAGCCAGTCTCAAACTGTTTTTCCCTGATACAATTCCAGTTTAAAAGAAAATTCGATTTGGTGCAAGTAATGGACCTTTAAGTAAATATTACACATGCCATTTTGTTTGCGAATATTTGCAGAGCTCGTAAAGGTGTTGCAATAATCATGATTCACATTGGGAATTGATAAGAGATCGTATATATCTCTACTCAAAATTCAGACAGAAATAGAACAATCTCTTTATTTCTCACGCAAAAGCTCTGATTTCAGATATTTCTCGGTTATTTAATCTGAAACTAATAATCTCGGCGACATTCGTAAAAGTTTTATAAATCGAGAAAAACAAAATCATAAAATTTTCACCACTTGACATAACGGTATAAATTGTATTTAAGATCATGAGTAAAGTGAGAAAATTCTTTTTTTGAAACTTGGAAACCCTTCGGTCAAATCTAAAAGTAAACAGAAATGTGACGTTGTAATTACAAAAATGTTCGACAGAAAAAAAAACTCGGGGTTTGGACAGAAAAAAGAAATTGAAACTCTATTTCCAAATTCTCGTTTCATCTAAGTATGTAATATATTTAAAAGGTTACATAATACAACACGCCAGAGCGCATGTATGTCTAGAAGGTGATACCCAGGCAAATCGCCTAAAATGCGTCCCCGTATTTTAACCGTGGAAACGAATACACGTTCTGGTTCCCCGCCCCTTCGCTTGAAGTATACGGTAAAAGTGGTTCCGATAAATGCCATATATAAAATTCATGTAAAAATGTCAATAAGAGATTTGGCCAGTCCAAAATTGCAGGTTTATGTAGATTTTTGACAAGAAGCGGTCGGATACAACGTGTATCATGACTTAATATTACAGACAACAGTTTTCCTTTTCCGATGAGACCGGTAAGTTGATTCACGATGGTAATTTTCGAGAGAAATCGCCTTCTTAGTATAAATGCGCTCTGACATGTTGCATATCGTCTCTATATAAGACATACAAGGCTGAAAAAGAGAATTTGATAAAAGAGTTTCAATAAATTTTTCTGTCCAAACGCCGGGTATCTGCGATTATGACTATTCATCTTTATAATGATGTCCATGAGCTTTGTGTATGTAACAATTGCAATTTTTCAAAACAATGAAAATGGTGGAAATGTTTTACGTGCATAGAAATCTTCCGTAATGGTCATGTCAACAGATGCGATAGTAAGAAGCTTTGAAAATAAAACACTTTGCTATATCTAAATGAAGCCTACTGTACGTTATCCATGCACTTTTTTTGACCAAGTAATCGAATCACTTTATGTTACAACATTACACCATATTGACATGTTTAACAAAACTGAGAATTACATTTTATGCACATATGTGACAGCTCACTGTATTTTGGAAAAAAATATCACCTACAAATATCACCAGGTGCAAGTAATCCCAAAACTGTACAATAAAGTAAAAAGCTATTATTTGCTAATGACCACATTTTGCACAATAAGATATGATACTTAGCAAAGAGCACACATACTGTGTTGCAGATGATTTTATCATAGTTTTCATATCATCAATAAAAATATGAGCTGTACCTCATAAGTAACGAATCTCCCCAGAAAGAGGTGTCTGACAGTCTGTGTCCTCTCCATGTGCTCAACAACTGTGCCATGTAATTTATAAACACCCTTCCATGCATAACAAAGTTACAGTCCAGACACGAATGTGTGCATTCATACAGGATTATATCACTATTAAACTCTTAGTGTGACCTTGACCTTTGAGGTAGGGACATGGGTATTGCACGCGACACGTTATATTGATGTGCTGAACAAGTGTGACAAGTTATTTTAAATCCTTCAATGCATGCCCGTACATGAAACGAAAAAATGTAAGGTCGGACGGACAGGCGGTGCGATATGTATATGCCATCCTTCGGGGGGCATAAAAATCCTTTATAATATTTCAGACATTTAATTGAAGTTATCAGAGTCATGTATAATTTAATCCCTAAAGTCACAAGAAAAGTTTAAGTATTGGATACTTCATTAAACCGTATTCATTAAAGCTTTTAGCTTTCAGTGTTACCTACTCTTCTTTATACACTGAACAAGTTTAGAAACGCAAAGTGACAAAGTATTTATTTTAATAGTGTTATCGTGTTTCAAATATATTCAAACAAAAAAACAAAAATAATATCAAACAGGGAATGCCACGTACCAAAAACGCAGCCTCCCCAGAAATTTCACACCTAACAAAACAATATAAAATTGAATTCTTGTGAAAGTTTCAATAATTCATCGCAAAAAATGACTTAAATAGAAATAAAAACAATAGCGTCATTCAAATAAAAATGTTCAACAGGAGAAATCTTTGCGTTTCTAATATTGGTTTAGTGTATTTGTGTAATGCATTTCATTCTATCAAATGCAGCCTTAAATCTGCTGGTTTAGAAAACGCACAATTTATGTTAGAATGGGTATACAAATTGAAATAAACATCGATCAAATTTGCTCCATTGTCATTTTTCCTCAGCGATCTCCATGTCCTTGCGTTAAATGACTTATAATTCCTACATATTCAAGCTATTTCTTCTAGTACAACTATAGTTTACTTTTGAGGTCAAAGTAAAGTGGACCTATGAAAAAGTGATATTGAACAAGGACGAAATTCGAGTTTAACATCGTTTTGTCCAACGTCTGCAAAACAAATATACGCTTGATATAAGTGTGAATCCCACGTTTTGAAATATGCATCACGAAGGAACTATTTCATCCCTAGAGTTTCATTGATAAATAGACTACCTCAAACTATATAAAGTCTGCTTAAAATATCCTACCATTGACCACTTACAAAAAAAAAAAAAAAAACCAAACACAAAAAAAAACACACAAAAAAAAAAAAAAAAAAAAAAAAAAAAAAAAAAAAAAAAAAAAAAAAAAAAAAAAAAAAAAAAAAAAAAAAAAAAAAAAAAAAAAAAAAAAAAAAAAAAAAAAAAAAAAAAAAAAAAAAAAAAAAAAAAAAAAAAAAAAAAAAAAAAAAAAAAAAAAAAAAAAAAAAAAAAAAAAAAAAAAAAAAAAAAAAAAAAAAAAAAAAAAAAAAAAAACTATAAAATACCAAAAGCATCAGCAGCATACAAAAACCTATACGAATACATAAAACATTGGCCACACAATCTATAATCATTATTCATTGCAATCGTGCGATTAGTGCCTTCATTATTCAGATTTCCGCACTACAATGAAACTTCCTACTAATGGAAAATAATTTACATTAATTCAATAATTCATGCCGTTAGTTATTAGCTTTGAATTAGTGATTTCTATAGCAGGCGTGGAGATTGGCACGTATAATTAAATGAACTCTTGATGACAAAATTGTTTGATCCTCCAGATATTTGAAATATGTTTTTGCATTTGTGATATACTCTTACAATATCACGATAGGTCGGATCAATTGCTTACGTGAGGTTAGAAGTATGGGTTTCTGAAGTCGTTTAGAAATCGTGAATACAAATATTTTGGATATAAGATAATTTTTTTATATTTGTACTTATATTAACACACTAATATTACATAAAGTACTATACATTGTAGAATATTGCATATTCCAACTACTATATACACGTACACAAAATGTCGAAAATAGCTCTGAACTACTGTTATTTTGTTTATCAAAACTGACTATAAATAAAGATAATTTTACTTTATACTTATCTTATCTTATAAAATGCGAGCAAAACCGATACACATTGTATTACTTGAATTCTTATTTAATGACTAACTCACCATAAACTACCCTTAAATATCACAGGGTGAGAAAAATATGCACCCTGACCGGAACGCCAAACCCGAGACCGTTCGCCTACAGGGCAAATGCTCTCCCACTGAGCAAACCGGCCGCATACTCATTATTTTCCCAACTGTGATTAAGTCCTTGTCGTGTCATATTCATTATAGGAAACCAAACTTAATCCTTGTTTTTCTTATGGACTAGGTTGCTAAAAAATATTGACATTTATTTACTTACCGAGAAAGTATTATTACTCTACAATCTTTTGAGGTAACAACGTTTATGTTGATAGATATGATATGAAGTATTTACGTACTAAAATTATAAATCCATTCATGAAAGACTGAACACGCAAGAGTATTTTTTTACCCTTTTCAAGCGATATTATTTAAATAAAAGGTGCCTTACAGAGTGAATGTTTCAATTCAAAATATGTTATACATTCTACTTGTCAATTCATTGGCGGCTGAAAGGTTACACACTCCCGGCAAAAAGCGATTTTAATACGGCTGTCATAAAAACATTTTTAGCATATTATTACAACAATTTATATATGACAGTTTTGCTGAAATATAACTGTAATATTTCATATTGATAAAAAACTTATGAAGGTTGCATAGGCAAATTCTTCGACTATACATCTTTTGGGTACTATATTGACATTTTTGCTCGAAAATTATTTCTTTTTTTAACTTTCTTAACATACTATTATAAACGGACTTTCAAGAAAACCCGAGAGAAATGTTCTACAAGAAATAGCTTTAAGCATATGAACTTTTGTAAACATGTAGTTAGTGTAAATCTACTACGTTCTGTTTTTGTTTGCATAAAAAATATAAAGAAAGTCAATAAATAGATTGTACCATTGCGATTCCAAATGAACAATATTGTAGCAGTCGTCTGAAATTTCCAAGCTTGGACAAAAAACAAGAAAGGAAAAAATAACTGAAAAACAGATCTATTCTATTTCTAAAATTCTAAGACATGATGCTATATTTATTCTGTATAATATTCTATATATATATTGGTATACAGTACATGTAGGTCACTGTTATATCAAACGGACAACAGTGTAAAATTAACGTATTTGACAATTTTACCATAGCCTTGAATCTGTTTCCAAAGGCACATGAAAATCTTGAAGAAAAAAGAAACAAATTGACTAAAAGAGTATTCTTTCTCATTAAGTCTGTATGCTCGAGGAATAGTAAACAAACTCGAATGAAATAACCGTCCTTCAAGAAGAAATAAAGATCAAATAAATGACAAATAAACGACAGTGAAGAAATGACTATGTATAGATGGGAAATGAAAATAAGAATTCCACAAGTGTTACAGTTACTATAATAGTTCACTTCACGCATTAACAAAACCAAGCTGTTTGGAAAGCTGGAACTGATTCTATCAATTTGGTTTCATGTAAACATAACTTCAGTTTCCTATATTTTATTTGTGTTTAATCTAAAGGATTCATGATTTTATATGTCTTATGTTCCTTTAATTGTTCGTTTTGTCCTCGTGTGTTTGCTCTGTATGCTTGTGTGTGTTGGTAGTGTATGTTTGTTTGTGTACATGATTTTGTGTGTGCGTGTGTGTGTGTGTGTGTGTGTGTGTGTGTTGGTGGTGTGCACTTCTGGGTGCTGTGGGGCTCGTTTTGGGGAGGCTGCGTTTTTGGTACGTGGCATTCCCTGTTTGATATTATTTTTGTTTTTATGAACTTTGACTCCAAATTACGAATTTGTTCTGAGTTTATGAGGATGCTACACAGTTTCCTCATGAAAATTGAGTTTGTGTTTAGAGCTTGATCTTCGTTTGCGATGAAAATGTCAGGACTAAATCACGTGAAACCTTCAAATGGTCTTGAAAAATATAGCCTTTTAAGCCTCAATTCCTTTGTGCGTAATCGATCTTGAGTAGATAACGTTGGAACAAGAGCCGGAACGTTGTCTTGATAAAATGAGCATTTGTACAAAGTTACATAATAATACATATACTTCAAAAGGTTTAGGAGATAAAGTGTTTTGATCTACGATCTCCAAGAGAATTGTATCTTGAGCTGGGGCGTTTGAAACATTGCTTCTGTATGTCATTTTAATGAGATGAATATTCAAATAACAAAATGTCACAAAAGGGTCACTTGACTACGTTGTCTTGCTGCGATGAATATCTTCCTGACAGATTTTCCAGGAGTTTGGCAGATATGCGAGAGAGAAAGATTGTTCCCCAATGACTTATATGCAATAATTCCTAACTTCTATTCATACGATCTCGAAAAATGACAGCATAGTTAACATGGCGACATCTACAACTGTATTGGTTTGCGCAAAAGCGACACAAGTAACAAGTTTAGGATGAGGTAAAGAGATCCAATGTATCAACTGAAACATATAAATGACCCGAGAGTAATAAAATGCAGCTGTAAGTGAAATATATGGGAGCGTTCTTAAGTTCAAATTTATTAGAGAGGAATCCTGCTATATATTAAAGACACGAAGATCTTTTTGATGTTAATGGTTAAGCTATCGATAGGAAACTGTCTGGAACTGTCAGTATAAGTAATAAAAACATGAAAACGTGTAGGACAATGAACTTGTTATGCTATGTGGTTTTGCTTTGTATGCTAGTGTGTGTTGGTAGTGTATGTTTGTGTGTGTACATGATTGTGTGTGTGTGTTGTGTGTGTGTGTGTGTGTGTGTGTGTGTGTGTGTGTGTGTGTGTGTGTGTGTGTGTGTGTGTGTGTGTGTGTGTGTGTGTGTGTGTGTGTGTGTGTGTGTGTGTGTGTGTGTGTGTGTGTGTGTGTGTGTGTGTGTGTGTGTGTGTGTGTGTGTGTGTGTGTGTGTGTGTGTGTGTGTGTGTGTGTGTGTGTGTGTGTGTGTGTGTGTGTGTGTGTGTGTGTGTGTGTGTGTGTGTGTGTGTGTGTGTGTGTGTGTGTGTGTGTGTGTGTGTGTGTGTGTGTGTGTGTGTGTGTGTGTGTGTGTGTGTGTGTGTGTGTGTGTGTGTGTGTGTGTGTTCTGGGTGCTGTGGGGCTCGTTTTGGGGAGGCTGCGTTTTTGGTACGTGGCATTCCCTGTTTGATATTATTTTTGTTTTTAACGAAAGTTGTTTCTGATTTGATAACGCCTGTCTGATCTTGCGATTATTTATAATACAGCAAAAGGCAAGAGTTGCAAATAATTTCCGTGTATTGTTTTGGATACAATCAATAAACTTATGCCTTTTGCTATGAAATACCAGATGCCTCTGTTCTTTGAAGATAATTTAAGACACGAACAATTTGCAGATATGTCTGTTTGAGATGTACACTTACGTGTAAAATATTAAGATTTTATAATTTCATAGTTTTCATAAAAACCCACCTTTTCATGTGTTGTGTAACAATGATTTACAATAGTAAAACACACGTGCAATTTCTTTCCTCTTAATCACTTTTAAAAAGATGTTTTCTTGTGGATTGTTTTCTTTCCTATAAACTACAAATGCACAAAAAGGTAGATTAGTTGTTTTTTTTAAATTAGTTTCTGACATTGCAAAATTAAGATACTGATAAGTTTCTAAGTTTATGCATAAAAACAAATTTCTGTGTGCATGGCATGACATTCAAAACAAGTAGCAGCTGAAAATTAATTCCCGTATCTGTAAAAAGTTCTTCAGTGTTCTTTCTCTCCATCCAATGTCATTGAAACAGTATAATCATTGTTACATTCAAATATACTGCTTATAAGTCACTCGCTTAAAGTGTCATATAATTTTTGAATATTTATTGTCACTGCACTATGTTTAGGATATGCTTAAATGTTTTACTATAAAATATTTCGAGCAACATCTTGTGTTCTAAAAGCCCACTATCTAATTATATTTTCTTTTAAGTTGAATAATCAAACTTTAAATTCGGCGAAAACTTTGATCTGATTAAGATTCTGTAATAATTGTGATATTCGCTGGACGTTATTGTAAAACACTCCATGTTTGTACTAAATTACGTGGGCTAATCATCAAGTATCGTTACATGCTTTCATACCTAGGCTCCATTACTTCCTTTTTCACTGATAAATAGCCTACATGTACTTTGCAACTTAACAATTCGCCACGTATTTTTGAAACATTTATACCTATAAAATAAACGACCGTATTGTTATAACAATAAATACGACGCATAAACGACACATAAGCGTTAAGTAAATCATTTCTGCACTTTTAGTTCATTGGAATATTCGCACGCTTCTGTACTTTTTACTATACCGAAATAGTATTCTAGGAAATATTTTCAATTACTTTTTGTATCTGTAATGACAAAATTGTCATAAAATGTATTTCTATTGCCCCCATATGGAATCAACCCGTGTCATCCTGAAATAGTTACTGCGTGTTATTTGATATTATATTATATTAAATTAAAGTTATCAGCATCTTTAAACGCAATCTAATATATCTTATCTTTCCTGTCCGAAGACGATCCATGCATTGCATTCCAGGGGAAATATGAAGTTTATATGAAGTAATACGATATCAATACTGATTTTAGGATCACGAGTTAAATGTTCTTGATTTTCCCACGTTGTCCTTTGTTTCAACTTTAACTTGACTGGACATGACTGGAATAATTACAAACAAATAAGAAATAAGACTACTCAATAATTAATCCTATGTAAGTGTTTTTCTTCTTTTTAAATATCCCCAGTTAGTTTCAAACTATTGACCCATATCACTTCGTAGCACTATTCAATCACATGTTGTTTAATATTGGATTTTGTTTTCATAACATGTATTCAGTGTGATATATTAACTACCTTTGGCCATGTGTGACATAAAGGGCATCTTTATAAGATAAACTCTACAGGTATATCTGGGCTCCTTCCGTGAATACTCACCCGAAAGATGGCAAAAAGTGGTCCTTACGGGTGGTTGCTCTGATACAGATAAAATCTCTGCAGGAATTCCACAGGGCTCTATACTTTGCCCTTTCTTTTTATAATTTTAATTAATGAACTAGCAGGGATTACTTTTATTTACACTGTCCTGTGACTTTGGAACATGGTGGGGGTAAGAGTGAGGTTGGGTGCGCACCATAAACCGGTTTAAGCTCCCCAGTGGTGTTTTTGCCACTGACCGTTCCAAGGCGGTGCCCCACTGTGTTCCTTTAATTGTTCGTTTTGTCCTCGTGTGTATGCTTTGTATGCTAGTGTGTGTTGGTAGTGTATATGTGTGTGTGTGTACATGATTGTGTGTGTGTGTCGTGTGTGTGTGCGTGTGTGTGTGTGTGTGTGTTGGTGGTGTGCACTTCTGGGTGCTGTGGGGTTCGTTTTGGGGAGGCTGCGTTTTTGGTACGTGGCATTCCCTGTTTGATATTATTTTTGTTTTTTTGGTTTCAACACGACGCTGATGATAATAGTCTGTACATGAAAACACAGTCACTGCAACGGATACTCTTAATTCCTTAAAATAACTGAGTTGGCAAACAATTGGCTTGAAGATTCGAACCTTAACAAAAAACACCTCGTAAGGTGAATATAACCATATATTTCCCTTTGATTATGCAGGGTGTTCAAATCAATGAAGTCACGTCTCATAAACATCCTTGGAATGATATTCTCAAAAGATTGTAATTGGCATGGACATACCGACATCATCAAAGAAAAGGCATGGCAAGGGATCAACATATTGAGAACTCGTAACTATATGCTTGATATAAAGTCTCCAGAAACCATCTATCTTTCTTTTATAATATCCCTTCTAGAATACTAGAATGTCGTATGGATAACATTACACAGCACCAATAATTTGAACATGAGAACTTTTCAACTTGAACCATGCCGAATTATCATGGATCAGCTAAACTCGTTTCTTTCCAGAATCTGTATAAATATACTGGTACCTAACCCCACAAATCAGGAAAAGAACAACAAATCACACTCTTTTCTACAAAATAAAACAGAATCTTACCCCTCAGTATCTTTTATCCTTAATTCCAGGAACCGAAGGGCAAACATCGGAATAAAATCTAAGAAATGCCAGTGACACAAAAATATCAGTATTAAACCCAGCTCTTCGTTTGCTCTTTTCTGCTATCAACTATAGCTGACTGGAACCAATTATCACTTAAAAATATGGAATATCCTAATAATATTTATTCCGATGTTCAGAAGGTTCCGGATCACTACATGTATTATGTCGATGAATGCAAAATAAAACAAATTATTCCCACCAGGATAAGGACTCACTGTAGATCTCTTAACGAAACCCTCTTTACAAAAAACATATTTTCTCAGAAATATGAAACAAATGGAACAAAAACGGACGGTTTCTCGTTAAGGCTACACGCTAGACCAATTGTAAATGGTCACGTAATAATGAAATAAATGTCTTTAAAGGAGCAGTAAACAATCAAGCGATCAAGTTATTGACAAAAAATCTGTACGGAACAATCAGGAAAATACAAATGTATATAAATAATAAGGTTTTAATAGTAAGGGGAAATAAAAAATGCCCCAGCATTGAAGGTTTTCTCTTACTTGTGCTAAATCCTAAAATGAAATTAAAGAACATTAAGAAAACGTTGTGCCTGCTGATTGGCAAATTATGTTTTGACAAAAAATATCTTTAGAAGTAATAATGGTATGAAATCGGTGGAGACAATGAATCGGACATTATCATGTGCTTTTACCATTGCAGTCTCTGATTTGACTACGCCTGGTTGACCTTGCTGTAATTTATCATTTCAGAAATGACAAGCATTACAGATGATTTATTTTTCTTATACAATCAATAAAAGGAAACTTCCGCATACAATTTCAGACGAGACATTTCTATGCAGATAAATTATATGAACCATTTGCAGACATTTATGTATCTGATGTAAATAAAACTTCTATAATATTGAGTTTTATAGTTGTTAAACGGCTTAATTGTACAACAAGTGAAAGTCGATAGAAGAAATATCCTTGATCATAGCTTATTCTGAGTGTTATATCGTAGTGCATTAATAATTAATTTAATACATGTATATCTTTTTAATGTACCATGTGCTATTCAGATACTCATAACTAAAATATGAATTTACTGATAACATGATTACTTAGAATTGTTTTCTCTTTAGTCTTCCGTATTCACTTCCTTCATATTTTTGTAGCAGCTTCTGGAAAAGTGTTTCTTATTTTTTGTATTATCATTCAACAAAGTGTTTTACTTTATTTATAGTATGCAATCTAGTTAATCTGACTTTTAATGTTATTGTTGCTTTTCTTCATTTGTCACCAATATGCGAGAAATCGATCTTTTTCACTGGCTAAGAAGCAGTCAAAGAAGAAAATATCTCCAAATACAGTGGAATGATTTCCAATTTCTACTTACTTGCCCCGGGAAGGATACGAGATTGATACAATTGTCTTAAAAGCCCGGAAGTTCAAAATTTGACTTAATTTTAAGGAAATCCATCATTGCTGACGTCTGTTTTCTATCAATCTAATAACTGTAAATACGAAAAAAAAAAAAATATTCAATTTGTCTTTGGTGACATTTACGAATATTGTAAAATAAATATACTGATAGGATAATGATAGAACCGTATTCTATTCACTCTGAAACAATCATCTGAAACAATGTTGACATATTCCATTCTTTTGTATTCAAGTCGCTTTTTACGAAAACTAGTTGCCAGGACCCTTTTTTATGTTCTGCAATATCAACGAAATAAATACTGCTCTATAGTTCGGATATGTACATCGATTAAAGAGTAAAGTTATGAATGTTTTTGGTACAAATAAAGGTCATTTCCGCCGGTAAGGCATCTTTTCTGGTAAATTAAAAGCTACTTGTTAATGTGGTTCTGGGACTTAAGATGGATCTTAAATAATACAACAATGTTATGTCAAAAGAATATTGAATAGATAGAGTTTTACTGTTTTAAATTCTGTTAAAAGTGTCAGTTGCCAGTTGCCATAGAAACGCCAAGTTGTCGTGAATGGGGCATATTTATGACGTTATTGGTTTGACAGAAGTCTTTATTTTCCAACAAATTGAATTACACGTACTATAACGACCACGTTTTAGACGATTTTTCTAGGAGGTTATTGACTACTTCATTCGCTTTTTATTCGATCAAAATGGTGTTATATTTATTTATGAAGGACGGATATTGACACACAGCAAAGATTTGTATAGAAATTTTTCATCTTCGTCAGGATATTTGGAAGCTTAGATTACATGCTGCATGAATGATACAGAAACGGATACAAAGCATGCCAAATCATTTGTTTACAGATATCACCGATCACCGGTGCACTACCTATAGTACTTTAAAATTTTAAACAGGATCAAAATAATTCTTATATTTTTTATTTATCTTTATCTTCTCACATGTATTGCATGTTATAAACAAATATAATTTCTAAAATGTTCTCGCTTTAAAATAATATGACCTAATTTTCACGACCAACCTGTTCGCCATATTTGTTTTGCTCTGTCACATTTTACCGGTGCAGACATAAAATATTACCTTTTTGTGTCGCCCTTTCGGAGAAAAGGCGATACATAGGGATCGCTTTGTCCGTCGGTCCGTCCGTCCGTCGGTCCGTCCGTCCGTCCGTCACACAAACTTAACGTTGGCTATAACTTTGCCATTTCTTAAGATTTCTTCATCAAACTTTACAATTGTATTGCTTATGACAATAGGGTCATGATGCCACCAAACTTTGTAGGTCAAGGTCATATTTGACAGAGTTATGCCCCTTTTTGTACTAAGATTTTGTCATGAAAACTTAACGTTGGCTATAACTTTGCCATTTCTTAAGATTTCTTCATCAAACTTTCAAATTGTATTGCTTATGACATAAGGGTCGTGATGCCGCCAAATTGTGTAGGTCAAGGTCATATTTGACAGAGTTATGCCCCTTTTTTACTTAGATTTTTGCTATAACTTCGCCATTTCTTAAGATTTCTTTATCAAACTTTCAAATTGTATTGCTTATGTCAAAAGGGTTTTGATGCCGCCAAATTTTGTAGGTCAAGGTCATATTTGACAGAGTTATGCCCCTTTTTGTACTTAGATTTTGTCACGAAAACTTAACGTTGGCTATAACTTTGCCATTTCTTAAGATTTCTTCATCAAACTTTCAAATTGCATTGCTTATGACATAAGGGTCGTGATGCCGCCAAATTTTGTAGGTCAAGGTCATATTTGACAGAGTTATGCCCCTTTTTGTACTTAGATTTTGTCACGAAAACTTAACGTTGGCTATAACTTTGCCATTTCTTAAGATTTCTTCATCAAACTTTCAAATTGCATTGCTTATGACATAAGGGTCGTGATGCCGCCAAAGTTTGTAGGTCAAGGTCATATTTGACAGAGTTATGCCCCTTTATATACTTAGATTTTTGCTATAACTTTGCCATTTCTTAAGATTTCTTTATCAAACTTTCAAATTATATTGCTTATGTCAAAAGGGTTGTGATGCCGCCAGATTTTGTAGGTCAAGGTCTTATTTGACAGAGTTATGCCCCTTTTTGTACTTAGATTTTGTCACGAAAACTTAATGTTGGCTATAACTTTGCCATTTCTTAAGATTTCCTCATCAAACTTTCAAATTGTATTGCTTATGACATAAGGGTCATGATACCGCCAAAGTTTGATGGTCAATGTCATATTTGACAGAGTTATGCCCCTTTTTACACTTAGATTTTGTCACAAAATTGTTGGTTATTCTGACAAAGCATAAGAGGGCGACACACGTGTTCTACTGAACACCCATCTAGTTCTAATATTACTGGGCAAAACTTCGAACCAAACGTTAAAAAATATCAAACAGCAAACATAACGCTTTGAATCTACTGAGCACTGAGTTAAAACATGAGAGTTAAGTAAATATTTCATATGATGTAAAATGTATTGAATATTATTTTATCAAAATTTTCGTTTTCTGAACTTAATGACGATGTCATGCATGTCCTAAACAGAACATCATTATCACAGGAAATAAAAAGGTATATTTGTCTGTAACATCTCTATATGCCTTCCAAAGAATATCAGGGTTGTAGGGTCTGGTCTTTGGTTGTTTTTTTCTCACTTATGGGGTTGGAAACTGAAAAATAAACACTTTAAAAATATTGGTCATAGGTTTAGCACAGTATCTGAAATAAAATCGGACACCACGTGTTATATGACGTCACTATTTCTTTACATGAGCGCCGGACACTTGCTTTCCTTTTTAGTTTTAGATATTTTTCAACACAATCGGCAATACTAAGACAGATTATCAATTACTTTCATTATTTTAATTAGTCTTGCTTAATGATAGAAACAGAATAGAAAGAAAACTTACCCTCAGAGAGGAGATTGTTTTACTTTTTTGTGATGGCAGATAGCGGGAAAAATTGTCAACAAAGTAAACCAGAATAGATACAGTGCACGTGAGTAATTTGGATTTTACGGATTGCACCGGTGAAACATTAACACAGGAAAAGCTTTTCAGGTTTGCAGAACACCATTCACAAATGATATACGCAAAAGCCAGTGTTCAAGAGTAAGTTTAAAACTGTTTAAATTAGAAGTACATGTATATGTATTCTTTGAAGCTGCCATGCTTAGGCCAACGTGGTGTTCCTTTGACAACAGTAGAACGTGCGTTATTTAAAGTATAATGAAAAGACAACTGAAGTAGTTTGGATATACAGTTAAAATTGTTTTAAATTACGTTTTTAATAAACAATATGTGAGAGTTTTCCGGAAACTTTTTGAAAGCCCCTCACACGTAACCATGGACGTGTCGATGATGGTGCCTGAGAACTTGAGAAACATGAATTTATTTCAATAAAAATGTATCGGTTCTGATTAAGGAAGAGTGAGCAGTCGTGAAGTGAAACAGACGTCCTTTAAGAGAAAATAAAAAATGAGCCATGAAATAAATGACAAGTAAACGACTGTGAAGTAATGAATCTGCATGCAGGAAATCAAAGTAACAAATCCTTTTCAACAAAATACAGCCTTCAATTTTCCATGAATTGACATTTTGGCATTCATTGTAAAAGAAAAAAATTGGAATTGACTTGGAAAGAAATTAATGCACCATATTTTGTAGAACTGAAGCTCATTGATTTTCAATCACAAAACGGAAAGTTATTATGCGCCAGTTTGTATGTTTTGGAAAATTTGTAATTTGTTCTACATTGTATGAGGCACAGTTATGTACACAATTGCAAACAACCTGGTTTGTAAACAACTGATTAGTAATCAGTTGTTGGCGTTAACAATAAATGCAGATCAGTGAACAGCTTGTAATATTACAAATAACAGTTTGTGCTACACAACCAAGGCTACTTATTTCCTTCTAAATATCCGATTAAATATTGATGATGCATGAGACTCAATCTCATTCTGTGAACAATGTGCTGCAGGTTATACTGATATTATAACAAGAGCGCTACGATATTTTCGTACGAGAAAAAGGTCTTACCATCATGGTCAAGGCCACAGTGCATGATTGTACTTTAATTAAACTTTGTTCTGTAGCCTTAGCCGAGGCATTCGTGTCCATGGATACATTTCTAGTGTTTGTAATGATTTGTTGACAAGTATTTTGATTTGGTGCAACATTCATTTCTTTCTCGTGTTCTGGTTGCCGGGGATACATATGATAATTAAAATTCAGGTTTTGTTTACGATTTTATAAGCCTAGGCGGCAAGCAGTTTCTATATATTTTCTTTAAATTCAAATTTGTAGTTCTGGTGTGATAAGCTAAACCTAATTCATGTAGCCATTTTCCTCGCAGTTTAAAACAGTAACTACAAAATTGCTGTAATAAAAATGGAATCAGCTGTATAATTCAGCACTTAGATAAAGATATTGGTTTCCAGCCCCCAGAATCAGAAAACAAAACAAAAACTAAATCTGTTATACAAAATAAAACAAAACCTTTCTCCCTTGATACCAGAGACCGTAGGACAAACATTTGAATATATTCTTAAAATTGCCAGTGCCACAAGAAATTATCAATGTCACACCCATCTCTTAGTTAACTCTTTCTTGTCATCAACTATAATTGACTCGATCCAGAGGACATACGGAACTTTTCAATATTGTCAGACCAGTGACGAATCTTGCACTACACATACTACTATACAGAGATCATACAAAGTGTCTCAATTCGTCTACGATTTAGAAACAAGCGATAAATACAATCTGAAAATAAACTCTTTCGTCAGGTTTAAAAGTATAGTAACCCCAAGAAGTAGCCAAAACCCAACTCCGCGAAATGTTAAAAGTATTTCATCTTTTCTATTGTTATTTATTCTTTATGTCTCATCTTAATACACAAAAGGCATTAAAATGGCACTCCCTGTATGTAGCAGATTATAATCTTCAAACATAGATTATGTTTTCAAAGGGACACTCCCTATATCTAGCAGATTATATTCTCCAACATAAAATGCCTTATTTTACCACAATTAATAAATGTAGAGGCTTTCTGTAATAATTCGCATCCACCCATAAACTGTACAACAACAACTCTAGAGTATTGAATGATTAACGGTACTACAGCATATTTTAAACCGCTGATTTTATCGATAATGGCTGGATGCATAGCTGAAACGTTTAGGTTAAGTTAAAACACTTCCAAAGATTTTATAATTTATGTTTTAGGGTTGTTTAGGGTGATATCAGTTATAGGGTATGTCCCTTTAAGTATTCAACTAAGCATTGAAAGTTATTAATTCTGACCCAACCTAAATACATGTACACACATATTAATACATGTTGTCTACATTAATTTTCCTGTTACTTTTTCTACTGATATTTTCCAATTTATGCCCCAAACTATTTTGTCAGAACGAAAACACTGCAAGCAAATCATGGATTTTGACTTTAATTTGTTATCGTATTTATATCACATTAAATAATGAATGAGGAGAGAGTTATGCTTCCAACTACATCTGCAATACTATTATTTGTAGCTATGCGCTGTGATTGATGTCATATGAATAAGAAATTGATTAAGTTTTAAGTCATTCTGCTTGATAAATGCATCTATTATCGTCAATTAAACAAAGATGTGACGAATGGATAGGAAAAGGACGGACAAAAATATAACTAAGAAATGTTCATAAGATGTAACTAATCTTCACGAAGAACATGAAAAAACAAACAAACAAACAAAACTTGTATCCTATGTCTTTGAATTTTCTACATCTCAACTTATTCACTATCAATTGATTATGAAACGGCAAGCTGTTGCAGGCGTCTTTAAGTGCAAGCATGTGTTATAATACTGCAGTATTTCTGTTTGAAGTGTAATATCGATAGAATTACGTAAAATTCTATTAAATTTCCAGACAGTTGGCTTCTTTTTTCTCTAATTTTAACCAGAGACACACATAACAAGCCATTTAAACATGCTATTGAACCTGTTAATTGTGCCTGCAAGCATTAAGAAACATGAAACAAACGGAATAAAACTGGACAGTTTCCCGTTAAGACTGTACGCCAGACGAATTCTAATTGGTCACGTAATGAAATAAACGTCCTTCAAGGAGAAATACAAAATCAAGCGATCAAATTATTGACAAACAGGCGACAGTGAATTAATAATTCCATATTCAGGAAATGATAGTTATAAAGCCGCTCCAACAAAATACAGACTTCAATTTTCTATGAAGTGACTGTTGGGAATTAATCATTGATCAAAATGTTTCGATTTAGCTAGGAAATGAATAAATACATTGTATCAGTTTAAGTTGGAACATTGTAACTTGTCATAGAAACTGCATCATCTTTAGCTTCTGTGCTTCTATTCTTGTTTGAAGATTGACAACAGATTACGTTTCATCTGTAGCAACTATAGGGTTTTCATTATCTGCATTATTTACGTGCTATTAATCACCCGTGCTATCAATTGATTTTGTCGATATTAAATATTGAACTGTGTGACGCTGATTTCTCATAGTTAAAGGACTTCAAATATTTGTGTAACATTTGTTTATGTTTGTCAGGTTGTCTGTGGATGCTGCGCTTGATGGTGTGTCGTCGTTTTATTGTCATAAATATTCTGTTGATATCGTTAACATCGTGGCACAAGCATTTATTGAGTTAACAAATAGGGTTTTATGTTTTCCAAAAGAGACAGAATTATGACATTAATCGTTATTGTCATCTGTTCATTTATAAACTTTGTGTTTGTTTATAAAGTGTGTTTGACACAGTTGCCATTTAGAAAGATAAAGATTTGACTAGCACATATAAAGGTATGTTGGTGCAGTCTTTCTTGACCTCAGAAAAGCATTTGATCTTGTTGACCACGAAATATTATTATATAAGCTTAAATTATATCACTTTTCAGACAAGTCATTAAAACTATTTAAATCATATCTAAGTAACCGGACACAGGCAATTAAAGTAAGCAATACATTCTCTAAAACCAGAATTGTAAAATCAGGTGTTCCGCAAGGATCCATACTTGGCCCCCTCCTATTTCTTATTTATATCAATGATATTGCACTGACAGCCAAGTCTGCTAATATTGATCTTTATGCAGACGACTCAACACTTTATAAATCAAGTTATAATGTATCTGACATAGAAAATAATCTTCGAAAAAGTCTAAACAGTATGAATGAATGGTGTATACTGAATAATATGTCTTTGCACCCTACAAAAACAAAATGTATGGTGTTGTCTTCAAAACATAAGATCAAAACAGTAAGAGAGTCAAAATTGAAAATTGGACGAACTCTGATAGAAAATGTTATCACTAAAGAACTCCTAGGAATATGTATTAATAACACACTTTCATGGAAATATCAAATATCAAAAGTATGTAGTAAACTTAACTCAAAAGTAGCATTATTAAAACATATTATATACTTCTTGCCTGAGGACATGAAGCGCATGTATTATAACGCATATAGTATGCCATAATTTGACTATTGTTGTACTGTGTGGGGAAAGGGAATAAATTGCAAATCGGATATTAATAAAATAACGAAAATTCAAAAGAGAGCGGCTAGAATTATATTAAATAAACCATTACGAACTAACTCATGTGATATGTTCAGAGAATTAAAATGGCTTTCGTTTGAAAATAGATGTAATTATCACATGGGGCTACTTGTTTACAAGTGTAAAAATAGGCAAGTTCCAAATTATATTTCAAATCTTATAACTTTTTCAACCAATAGCAGATATAATCTACGTTCAACTGAACGTCTTGATATTGTTCCACCGAAACCAAGATCAGTTTATTTAAAAGATTCATTCACATACAGCAGCGCAAATATATGGAGAACCATACCACCAAGTATCAGAAATCTTCCTTCACTTAACTCATTTAAATACAACTACAAAAACATGCTATTAGACGAACAGACCAAAGCATAAACTGTTTAATGTATTCATCGACTGTTTTATCGTGCATTCGTATTATAGCATTTATGTCAGTTATTTGAATGTTTTCTTACTGTTACATTTGTGATACTATTGTGTACTTGCCACTGAATTTATTTAATTAATCATTATAATTATTTAAAATCTAAAATTAAGGAGTGTTTGTCGGGAATACATGAATCATATGCTTGTTTCTGATATGTGTGTTTTTAATTATGTGTTTATTCCACTTGATAGTTTTGTATTTGCTTTATTTTCTTTTTAGTTTTATCGATGGCCACATTGTAAATAAGAATATGTAATTTGTTACATAACTTAATGTGTAATACCTTCGTAAAATAAAGAAATTATTATTATTATTATTATTATTATTATTATTATATATTCACAACATTAGATATTAGAGTTACATTTCATGTCTTTGCTTTACTACTCATTGATATTTCCTTATGTACTTGGCAAAAGTCTAAGCGTAATGCATGAGCACACATACGTTAAAACAGGCAGATGTTTGTTTACTTGTTGTTACTGATATTGTTGTCTGTTCAGTTATCAAAACAAAAAATCAAGTTGGCTCAAATGCCATTTAGAAAGATATAGATATGTCTAGCACACATATGCTCAGTACATCTAGAAACGCAACGCCTTTTACATTTGTTTTCTTTTTTTAACTGCAAAATATTCACCGCAATTATAATGTATGTGTTATGAACTCGTTTGTAAGCATAATCACATTAAATAAAATATCGACAGTTGTTTTGTTACGTAACAGGTACGTGAAAAGCGTAAACTAAACGATTTGCTCGTGCAACTTGCAAGCGCGGGAAAATTGGGTATAAATTACTATGGACCTTTTGTTAAGTTCGCTCACGATAGAACAATCACATAAAATTGTGTATTCCTTTCGGCATCGCTATGCCACATTCATCGGGACATGACCGAAATCAGGCTGTCGACATGCTGGCGGCGGGAATGGCGAAATGGGCAGTTGCCCGTCGTTTTAATTGTCATGTGTCGACGATCATTCGGGTAGATAGACGATACCAACAAACTGGCACATTCCACGATCGACCACGTACAGGCTATCCACGTGTAACGACTGCAAGACAGGATAGACAACTCCGTGTGGATCATCTGCGTAACAGGTTCACCACAGCCACAGATACTGCTAGACAGGTTGTTGCACCTCACGGGTATGTTATCAAAAAGAATTGTTCAAATTCGTTATCTTTTTATCGAGAAAAAAAACAATTGTGCATTTTCATCGAAATTTACTGTGCTTCGTTTTTTTCAGGAGCAGTATACATCCGAACACCGTACGATCGCGTCTAAAACCATGCGTGCTTCAACATGGGTGCTTCATGCAGCAATACTTTTTAAATTGCAACGGAATATTGCAACAAGATAATGCGGCCCCACGTCGCAAGGATTACTCCGGCGTTCATGTACCAAAAACAACATCAACGTTCTTCCGTGGCCAGCGATGTCGCCAGACATGTCTCAAATTGAGCATGTTTGGGATGAGCTGAAACGGTGGGTATATTTACGTGCCCAGCCTCCAGCTAACCTCCAGGAACTCCGAGATGCCGTTGAGAACGAATGGGACACTCATAGACCGTATTGTAGGTCCGATGCATCGTCAGTGCCTAGCGTTGCTGAATGCAAATGGTGGATACAACCGCTATTAACGAGATTTGCGATTAAATTTGTGTTATTGAACCAATAATTGATGGAATATTCTGATGAAATTTAACATGTATGCTAGAAATCGATTAAAGAAACTGACAGTTAGTATCGTGTTTTTTTTTTTTTTTTTTTTTGTCACATGACCTGTTGCAATCAAATTTCACTAATGACTGTTGAGTGTTGCGTTTCTAGATGTACTGAGTATACTTCCAAAAAAATTAAATGTTATAATTCATGTTTTTGCAGTACTACGTATTGCTATCATTTTTAATATACGTTTAGACAGGCAGATAAAGGTAAATTAATCCAAAATGCTAAACTCTTTGCATCTAACACAAATATTGATTATAATCCCCAGCCAAAAGCAGGGGGACATTTTTGGCGATGTTCTTACGTCCGTCCGTCCGTCCGGAGTCATAACTTAAGAACCAATGAATATAATTTCATGAAACTTTAAAATAAGTGAATAATAGCAACAATGCCGAGGCGCACGCACAACTTTAGTCAAGATTGGGTTAGTACTTCCAAAGTTATTGCCCTTTAATTGTAATTTTCTTCTATATCTAGCGTCAAACATTAAAATTCTATTTCTCTTAAACAGTATCAAAATTTAATAGTAATTAGTTCCAATAACGTTATGATCAGTCTTTTTAATATCCACACCATACACTTCCTGACTTCTTTTTGAAATGAGGCTTCTTAAGGGGGTGTAGCGGTTTTCTTAAATATTTTATTTAAAAAATTTTGTTCTCTGAAACAAGTAGTCCTGATTTAATTTAACTTACGATAACTGAGTTCTGTGTCACTCCAAGAAGCAGAAAAAAGAATTACCCCTTAGAGATGAGGCCCCAATGTGGTAGTGAAATTTTTAAAAAAATGCTTATTATTTCTGAAAAGGCTTGTCAGAATTTGGCTCGGTTGGCACAAATAATCATTTTTGCATTCTCTAGCGATGTAAAATGTAGAAACTGGGTTTTGTTTACGAAAATGAGGCCCTTAAAATGAAAGTACCGCTTTTCTTAAAGTATTCTATATAGAAATTAGGAATTCTTTTGTCTGAAACTAGTAGTAATGATTCAATTTATTTTATTCTTTTAAAGATCCTTTTTTTCTGAAATAGACAAACCAAAACACTTTCAAGTTTTTTTTGCATCAGTTATTTGCATCATTTGGCATGGGAAATACATTGACCGAATTAGCTTGTGGTTTTTACGTTCGTAAAGTATAGCAGCAATTTTCATTATCGTTATGCTTGGTCTAAACACATTGTCATCTCGAATTAAAGGTTTTGTTTAAGGAAATATTAAATCGTTAACCTCAAATTTATATCACTGTAACAGTTACAAAAGAAGCGAACCATATTTTTATACTGCTGTTATTTTACTTTTAAGCATACCATTGCACCTGTGAAATGGGCGCCTTAAAGTCATGAGAATCAGAAAACAAATTTGATTTAAACTGATTGTTTCTCGGCGAGCTTGTATGCTATAGGGACATTACGCGGCAGAGAAATGAAATAAACCAACTAAAGAAACGGGTCATCAAATAAATAACATGCAGACGAATGTGAAGAAATAAATCTGCACTCAGGAAATCAAAGTAACAAAGCTATTTACAACGAAACGAGATCCTTCAATGTTGAATAAATTGGTATTTTGGTATTCGCAGCCACTTATGCAATTTAGAATTTACTTGGAAAGAAATTAATACATCATACTACTTTGGAGAGTCGAAGCACTTTGATTTTCAGTGGATTTTTGTGCTTCTTTTCTGACATTTTAGAATATTGAATTCGGTAATATACACATATTGTTCACGTCACAATTTTGTTCAAATGTACAATGGTCTGTTGTGTTTTCAGTATTAATATAAATAAGAAATACATTTAAAGAAACTTACATACCATGCCTTTTGTTTCCATTGCGTGTGTTAGAGATTCACCTAGCAGGGATTACTTTTATTTACACTGTCCTGTGACTTTGGAACATGGTGGGGGTAAGAGTGAGGTTGGGTGCGCACCATAAACCGGTTTAAGCTCCCCAGTGGTGTTTTTGCCACTGACCGTTCCAAGGCGGTGCCCCACTGTGTTCCTTTAATTGTTCGTTTTGTCCTCGTGTGTTTGCTTTGTATGCTAGTGTGTGATGGTAGTGTATATGTGTGTGTGTACAATGTTGTGTGTGTGTGTGTGTGTGTGTGTGTGTGTGTGTGTGTGTGTGTGTGTGTGTGTGTGTGTTGGTGGTGTGCACTTCTGGGTGCTGTGGGGCTCGTTTTGGGGAGGCTGCGTTTTTGGTACGTGGCATTCCCTGTTTGATATTATTTTTGTTTTTACAATGCGTGTTTGTTGAAAAAGTACCATGTTTAACAAATGTTCCCAGATAGTATTGAGAATTCTATTTACCCCTCCAGCAAATTCAATGAAAGCAGAAATAACTCCTTTTAACATGATGTGTATAACTATGAAATTCTCGTACAGTTCCAGCATTTAAAGTCATGTTATCGCTAAAATATTGTTATATATAGTCTGAATTTGACCTTTTAGCTACGACCTTTATGTTTTCCTAGGTTTTTACTGTTGTTTTACAATAAGCTTAACGTGCATTCACGGCTCAGTACTCGAAATCGGAATTAGATAATGAATTTTCGGCAAATTTGATAGAACCGTCTTCTGTTTACTCTAAAAAAATGTAGACGTATACTCTTCTTCCATATATTAACGAAAATACATTTTGATATTAATCAACCATAGATAAAATAACGTTATTTTATACTGGTATTTATTGTAAAGGATATGCTGTGTTTTCTGAATGTTTCATTCATGTTAATTGGATATTCCCTTCGACATGTGTCTGCCTCTGGTGTAACAGGTTAACACTACAAAAGTACAGTTTTCTGTACAATTTAGTCTTCAATCATAACCTTTTTGATTTATATGGAAATCACCATTAACTTCCGTTTCATATGAGACTACACTGTTTTGTCTTCAAGATTATTATTTGAATAATCATGCAATTTAGGTGAATGATAGCTTCCTCCATGCTAAGAATTCATCAATGTCATTTTGAAACAAAGGTTTGGTAACATAGCCTTTAACGGTTGCTATATCGTAGTTGCAGTTCTATAGAATTGATACCTTATATTTCTATTTTGTAGAACTTTCATTTAATTAAAGTTTCTTTTATATCAGGCATATACATAAAACATTTACATAATTCAAGCAAACAATAATATAGGATAACTGCAGTACATTTTCATGTGATTGACTGAAATGTATTGATAAAAGTGACTTGTAAATGTACATGTTTTGACATAGTTTGTTAATGCTAAGAGTAGTGTGATTCTAGAAGGCCCATGTCGTGTGTCAAGTTATATTTGTAATAACATGGGTTAAAGTCTTCATTGAAAGTATGAGCGATATTTGCTGTGTTCAAAGTCTGTTGATATGTTCACCCTAAATATGATTGATAGCCAGATGAGGCTATAAGTAATAAATACCAGTATATAGACAGGGGGCCGATTGAAAAAGTTATAAATTATATCACTGTAGTAGCTATTTTCAGTAATCACTTAAATAATTTGATAGTAATTGATAAATTGTTATTTCTTATGACGAAGATAATCATGATTAATTATCAAATACACATTTTGTTATAATAATGCTTTCAGGAAGATATCTCAAATGTAGTTCATGTTTATATACATCCGCCTATAACAAACCAGTGCTTAAGGATTCTGAACAAGATCTTCAGAGTTTCAGTGACGTGACATCTTGAATCTGAAATAACCATATAATCTGATTATAATCATACCTTATCTCATATTAAGAGACCATCCAATAAATGTAATTATTCTTGAATGTCCTAGACCATATTCAAAGATCATCCAGCAAATGTCACTTTTATCGTGTGTCCTACACCATACTAAAACATATCTGGAATTTCTATTTCTCGTTTTCTGAATCAATCTCAAAACTTTGAAAAGTAGAAGCATTATTGTCAATGTTATAACCAACTTACGATTCAAGTAATATGTTTGAGCTGAAATAAAGATCTTAATAAAGATATCGAAATATGTAAATTATCTTTTAACTATTAGGGGAAATAAAAGAAAACTCAGCATTTGAGATTTCCTCTTCAGTTGCGTTAAATCCTTGAATGAAATTTAAAAACAGTACGTAATGGTTTTGTATGTTGATAGGCAAATAATGAATTAACATGAAACTGACTGACGATATCTATACAAGTGACAACAGTATAGAACCGTCTGAGACAATGGATCGGACATGATCATGTGATGTAACCATTGCAGTCTCTGATTTGACTACGCCTGGTTGACCCTGCTGTAATTTATCATTTCAGAAATAAGCATTTTTCTGATATAATCAATGAAAAGAAACTTCCCTCGTGAAATTTCAGATGAGAGATTTCCTTGCAAATAAAGATATGAATCATTTGCAGATGTAGATAGAACTTCTATTATATTGAGTTTTATATTTTTTTGATATTTTTATGTAAAACGGCTTTAAGTTACTTATACATGTGTGTCAAGCGTCGGATGATAAGAAGAAATCATACATACATACATGTGCAATAATCTACCACGAAGTCCGAACTTATTTGATGTGTCCGACAGTTTTCGATTCCATAATCAGCGTAAAAGTGTTAATGTCTGTCTCTGTGCGAAAGGTACTATAATATCTAGGCACACATTTTGTTATCAGTTTATGTTATAGACACATACATCCATGCACATCTGCATGTGTATCACCTGTAATTAAAATTTCAATTATCCTTTTTCCTGGTTTTCTAAGCATTTTTATATATATGAAACCGAAATATGTATTCTAAAGCCTTTGAACTTTATATATTTATAACTTAAATATTAATTTCGGAAAAAAATTATTTAGATCAGCTTTAATTTAAATTTGTATGGTTTTTTTTTTCCTTTTTTTTTTTTTTTTTTTTTTCAGGAAAAAATGTTTTCTTATTTTTTTTTTGCATTATCATTTATCAAAGTATTGTGCTTGAATTATAGTATGAAATTTCGCTTTAAAAGCAACATTAGAAATGGTTTTGAAACAATTAACGTTCGGTTTTGGTCAATTTTGCTCGTAAGATATTTTTCTTGGTAATAAAAGAGCTGCAAGTAATGCTACGTCCAAAGCGTCAATGAAGACAAAATGTAAATATTACATTTCTAGTATACTAGATGCATTGATAGACTTCCAAGCCCACTATGTCTAACAGGAAACATTTGGTACCTGGCGATATGTATCCTCTATAGGATGCAATCTCACTGACGCGCTCGTCATGCATCAAACATTACTTTTATATCCATATCGAAACGACATATACGTACTACCCGAGGGTTGACTACAAAACAGAATGCAAGAAAGGAAAGTACACGAAGTTTGTCCGTTTTAAGTAATATAAATGATAACAGTCCAAGTGTTTCATTGCAATCTATGAACCATTGATTGACTTAATTGGAGAAGAAATACGGTAAAAGAAATAACTCTATAATAATACTAATTTCAGAGTAATAAATAAAGTGTTTATGCACTTCTCCTTTATATTACATATATTCATCTTTAAATTTGAAGTCAATCTTTTTGAGTGGTAAAATGTTATACCGAAACAAAACAATTGTATGACGGATGGGTAAACAGACATGCTTATCTGAATTTTAATGCTATTGTTGCTTTTCTTCACTTGACACCAATATACGAGAAATGGCTAAGAAGCAGTCAAAGAAGCAAATATCTCCAAAAACACAGGAATAATTTCCAATTTCTACTTACTTTTCCCAGGAAGGATACGAGATTGATACAATTGTCTTAAAAGCCCGGAAGTTCAAAATAAGGAAGTTAAAAAATGACGTCTGTTTTCCATCAATCTTATAATTGTAAATACGAAAATACAAAATATTGTCTTTGGTAATATTTATGAGATGTGTTTAAAAATTTTCCGGAAAGCAACCATATATTTTATAAAACAAATATCAAACAGGGAATGCCACGTACCAAAAACGCAGCCTCCCCAAAACGAACCGATTGATTGAGACAAAAGATGGATTATAATCTAAACAATTATTTCTAGTTTAAAAAGTATATTGTATTAATAGAGTTTCACTGTTTTAATTTCTACTAAAATATATGTTCTACATTTGCCATAGAAACATTATGTCGTCGTGAGTGGGACACAGTCATTACGTAATTAGTTTTGCACGGGGCTTAGTCCATTACTCCCCGAAAATTGAATTACACGTTCCATTACGACTACGTTTCCAACGATCTTCTAGGACGTTATTGACTGCTTCGTTCACTCTTTATTCAATCAAAATGATGTTATATCCATTTATAAAGGATGTAAATAAGCACAGAGGAAAGATCTTTGTAGAAATTTTACATCTTACTGAATAAAAGCAAACCATAAAAGCAAAATATATTTTCAAAGTAGAACATGTGAGATGTCTAGTGATGTCGAGTCCAAATATATTTGAACGTTTTCTATAACACATGAAGACGCAAGACAGACCTGCATCGGGCTGTGTGTAACGCGTCAGGATATTTGGAAGCGTAGATTACATGCTGCATGAATGATACAGAAACGGATACAAAGCATGCCAAATCGTTTGTATTCATTGATAAGTAAACGGGACAATCTTTTCATGCTTGCAGAACAGAATTTACAAATGATATACACAAGAGTCAGTGTTCCCAGAGCAACTGTTTAGATAAGAAGAATATGTATTCTTAGAAGCTGTCCTGTTTAAGCAAACGTGGCATTCCTTAACAATAGAACCTGCGTTACTTAAAGTATGATGAATAGACAACTGAAGTTGTTTCGAAATACTGCAGTGCATTATAGTCAAAATTGTTAAAACAATATTCTTTTCTTAAAAGAGATCTAGAGATCTTGAAGTTTTCCGGAGACTTTTTGAACGCCCCTCACACATAACCATGGAACTGTCGACGACGGTGCCTGAAAACTTAAGAAACATGAAATGATCTAAATAAAATTGGATCAGTTCTCATTAAGGTTGTAGTTTACAGGATTAGCAAAGTGTCCTGAAATGAAACAAACGTCCTTAAATAGAAAATAAAGAAATGAGCCATGATATAAGTGACTAGTAAACGACATGGAAGTAATGAATCTGCATGCAGGGAATGATAGCAACAAAAGACAGCATTTGATTTTACATGAATTGACATTTTGGCATTCATTGTAGTAGAAAAAAATTGAAATTGACTTGGAAAGAAATTAATGCACCATATTATTTTGTAGAGCCGGAGCTCATTAGTGTTCAATCATAAAACGGGAAGATTTTGTGCTTCTATTTGTATGTTTTTGATTGTAAACAACTGGTTTGTAAACAACTGGTTTGTAAATAACTGGGTTGGTAAACAATTGTTGATGTTAATAATAAAAGTAGGTCACGGAGCAGCTTGTAATCTAACAGATACATGTAACAGTTTCTGCTACAAAACCAATGCTATTTATTTCCTTTTAAATTTCTGATTACATATCGATGATCTGTGGAAAAAGGATGCATGAGATTTCCGAAAATGAATGAGAGTACTAATCAACCCAAGAATAATTATGTAAATTTGATAAACTGTTGTAACTATTGTAAAAATCAAACAGTAGGAGTGGTAAGATAAGGAATTATATAGGTCAACACCGTTCAGGTTCTTTTTTCTCTCCCTTTTTCTGTTTTCCTTTTTTTTCAACAATCCGTACTTTTTGTTGTCCTGACACATACGCTGTACATTACTTTGGGCATTGACCTTTTTTCTTTAATTTTTTTTTCGCTTTTTAATCATAAAAACATATATTTGCATATAAATACATCTTACATGTATATTTCTTTCGATAGATTTGTATTTCGTATGTTAGGTCACTACTAGAACACTTAAAGATGATACTTGTGAATGCATGTTGTGTATATGTGTGGTTTATGTGAATAAACGGGGTTACCCATTTGGGGCCTCAAAAAAAAACACCGTTCAGGAATATTTGCAAACCGTTGCGAGTGCGTAACTTCCAAAGCAAAATACGTAGAATGTTCAGTGCAATAAGTGCCTAAATCCGATAGCCAGATAACGGAGAAATATGTAAATAGCGTTTTGTAGTAGATTGAAGCATGACGTATTGAAGTTCCTTCAAACATTTACATATATTACTCATTATATTCTTATAAATTAAATTAAAACCATAACTTCTTGTCTAGTTTACAAGCACATACAAAGTACGATACGGGCTCAATAAGACAAAATGTCACGTCATGAAACACATCATGGCGTAGTTGATGATAATGATGAGGTATTGACGTCAATCTAAATAATCTAAAATTATCCATATTTTTATAATAGTTATGTTAAAGTCATTTAAGTCCTTACGTACTTGTCCTCTTTAGCGTTCACATGCCATTGTATAAATGTGCAATATAAGATTTGGCAAAATGCAAAGCATCCAATTAAGTTGCGCGCTTAAAACATTAAATAACTGCAAAGTTGCTGTAATGAAAAACCAAATGTATAATTCAGCATTTAAATAAATAGTTTTTGCAGCTATTTTAACATCTATTTCAGGTCTAAGTTGTTTTGTTAGCTCGATATAGGGGTAGATGTACACTAAACAAAACTTCTAAGGCGCCACCTGCCTTTTTCCTTCTTTATTTAATTACCGCCCCCCCCTTCCCCCCCCCATTTTGTCCTCTTATTTTTAGCTGTCGCTGCACGAACAACTTTCAATTTATGTAAATTCGTCATATCAAATTTCAAAATGATTGAGGGTCAATTGAAAAATTTTAACAGCGGTTTTCCAAGGAACATCTATTTACGGAGGTTTAGTTAAAGAAAATTCTTTCCACATGTTGTCAGCTCGATTATAAAGTGGAGTAGATGTATTAAAATCAATATCGCTTCTGGAAACACTAATAACAGTAAATCTATTCTTTAAGAAATAATTATACCATGCCGGCCAAATTAATCTTGGTGGGGGATTTTAATTACTTTTCAATAAAGGTCTTGATCCGTTATTGTGATGAAAACGTTTTTATTTATTACCTAAGGAGCAAATAGACACTTCCATCCACAATGATTCAAAGCGCAACTTTAATATTAGCTGAGTAACGACGAGCCAAATAACAATGGTGATTATTCGAACATTATTCAGGGCGTTCTTAATGTTATCTTAATGGTCTCTGAATGTTTCCATGGGACCTGTTTTCCTTGGGTAATAAAAGCCAACACGTCAAAACAAAGACAGAATTCTATAATAAAGTCTTTAATCGGAAAGTCGAAGTATTGTTTAATTCACAGATTACAATTGAATTCGGTTTCATCTGGGATTTCATCAGTTTGTCTGCACGGTTTTAGATTGAATAGTCATGCAATTCGTGGTAATTGATATTTTCTCCATTAGAATGTATGAATATAAATCATTTTGACAGAACTACTTTTAAACTAAAGCTTCTAATCTTTCCCTTTCCTTAATGACCTTAATTATCCGAACACAGTTCCGTGTCTTGTGCTCAAAATTAATGTCATTAATTCTGTATTAAGTTTTTCAATTATATATATATTTTACAAAATTCAAGCAAAGAGCTGCAACGAAAATAATGCAGCAAATATACATTGTTCTATTCTAAGTTTTTTTCTAATGTGTTTTCTTTACCGTATGTCCTAACATTATTTATTTGATCGACAAACTAGAACCTTCGAACAAAATTATTGGAAATCATGATTTTTGCGTATTTTTACAAACAATATTTGAAAGTGACTAGGTAGGAAAATTAAGACTTCTACGTCGAGTACATTTTTAATAGCAAAAGGAAAAATTAATAAATCTTTTTCAAACAACAGTTGCTAGAGAAAACGAGTTTATTTTTGGCTTGGTATGACACTAAAAGTGTTTACGCTGATTGCAAATTGACAGGTTACAAATTATGGCCTGGCGCTGAGGTATGCGACGCTCCTGTCTTTCTGGCGGATTACAATTATTTTAGACATATAATAGAGTATATAGACATATTGTTTGAGTAACTGAATACTGTATATAATTGCACACTTTGAATGTGTTGCGTTGTTTTCATATTGATACGAAAGATGCTTTCTGTTAAGTCTTACTAAGAAAATACACAGTGACGTGACGTACTAAATGATGCATTTCATCACCCAATTAGATATTTGAATAATGACATGCATCTTCTGATGTGGTAAAAGCTCTAAACCTAATATGTTAGACCTAAATAAAGCTGTGTTGTGTTATCAGACCAAGAAGTCACATTTTAGACTTATATTAAAGCATTTCTCAAAAACAGTTATGGAATAAGATGATATTACATGAGACACGATTTTAATTTCAATGTAGTCATATGTCGACATGCAGGCGCCGATGGTCCCGTGGTTCTATATCTAAAATATACCGTTTAAACTAGGGGAAACAACACTATTCATAGCATGAAATAAAGAAAATATAACAATACTACGTACGGGGTGGGAGGAGGGGCGGATGGGGGGGGGAGCTAATAGTTTCCCTATTATAGTTTTGCATCTATGCAGCACCAAACAAAATAAAATACATTTGTATTGATTAAAATGATTCAATTACATGTACTTGGCGCACTTGTGATAATAGTGACGTCGTATTTTTTGACGCTTTGCTCTGAAACGAGGCTCAGGTCATTTTGGCAAAAAGCGCCATAAGTGCCACGGTGATTGTGTCATTAGAACTTATTTTGCAATTGAGAAATATATGAATGAGGAGAAATTAAACTCTGCTCGTACTGCACGGAACGGAGGAAGGACGAATTATGTCCCTTGCTTGCTGACTCGTGTCTTTAAAAGTAATCCTCATGGTACTCTTACTTCTGAAAGATAATTGAGTAAATTGATACTTTGTCTAAATTGTTTTTACGACTTCTGAGTGACGGTAGTATGGCAAATCAAAAGTTACCAATAACTTGAATAACTGTCTAAGGTCTAAGGATGGTAACTGTTGACTAAAACTATTACTCTTTTGCTGCCTTTTCTAACAGTTAAAGTAATCATATTTCCGTGTGTAAGTTTATTGTGTTTAGTTTATACTAATTTATTTTAGGTCAATTGTGAAACAAGCTATACAACTTATATCAATCACTCTCGAAACCTCATTCCTGATGGTATCCATCGCCATGAGGGTATGATAGAAGAGAAACCAGTTTCACTTTTAATGCTAAGTGCCAAGCAATGGAGCTACTGGTACCATTATTTACGTTTGGTATTGTGTTTGAACATGTTAAGGGGTCACTTTGTTTATTTATCTTGTAAATCAAAAGAGTATTCACAAGTTTTGCATTTTTATTTAGGTTAACTGCAGCCTAGAATTCAGGAAAGTAAACTGAAACACATTGAGGTAATAGTGCTGTATTGATTTGGAACTTGTAATATGTCTACAGACGATTTTATTTTCTGAAAAAAACGAACATTAAACCATTCAGGCAATGAACACTTTGATTGAAGGAAATAACATGTCAGTCTAACACTTAACTTAATTAAAAATTACAATTGGTTGGTGCTACATGTTAACATTCACATCTCATGATAGTAAGCAGCAATGAAATATTAATGACCGTAATGTAAACATATCTAATTAAACGTTTAAAAATCACAACTGCTTGTGTCAACGTTCACGAAGCTTATGCATTTCGCCAGAACCCAGTTGGGAATGTCGTAATGGAGTTTCAAAAAATAAACGCAAATAGTTTTTGTTTGAAATAATAATTTTTTAAGAATGAAATGAATAAAAAAAAAAATTCACTGAAATAACTTCACAGTGACTGATTAAACCGGATCAGAAAATACATTTTCGTACTGAACACAGAAATTGCTCAACACAATACTACTTTAAAGGCATGTTTAAGATAGCTGACCCCTGATTTATTTATGTTTGCAAGAAAAGAAATTAAAATAATATTAAATGTTAATGTTATGTATTTGAGAGGTCATTATTGTTTTCGCTCGCTTACAATGGCAGTCAATGAAATAATTATCCCTAGCTCTACATGTATTCCAAATGTAATGAAACGAGATTGATTAAATTATCTTAAAAACCTGGAATCAAGTTTTATTTGGAAGAATGTTGAAATAAATTATGTGTCTTTTCTAATGAAATAGGCACAACTGAGATGTCTTTGACTTCCTTAACATAATATTGAACCTGTCGGCTATGGCGCCTGAAAATCTGTAGAAACACGTTTTTTAGGAAAGGGTGTTTCTCGACAAGTCTGTATGCTACTGGAATAGCAAGTAGTCGTGAAATGAAATAAACGTCTTTCAAGAGAAAATAAAGGAACGAGCCATCAAATAAATGACAAACTGACGACGGTGAAGTAATGAATCTGTATGCAGGAAATGAAAGAAACAAATTCTTTTCAAAAAGAAACAGCCTTCAATATTCTATGAATTGACGTTTAGGCATTCAATGTGGATCCAAATTGTTGGAATTGACTTGGAAAGAAATTTAATAACCATATGTATCAAATAACCAAAGCAGATTTATTTTCCGTCGGAGTACGCAATTGGAATGTTTGTACTTCTTTAATTTCTAGCTATAAAAAAAAATTAACTTGTAATACATAAGTTCTTAAATTATATGAGACGCTAATTGGTTGTTTTAGTGCAGTGTCTAAAAGTCACAATTTCTACTTATTTCCATTTTTGATATCTACTGAAATAATTAATATTCTCCGCAAAGGGGAGAAGTAGCTTTGTTAATTGTACCTGCAAAAACTGAATCTAATTGCATTTGAAGTAGTAGAGACTCTAGATCTAAAATGTAAGTGGTAATCATCAAAGAACTGGTAATAGTAAAATAAAATTTATGAAAATAAAAACCAAAACCAAAACACATGTATCCCCCGTGCTACTGTCTCTCCCGAAGGAAACACTCAGCTGGCCAAAGAAACCTAAATTAATAATTTGCACAACTACATTTTCTACTGATGTTTCAGACTATGTTTTATGAAAATATAAGGAGGGATTTTAGAGATATAGGGCAGACAATACTTCCTATCTATGAGCCCTTTGGGTTTGACTTTTTGCTGTTTGACCCAAATTACTTAATAGGAACAACAAAATGTCACATCGATGCTTTTATTTGATGAAAATCCAACTTCTGAGTTTTTGAGATGAAGAGCGGTAAATATTTCTAATTTTCAGGCGCATGTAACTTTGGTACGTGGCATTCCCTGTTTGATATTATTTTTGTTTTTTTGGCTTTTCACCATTAAAATCCAAATGATAGCTAAACGGCTATTGGACAAAACATAATTCTTTCTCACTGCATGGTATAGAAGTAGGAAAAGTAGAACTTTTGGAGATGCGCGAGGCACAGAATACAAAACCCAAGGTGAACAATTTCAAATGCTGATAAACATTCCTGTAAACCTTCATGACTCTTACACAACTACTTTTGGAGATACGCGTGACACAACATTTTAAAAGGACATACAAAAACAAAATCCAAGGTGCACACTTTCAAATGCTGATAAACATTCCTGTGACTTTTCATGGCATTAGCTACACTACTTTTTAAGTTATGCGCGACACAAGCTTAAAATCGCCAATCTTAATTAAATTTAAAGTTAATTCAGGACCATTACTCCGCTAATAGTCGATGAATCCGCATCACAAACCATATGTGCACAACTTGACATGCTGATAAACATTGCTGTAAACTTTCAAGACTTCAAGACTATGTGACATTTGACTATATGCCCCCAAATTCTATTCTGCACGACTTCACTTTATACTGATGCTACATACAAATTTTGATGAAAATCCAACAAGGAGTTTTGGAGATGAAGAGCGACAACATTTAAAGTTTCAGACCCTGTGACCTACATCTTTAACAATACTTCCCGAAATAATAGCCTCAACTACAGTTCATACCGATGCTTTCCACCAAGTCTGATGAAAATCACAAATTGTAATAAGCACTACTACACTTCCCACCATCCAATGAGGGGTTTAGAGATGAAGAGCGGACACGATTTAAAATTTCAGACCACTTTGACCTTGACCTATTACAATATAACCTCAAACTGTTATATGCACGACTATACTTCGCACTGATACCTTTCACAGTGATTTGCAAATATGTTGTACTATTTACAAAAAACAAGAGGAGCACACAGTATAGACTTATATAGGTCAACACCATTAAGAAAGGCTTGCCTATACTTAAGATTATTATAATACAATGTACATGTGAATGTCTATTCTATGTGAGTAAATTTCTAAAACAACTAACTAATTTTATTTCTGTCTCACGTTGTTGTCATGCATGTGTTTTACAATTAAAAAGATATGGAGTGTCTTGGCAGGTGTCACTTATCAGCATTAACATTGATATTTTTATCTTTTACAAGTGCATTTAGCAACCAACTTCTAAAAAGGTTGACCAGGTGTTACAACCCAAACATTTCAGATTTTAAAAAATGTTCTTCTTGTCATTCTGCCGGTATACAATGTTATATAAAAACTTATCATTATAATAGAGAATTGCTCATAAGTTGACCGTGGTGTAAGCAAATCGCAGAAAATTACACTTTGATCAACGAATAAACAGAAGAACCTGTAAACGCTATGTTGCTGTACATCGTTGTAGCATGGTACATTAAAGTCCACGCTGAGAGCTCCATGCCAGTCACACTTTTAAACAAAATATTACAATATCGAGAACAACCAGTCTTAAATAATAGTCATGTAAACTCGTTAAAAGATTTAAAAGCCTGTCAGGTTAACAAACACATAGGAATGTACAATGTCCATATCGATGTCATATAAATCTGAAAACCCATTTGAGATTGACTCAATTTTCCAGGTATTTCCATCGTTATATATATTCAGACAGCTTGAGTTTATAATCAGGGATGTCTGAAATTGGAGTACTCATATAAAAGTTTGAAAAAAGTACAACGTTAGAAATCGGATTGATAAATCCCGGTTTGAACGTGTTAGCACTAGTCTCCATCTTCACCATTTAAAAGAATCCATAACCGCATGAATTCTGAAATGATAATAAAAAGAACTGTTAAATTAAGATGCCTACAAAGCATTATATGCAGCTTATTTAACAATAATTCCGATATGACTCACGAGTATGTCTCTATTTACAAATTAAAAAAAAATCAGGTTTTATTTTGCCACAAACAACGCGCACGCCGTCCAGAAAGACGCCAAAGTGTGCTTCATGACGTTAAATAAATATCCATATGAAAATAACTCTTTTTGTAATATATGGTCATGTTAAAATCGCTTAAGTAGAACTTCAAAGTTATACATTACTTGTAATATTTTTTTGCAATACTTGGTGTTGCATTTTTAGAACATTACAAGTAAAACCGAAGACCTGTCTTCTAAAATAATATATTGCTACTTTGCTAAGTTTTTTGACATAATGATGGAGGATGGTATTATAAGGAAATTAAATGTTAATTAAATCCCTTCTGAGCCAAGCAGGATTATTGATGTGTTCATTCGACTTAAGTGTAACATCCTTACACTTTGAAACACAAAGGCTAAATACATCTCAAGTCTATCGTGTGTGAAACTGTCATCAAACTCTCTTTTATCAAATTCATATGATTCAAGCAAAAAGTGTCATATCAAAATGGATACAGATAAGACAAAGAAATGGTGATAGGAATGCGGATAGGACAGGGATGCGGGACGACACGGGGATGTAGATAGGACAGGAATGCGGGACGACACCGGGATGTAGATAGGACAGGGATGCGGGATGACACCGGGATGTACATTAGATAGGACAGGGATGCGGGACGACACAGGGTTGTAGATAGGACAGGGATGTGGTAACTGTGTAAGCTTAGTTTAGTTCGTATGTTATTGTAAATTGTTTTACGTATTCATCAATATAACGACAATTAGCACATGCAATTGTACCATTTACAAATGGATTGGACCACAAGTTATACCAAATCAGTGAGCTTATACCAACTGAGTGAGCTTATACCAACTGAGTGAGCTTATACCAACTGAGTGAGCTTATACCAACTTAGTGAGCTTATACCAACTGAGTGAGCTTATACCAACTGAGTGAGCTTATACCAACTGAGTGAGCTTATACCAACTGAGTGAGCTTATACCAACTTAGTGAGCTTATACCAACTTAGTGAGCTTATACCAACTGAGTGAGCTTATACCAACTGAGTGAGCTTATACCAACTTAGTGAGCTTATACCAACTTAGTGAGCTTATACCGTCTCAGTAAGCTCACTGGGTAAGCTAAAATATATTATCATAACAATAACGGTAGTATAATAACAAACTTAAAGATGGGCTGAGTAGCTTGGCCTGACACGTGGGTAATGAGCAACAGTGAAGTCATAGGTTTTGTTTATTCAATAACATATCTTTTTCGTCGCTTGGCACATTTGTACATCTACATTTGTGCTCATGAATATCGACTATCACAGCGCAACAAAATATCAAAAATACTGTATTTTTGACAAAAAAGTATGAATATTTTTTATTAATTATGAATAACTGATTTTTGGGAAATGTCTCCCGTATTATGTAAAACATATGCATGTAGGTATGCGACCTTGTAAACACTGTATGTATATAATATTTCTACCTTAAGTTGCAAATGGATTGACCTGAGAGTAACGAAATAAAGTTAAAATTTGAAAGCTGTTAACGGTGACCAGTTTGTCGATCCGCGGTATTTATCAGCTTTTTATGAAATATTAATTTAAAAGTCGTTGAGTAGATACTTCACATTTGGTAGCGAAGTGCTGTAAAAATAACCATAACTCTACCTTGCCACCAAGTTTTTATAGTTTCTCTTTATTAGATAGAGTTAACGGATATTTTAAACAAAACTATTAAAGGGATTACAAATGCATTACGTTTTGTTTTCTTGAAAACATGCATTTCTATGAACAAATCGTTCACAATTGAATAGAACAATAAAAAAGCTTCGTCAATTTTTAGGCAAAAGAAAGCTTAAGTTAACTGGCTCCGAATTACTCACAGATTTGTCCCGAACATTATGAAAAACATAGCATAGAAAATACAATTTGTACATAGAAAGAACTTATTACATGTATTATAAGAAATATATGTACGTCTGTTGTATCTTTTGTGTAATTTAATTCACATGCTATATTCATCCAAATAACAAGGAAACAATGCGGACTGAATATTTGTACGCTACAACACATCGCTTACAGTCCACAATCAAAGGACTGAAAGTGCTGGATGATCGATTGTCTCTGAACATCACAGTCTGCACACATACATGTGTAAATATCAGGGCAACCCTTGCACGAGTAAAGTTATAAACTGGAGACACAACTGTCCAAAAATTTTGACCTTTCACCATTTGTTTAAGCTTTACGTTTGAGATAGGAACCCATGTGCTTACATTATGTCATTCAGTGACTATGTTCAACTACCCTATGAAGTATTAAGCTGTGAATCGTAACTGAGAAATGGATTTTGACAAAACTGAACTGAAAATTTATGGTTTGAACAACTTTAAATGTCATTCAAAAGTTATGGGATATGCCCATAAGGTTGATTGTATTGTGCGAATTAATTCGGATTTAACGTCGCACCCAACAGCTAAGGTCATATTGCAACTTCCGGCTTTCATGGAGGAGGAAGACCCTGGGTGCCAATTCCCTGTATCATAATTTGGGGGGTCATTTAGAAACTCCGAGGGTTTACTTCTGCATGTAATACATCACAAAATGGTGGGTAATCAAAGGGTTGGCAAGACAACAGGTGTTTCTCTTTGAATGCTTGGCACACTTAAACCCCTTTCAATAGTGACAATCTGATCGAAATGACTACAAAATGATCATTAAAATCACTCAGAAAGACGTTTTTGTTTCCCCTATTAAGGTTCGTCGACCATCTCTTGTTGTGCGTCTACGATCTATGATGACGGTATCATAGGAATCAACACACACAAAAACGCAATGGTACAAAATGCGGGTCGATCCGAAATCAGACGACAACGACGACGCAATAGGGTCAAAATTAGACATATCCCATACCGGAAGCGTATTTTATCAACAATTTATCTTGCATTTCGAAGCGTTTTGAGAGGTTTTGAAATGTTGTTTTTGTAGTAATTTGATCATACACATTTTAATTGCGTCATAGAAGACGCTCTTTGCTATTTCTGTTGCGTCATTGACAAAAAGAGTGCGTCAAAATCGCAGAAAACGCGCTCTCGTGGAAACACTGAATTTAGTGTATCCGGTGTAGCGATACATATTTCACTGGTCTTACATTTCTCATGTCACACCGGTCTGACGACAAAAACCGCGTAGGAAAATAGTTCTATACAGAACAGATACCTCGTTGATTTAAGTTACAAACTAGAGATTGTTTTTCACAAAAAAACTTGTCTCCCCCCTTATGACCTTGACCTTTGAGTTAGTGACCCCAAATTAAACGAGAATTGACCAACGGTCCTGTGACCTTGACCTTTGAACTACTGACCCCAAAAACAATAGGGATCATCTGCTCAATAAGACCAATCATCCTATGAAGTTTGAGGTCTGTAGGTCTAAAGGAACTCTAGTTATCATCCGGAAACGAGAAATTGACAAACGGTCAGTATGACTTGACCTTTGACCTACGACCCCAAAAACAATAGGGATCTCAGCTCTATAAGACCAATCTCCTATGAAGTTTGAGGGCTGTAGGTCAAAAGGAACTCTAGTTATCATCCGGAAACGAGAAATTGACCAACGGTCATGTGACCTTGACCTTTGAACTACTGACCCCAAAAACAATAGGGTCTCTGCTCAAGCCACATCCTATGAAGTTTGGAGCTGTAGGTCAAAAGGAACTCTAGTATCGTCCGAAACGAAGAATGGACGGACGGACGACGGACTCCCCAGTTTGAGGGTTGTAGGTCAAAAGGACTCTAGTTATCACCGGAAATGAGAAATGACCACGGTCACTGTGACCTTGACTTTGACCTACGACCCCAAAACAATAGGGATCATCTGCTCTAAAGACCACATCCTATGAAGTTTGGGTCTGTAGGTCAAAGGCTCTAGTTATCATCCGGAACGAGAAATTGACCACGGTCAGTGTGACTTGACCTTTGACCTACTGACCCAAAAACAATAGGGTATAGCTCTATAAGACCAATCACTATGAAGTTTGAGGGCTGTAGGTCAAAAGGAACTCTAGTTATACCGGAAAGAGAAATTGCAAGGTCACTGTGACCTTGACCTTTGACACTGACCCCAAAAACAATAGGGATCATCTGCTCAATAAGCCATTCATCCTAGGTTTGAGGCTGTAGGTCAAAAGGACTTAGTTAGTCCAAAGAATGGACGGACGACGACGGACGACACGGCGACTGACGGACGGGCCGCCCCCAGGATAATTATAAGAAAAACAACAATACAATATTATGCTATTCTGTAATGTTTTGATATTATTTAGATCTGTTACTATATAATTTTTAAAACAGAGGACAGTAATATAGAACTACTTTTCGGTCGTATTCGACAAAAATTTGTGTTAAGAGTTCGGCCGTAAGGGTCTGAAATACTCTGTTAACTTTGGATACGATTGAATAAATTCAATCGATCCAATAATAAGGTACCTTCAAAATTAATTTTTCCGTCTCCATTTTCATCAGCCTCTCTCATCATTTGTTCTACTTCTTGATCACTGAGCTCCTCTCCAAGCATCTTCATTGCGTGTCTAGACAAAAATAGGCAAGATTTAAATTCATTCAGAAAAAAACTACGTGTATCAAAATGTGTCTATGGAAAAAGAAGAATATGACAAGTACAAGTCAACGGCGGGATGCTGTTCGAAGTTTTATTTTGACAGTGATGCGCGACAAATTACGGACACGATTCGGTCGCAGTAGTTGGCAATGACCGACGCGTACTAAACTTAGAAAATCTTAGGTAAAATAGAAAACTTCTTGTAAAACTGAAACACAATTGTATACAGAAATAAATATTTTACAAATTTAACCACACATATGATGGTGTTCAATTTCATATTTCAATATTTATAAATAAGCGGAGTTGATGATATATTACTAATGTGAGTTAAAATTATATAAGTTATTAATAGAAAGTATAAAGGGAATCATACAGAGCATTTCACTTGATCCTTGTCTATCGAGCAGTCACTTCATTTAGAGTGAAGAAGTATATTTTGAGCAAATGTATATGAATCTTTTCTAAATCATAGTGGATTTATTTAGACATAGAAGCACAAAAACTCACCCATTCCCATTTTTAATTGTTACTAGCAGCTGACAAAAAATTAGGAGTACATTTTGTATTTACCGATGCAATGAACTCATTACATCAATCGTTAGAATTGTTTTAGGAATTTCACATCACAGAGGATGCCAGATGCTGCATTAATCTAGTTAAATGTAATGTGTGTCGCCATCAACGATATCTAACGTTCTACAATTGGATTTAAGACCGTTTTATTTGCGGCACAAACATCTATTATCTTTATTCTGCCATTTCATGAATGCTACGGAACACGTTGAAAAAAACAACTATAACCTGAGCCCAAAGGAACGTTCGGTTTATTTGATTGTCTAAAGTTTCCGTTCCTTGATAATGCAACAGTCAGTTCATATGATGTAATTTGTTCACTGAAACGACAAAATGAAAGTGAATACAATTTTAAAATCGCCATCTCATTTTCTATTTTATGATATTAAATCAACCAGAAATTCAACATTAGTTGCATCATTATGAAAGTTTCCTGGTTGAAAAAAAAGATCAACAGAAATTGCTGATATTTAACAAATTCTGAATTCGTGATTTTTATGGAACATTTTAACCAATGCAAACAACGATAGCTCGCTGTTTTGCCGACAGAAGTGGAACAATAACTCCTGCATATAAGATAATAAGGTAATTCAAAACTACCATAACAGAATAGACATCATTTTCGAAATCCATTAAACTGTAAAGCAACAGTAATTAATTTGAGACAACCCATAATCTAAGACCAGCTGATCAACCAAGCGATATAGGATATATACAAAGAATCCTTTAGGCACATTACGGGTGAATTCAATGATACATGATAAATGATCAATTAGTAATATGAAGAGGCTGTACATTATTTCTATCTACGGTTTAAATTGGATTACATATTGATTACAATGATGGTGTTCATCCAAATGTTATAACTGACCTCAGTTCTGTTATTGTTATAATTTTCTTAATAGCATAGCAACGGCGTAGAAGAACTAAACAGTGAAGATAAATATTCTAGATGCATTTATCTTCGGTATATGTAATACTTATATGCAAATACATTATTTTCATTAGATAAAAACCTCGAAAGCGACTATTACATGTATTAAAACGCGATACATTTGTATATAATAGATATTTATCACAATGACTTGCATAATTACATGAAGTCTGATATAAAAAAAATGGTTACATAGCCCTTTTCATAAACATTGATGATCTATCATTCTAAAATGAAATAAGTTCTGCTCCCGGTGCTTCGATTCTAATTGGTAGATTTGTTGGTATGGCTAAATGATTGTTTAACTAATTTAAGAGTGATATGTTTTGACAGACCCAATTGTTCTGACAAAATTGAAACGTAAAACATATATTAAAGTCTAGACTTTGGACGAAATCATAACCTACGATCATTATTTGTAGAAAGACTTTCAACTTGTTCACAAATACATATTTCAGAATAGTTTTGTTAATAACCAGTATCAAGATATACTTTTATCATATATATCAGATGTCAATCGACAACATATACGTTATGGTTAATGCATCAATTGACTTGACAAATGCTATTGACTGTAAAATGTCAGCAGGTCACCATCACTGACGACATACATTTGTAACAAGCGAAAGAATAATAAATAAAAATATTCCAAAATTTCTGCTAGCAAGAATATGTCGGGACCGATGCAATTTATGAATCTAGATTAAAGGGGCACTCCCTACATCTAGCAGATAATACTCTCGAAACATGTATTATGTGTTCAATGAACGTAAAATGATAAATGAATACAATTTCAAAGAACCTATGGCGAAAAAATGCCTCATTTTACCACAATTAATCAATATAGAGGCTTTTTGTAATAAGTCGCATCCACCAATTAAGTCTACATATATTATTAAACTGTTAACGGCACTGCAGTATATTTTAAACTGTTGATTTTAACGATAATGACTGGGAATGCATAGCTTAAAGATTTAGGTTATGTTTTAATACTTTCAAAGATTTTATTATTCATGCTTTGGAGGTTATTAAGTTTGACATCAGTTATAGGGTATGTCCCTTTACAGCGAAACGGGTCCCCAGACGCAATTTATGAAACGTTTTATAGCAGGTACATTAAAGAAAGATTTACGGTACAAATGCAAGAAGAGTGGTAAAGAGAAATATAACGTGTCAGCTGGATATGACAGTAAGAATAGTGGGACATTTACTCTGTAATTGACTTGTTAGCATTGCAGAACCTCAAAGTCTTCCTGCGATACCGCCCCTGACACCATCCCAAAATGTGCTTGATTCGAAATTCGATGAAGTGCAAGAGGACAGTTAGAAATAATATTGTTATTAAGAAACAGTAGGAATTTGAAAAGGATTTGTATATACAGATGCATTACACATTCTAAATTTCCAGCTTTAAAAGAATATTTATACATTGACAGGGTGGTGCTTAAAATGTAGCAATGATTCAAGCTGTGACATTAGGTTATTTAACACAGTACTGTACAATACGGAGATATATTTGGACGAGTACTCAGCTGAGAAAACCATATTGGACGAGCCTATTTTTTTTTTAGTTTAAATTAAAAATGATTCACTGAATACTGTATTTCTGCCTTTTCCTCGTTTTTGTGTTTACAAGGAAACGACAAATAATCCTGATTTCAAGACGGTTAAACAAACTCTGTACATAGAGCGCCTACTTCACCCACTTTTCATTTGGATCATTCTCATGCGTTTCGGGCTTTATCGTATGGAACATTGAACTGTTGAACCGTCAAAATATGGAAAAATTACAGGATTTTTTGTACGCATGTGCGTCCAATATGGTAATATATTGTACGGTCACGTGTTGCAAATAAATGTTCACGATTGGACAAATAAAACAGATATAGAATAAATATCATTAACGATAAAAGTTAAGGAATGCAAGGTTCTGCTACTTTCCTTAAAATTTCGCCCAAACCTATGAAACGTTATCTGATATTTCTAGTATTATCTACGGAGAAGACATAATTTTTAATCTATTATTATGTAATACAAATGTTATAATTTTGAGACAATCCATAGTTCTGTTACATTTACCAATCGATACAGTACTTGTACATTTGACCTCTGGTATATTAATCTATGAATGCTACTGACGACACTGATGTCAGCCCGGTTAGCTCAGTTGGTAGAGCACGAGACTTGTAATCTCGAGGTTGCGGGTTCGATTCCCGGGGCTGACCAAATAAAAGTTACTAACAGTCTTTCGGATACATATATACATACATACATACATACATACATACGACACTGATTATTTGTAATAAGCTAACAGTATATGGAGGTAGGTATTTGGGTAACTTTTAGTTTCAGCAACAAAAAGGCAGTGCCAAAATAGGGAACATAGTCAAACATATAACAGGGGCGTTGAGAACACAATGTAAATGTATAACGAAATGCATACATACCATATTCGATGCAAAAATAAGTTTAGCGGGACCAAAGTGTAATAGACTAAAAACACACACAACGAAAGTAGCATGCTTATGTAGGTCACCCTCTGCTAACGAGATCTCTCACTAATTCATCTGGTCTGACTTAAGGCACCAATGTCTTCCCAAGTTCTATGCCTATATATCCCATTAAATAAGGACAACGTTATTGTAAATATGAATTTATACGTTGCAACAAATCAAACAAGTATCACTAGGACAGTATGACAAAAACACACTATTTTGATTTACCACCAAATTGTGACAGTTTTCTACATTAACACAACGTGTAACGAACAAATGCATTTTACTGATCCCCATCAATATTGATAAAAGTGGAGTTTCCAGAGAAGTGGCGCCGAAATATCACAGAATCTCTATCCATTGATCCGAGCAGAATGTCATGTCAGAGATATAAGATAAACATAAAATATTAATACTATTTATGTTTTTATTTATATCTGATATATGTAATATAACATTCATGTGAATGCATTAACACTATTGGAAAATAGCTTGAAAGGGGCTTAAAAAGTGTTGTATCATAGAAATTTATTAAAACAAATTAAAAGATTATTTAAAAATTTCTACTTGCAGACTTTGGGTTTCGGACAAAAAGGGATGGGATCCTTATAATGGATAATGGCCTAGTTCGTGTATTCTGTTTTAAGAAAACGGCAAACAAACATAACACATGAACTAGGCCATAATCCAGTATGAAAGTTCGATCATTTAAAGCTGCTCGCTCTCAGTTTTCAAAAGAAAAAAGGTTTTCGAACTTTCTGAATTTTGATCTCTCTCAGATCTTGGTAAAAAAACAAAGTTCTTCACACTGTCTGAAAATAACGTATTTTAGAAAATATAGCCTTATAGAAAGGCTCCAGTATAAATTCCTATTTCTTATATTTGTAAATTTCAAATAAAACGCTACCAAATAATAAAGCTTTGAAAACGCTTTTGAAATTCCAATATAAACATATAATGTAGCGGTGCCGTTAAATAAACATTTTCAATCGATTTCTGCAAATTCCTACCTAGATTTTAGCTTAAACATTGATTCCAGCCTTTACTTTTATAGCTATGTATAAGTATGTCATTTTTGAAAAAAGAAAACTTTTCAACGGCAACTAAGAGCGAGCAGCTTTAAGAACGAATCATCAAAAAAAGGTTCCGATATAAATTTCTGTTAAATAATTCTGTTTCTTTAGCTCTGGCGAGCACAGAGTGCTTAAAGTGAGCTTGTAGAATCACCCTGCACTCGTCGTACGTCATAACAATTAGCTTCAAACGACATCCTTAAAAACCTTAAAAATGTTCTTCTGCAAGGACTACGATATTTGGTAAGTAACATTGTCTATTTACCCTCTACTAGTTATGTTCAAATTAGGCTCCTGAGGTGAAAGATTAAAGTAAATAACTTTCTTAGCAACCACTGACTTCCTAAACCACAACTCAGTTCACTAGCAACCAGCAACTTTCTTAGCAACCATTAGCACCATTTTGCCACCAGTGACTTCGTAAGCATCAAATGACATGCTTAGCAGCTGCAGCAGTTGTCTTTGGCAATCACTGACTTCCCGTAGTGACCAGTGATTCCCTAAGCAACCAAATACTGCGCCTGGTAGCTTGAGACATTTAGTGACCTTTGATTTCTTGAGCCACCAGTGACTTCCTTAGCAACTATTGGCTCCCTTTAACACAAATGACTTCCTTATAAAAGTGCAACTATATTCAGGTGAGCGATATACGGTAAGCATGGCCCTCTTGTTGAAATGATACGCTACTAAATTCCAAAATAAACATATTGACTAGTGTAGCTTTAACGTTAAACCATGCTCACAAACATTTCGAACAGTTTTTATTTTTCAAATTATTATGTGGATTATTACTGTAATGTTAATTGTAGCAATTACATTTACTTTTATGGGTTAGTAGATAATTTTGGAGAAATCTATTCTTTTCTCCGGCAACTGTGAACCAGCAGCTGTAAGAATACACCTTTTAAGACATTTTAAAGACATTGCGACCTACACTCATTCAACACATTATGTAAAAAAATTAAATACGTCAACACTCGACTTGCAAATATAAAGTTTTGTATAATCAAATGTAAATAGGAAACAGATACTGTTACGTAGTATACATTTATTATGCATCAGTAATGTTGTGACAGCCGTCGTGCTACCAATGAATTATACCTCATATCTAAATGAACGTGAAATATATGAAGCAGTGACTCAAGATCCAGCATTTAAAATAAATGATGATTTTAAGTATTTCATAGATTCTGCTATAAATGATATACAAAAAAAACGATGCAGTTGATTGAATCAAATGATAACGAAACAAACATAGAAACTCGGCTCCAAGACACAGATTAGCTAGCGGTTTCACACATAAGGATATACATGTAGAAGCAAACAGTACGAATACAAAAGGAGTGGTTGAAGATATGCATAACGTATTAGAATAAATCAGCTGCACAGGAGAAACTCTTCAAAATTCCCCCTGGGACTGATTCGAATTTATTACAAGAAGGCACTACTAGTATTCAGCCAAAGAAATGGTATATAGAATGTGAGCCTATTTCTATGCATAGGCATCACACATTTGTTGGTGATTTATTCGGAAAATCAGACAAAAATGGAGTTATTTTCAGGAGGTTTGAAATAGAATAAGACAGAGTAGCTCCCTCGCTTCTCCTTCTATCTCTCTCTCTGTGCAAACAAGAGTACTTTACCAAGTAACGGCAATGTGTCATATATATATATATAATATATATATATATATATATATATGTCATATATATATATTATCCTGAATCTTTTACTACTCGACAAAAGAGCCATTACGACTGCATACCGATGCAATTAATTCATTACAACAATCATTAGAACGGAGTTTGAATCTTCACATCACAAATAATGCAAGATGGAGTACACATTTAGTTTAATTGACCATGTTTGTCGGTGTTTACTATATTAACCTTTTTTAATGTTTTATATGCCGCTCAAACATCCTTTATCTTTCATCTCTCATTTCAAAAATACTCCACAGACATCAAATAAAGGCAACCATGGGCATGTTTTATCAGCACAAGCCCTAAGGTACATTAGATTTATTTGATTTTGCGTGATCTCAATCCGCGAGAAAACAACAGTCAGGTCATATCACGTAATTTGCTCACTGGAACGGTAAAAAGATAGTAAAGATATCTTGAAATTGTCATTACAGTATTCATTTTGCTATACAGAATCTCACAGAAATAACTGCAATATCATCATCGCTAACAATTTTCTTGTTATAAAAGAACCTTATATTTATCGCCGGAATGGCGCTTATTGCCGGAATGGCTCTTGTTGAAATAATGGCGCTTAATTTAGCATTTAATTATAGAAGTGAACTTTATTGAATATAATGCAAACAACTGTATGTTCATTTTTGCCTATTTACGCAATTTTTGTGTTTAAAGGTATGAGATAATGATGTAATCTGATACTGCAATTGAGGAAAATATGTATATTAAGAAAACAAATTTATACTTCAACTGAAATTATTTAAAGAAATCCATAATACTGGATCAACTAATCGATACAGAAAATATCTGCCCCCTGACATGGTGACTATAATTAACGATAAATTATCATTTGGTACTATGGAAAGGCTGGAGAGCAATTCAAACAATTGTTTGAATTTGATTCCATATTGGTTGCATGTATGGGGTTATTCTGGGAGAATTACTATATAAACATCTTATCTATTGCCTTTGAAAGATACAGCGGCTTTTACTTCAGAAAGGACTGAAATTGAGAATTCATGTTCCCCAATTAATTCAATTTCCTTAACAAATAAATAATCCTTTTATAAATGGACATTTACGTCTTTTCTGTAAAGGTAGGAGGAAGAGACGCGGATATTGTATAAAAACACTACCAATGCCGTGATGCAGAGCATCTGTATGCCCGGAGAGCAGCTGTATCTTTAGAAGGAGCGAAGTGTAGAGGATTGTATGTTTAACGAAGTTCAACAATATATATGATCGTGATACAGTTTTCAGATGTGCACACGAAAAAGTAACTAAATATTAGCAAAAGTTATGTTAAAACAAAACGTAATTTAACTGAAAGGGATGTATCGTATTGTAGAGCAGTTTGTGAGATTATAATTTCATATGTACAGTTCTCTGTTTCTTTGTGTTTTACGTGTGGTGGATAGGGTTGTTTATTCACAAATAATGTCCATTCTTCTTTTACCGAAATTTGGTAAAGGCTAGAGTTCTGCTTGAGTAGAAGTGAAAAACGAATTCCCTAATTTCTTTTGCAGGAAAGAAACCTTTACTTAGTTCCCTATTTGTGTTATTAAACATGTTAATGTTTAAAAAGGACAATACTAAGTGTGGCCCCTTTTGATAACTATTATCGCACAACTAGTATTTTCAATATACAGACGTTGATGCTTTTGCTTGTTTTTGTCTTCAAAAAAGATCTTAGTTATTTACTAGGCTCAATAAAACGAAACAGAGCTACCAGGCATTCTTTGACAGAGCGAAAAAATAAATCATAAGGCATCATCCGGGAAACACGTATACTTTAGCTGTGATGTGTTTGTTACTTGCTCCTGAAGACAAAATCGGAGGTATTTACTGATGGCATGGTATTATTCCATACAATCTAGGTTGTGCACTGTATGGGATGTCTAATTTTGTGGAACAGACTGATTCGTTTAAATCCGAAGTGAAGGAACTTGTGGTATTCCAGTGTGTTATACTCCCCAAAATCGTTCACACTTTTACAGTCTGTATTTAAACTAAAGAGAATGTTGTATTAAACTGACTATCTCTCCCTATTTTAACCACTATATTTTACAACTATTTATGGTTCTTATCTAAACGTATCAAAACTGTTGTCAAGAAACAATAAAGTAATACTTTACCGTTCTCAGACTGAATGTTTTTTTAACTTGTTGACATTAAAGGGACAAACCCTACATCTAGCAGATTATATTCTCCAAACATAGATAATGAGTTCAATGAACGTAAAATGATAAAAAAAATAAAATTGTAAAGAACATATGGCGAAAAAAATGCCTCATTTTACTACAATTAATCAATATACATGTAGAAACCCTCTGTAATAAATCATTATCCAGCCATTAATTGCACAACAACTCCATAAATATCATATATGGTTTACGGTACTGCAGCATTTATTTACCCGCTGATTTTATCAATAATGACGGGAATGCATAACTTAAACCTTTATGGTAAGTTAAAATACTTCCGAATATTCCATTATTTATGTTTTTTAGGTTATTTAGTTTGATATCAGTTATAGGGTATGCCCCTTTAACTCAGACAAACGGTTATTTTGACTGTATTTCTACGCAATAAAATCATTACATCAATCAAAGAATTGTTTTAGAAGCTCAAAGTCCCAAAACATGTAATATACAGCACTCTTAAGTTTAATTCGACCGTGTGTATCGATATCAAAGGTATGCTGCATTACTTAAGACGGTTTTATTAACCACACAGACGTCTCATATATTTCGGCTGCCAGTTCAATGACACTCCAAAAACAATGAAAGAACAACTGCAGCATATGTTTTATTAGCATAAGCCCATGGGTACATTGGGTTTATTTCAAATTACGTGATTCCAACCCGTGACAAAAACAGTAAGATCCAACATATATGAGGCAATTTGCGCATTGGAACGGAAAAAACAATAGGACTAAGGGAAGATATCCTAACAGCACCTACTTTGTTTTCATTTATGACATACAGCCTACTAGAAACTGGATAAAGGTTGCAACATCCTTATTATAAACCGTTTCTGGTTAAAAAAAGAATATACAGTTTATGAACATTAATCGTCGAAGTGCTGCTCACTTGATCAATTATAGAAACCGTGAATTGTATTGAATATTATGAACAATGCAAGCTACGTTATACCTATTTTTTGCTTGTTTACACGAGAATTTCGTTCAAGCGTATGGGATAATGAGGTAATCTGATAGAACCATTCTAAAATAGACTGAGATAAATTTCAATACCCATTATACTGTAACCTGGCTGCAATTATCTCCTAAAAACCCATAGTATCAGATGCTCGACCAATCAATGTACCAGGATAAATTTGAACTCTTTTACAAAAAAAACCCTGGCACGCTTTTGTTGATTTTGATCATTTATATAAAGTATCGTGACGTAGTAAGATAAAAAATCATTTGTTTGCTTGACTGCTACTTTAGGCACACCTTAAATGAAGTGAATCATTTATTGCAGGCATAAAGCTAAGAAAAAGAGTGACTTAATTAATCCAAAATTTCTCCTTACTTTTTAATTTCATTATGCAAACCAATACATTTTAAAAAGACAGTTTCAAACTCTAAACAACTAGATTGTGGTCATAAAAACACAGCCTTCTATCGCAGAAAAATGATATAATTTAATAAAATTTGTTTGAAGATTGATATCCAATATATGTAACATTAGTTCCCAATAGTACTGAACATTGTTTAAAATGCATGAAAACTTTCTTGTGTTGGAAGTTACCTTGCATGACGTTCTCCTACAATAGATTGATCACAGGAACTGATAAATGCTGGCGATTCGGCGCCTCACTTTTATCAATATTTGTGAGGTTGAAAGTGATGATATGAGCATCAGCGTACATCTTAGAAAGCCAAAACATTTATGAATTAAAGCTGCTCGCTCTCTGATTTTGGTAAAAACATAAAGTTCTTCAAACTGTATGTAAATAACGTATCGTAGAACATATTGTCATATAAAAAGAGCAAGCAGCTTTAAGTGCCGTAAAATGTATCACAAGCCTTAGAAAAATCACAAAAAATATTCTAAAATCCTGGCAATGCTTCTTCTTATGATAAACTGGCGAGTCTTGTTCGTTTTGTCCTCGTGTGTTTGCTTTGTATGCTAGTGTGTGTTGGTAGTGTATATGTGTGTGTGTACACGATTGTGTGTGTGTGTGTGTGTGTGTGTGTGCGTGTGTGTGTGTGTGTGTGTTGGTGGTGTGCACTTCTGGGTGCTGTGGGGCTCGTTTTGGGGAGGCTGCGTTTTTGGTACGTGGCATTCCCTGTTTGATATTATTATTTTTTTTTTTTTTACACAGAACAGATAATTCTTATAGTCAGTCAATTTTGATATATATCTGCATTAACACTGCATGCAACAACCAAGTGCTACAGACCTTCGTCAATATCGATAAAACTGGAGGCGCCATCATTTGGCAGCGCCAATGATCGATCTACTTGTAGAAGAAAGTCATATTCAGAGCTATTAAGTCAACAGAAACAGATTATTACAATCTATGAGAATATTAATCTGTCAGATGTTAAAAGTGGTATGCATTAACTATCTGAAACCATTAGCTGTTTTATCACTGTCTGTAATAAAATATGACATAATACTGAAAGAGGCAAGGACTTGATGAAAGCTGCTCTCTCTCAAATGATGATGAAAAAAAAAAAAATTTTTTTAAACAAAATGAAAATAACATTAGAACGAAAAATCAGATGAAAAGGTTCCGGTATAAATTCCTGTCGCGTTTTTCTGTATATGTGACTGAGACTGTGAAAATGGGGCCAGAAGAGTAAGAATTGCACATTTTGTTTTAAATATTTACTAAATGTGTGAAATCTACTGACTATGAATTAAAAATTTCAAGTAAATCTACGAACTACTTCTCAGTTTTGCTTGTTTTCAGATAACACGCATTGCTGTTCTTCATAATGACGTTTGTAACGTCAAAACAGTTTTTTGACGTTTAACTCTGTGATGGGCAGTTTTTAAATCCCACTGGGACGAAACTGTTTTGATTTCTGTCCTCTGGCCTGTTTCGTCGGGCCCTTAAGGGTGTTTCTCTTGGTGCTCTGCCTTCTGCAAAGGCATTGAGTACATACGTTTTTTGGTTCTCAAGGTTTGCTTTTTATATATTTATACACGAGCATTTTTGTGTTTTACATACCATGCCTTTTGTTTCCATTGCGTGTGTTAGAGATTCACCTAGCAAGGATTACTTTTATTTACACTGTCCTGTGACTTTGGAACATGGTGGGGGTAGAGTGAGGTTGGGTGCGCACCATAAACCGGTTTAAGCTCCCCAGTGGTGTTTTTGCCACTGACCGTTCCAAGGCGGTGCCCCACTGTGTTCCTTTTAATTGTTCTTTTTGTCCTCGTGTGTTTGCTTTGTATGCTAGTGTGTGTTGGTAGTGTATATGTGTGTGTGTACATGATTGTGTGTGTGTGTCGTGTGTGTGTGCGTGTGTGTGTGTGTGTGTTGGTGGTGTGCACTTCTGGGTGCTGTGGGGTTCGTTTTTTGGGGAGGCTGCGTTTTTGGTACGTGGCATTCCCTGTTTGATATTATTTTTGTTTTTTTGTAGATTGTCATGTTACACATTCATAAGAATGTATCTTACTGTAAATTGCACCTGATTACACATGATTTGTCGTCAAATAATTTGCTTGTTTTAATTTTGTTGTAAATTCTCCGTTTTTCAATAAATCCACATTTTGATTTACTGTGCCCTAATTTTTCGAATGTGAAATAATAAGTGGTTGCCATGGTAATATCATTATGATGAATACTTGATAAAATCATTTTTATGCATATATATTTCCAATAAAAGTCATTTTTTAAATGTTTACGTCTAGTCGAAATTTTGTGAAAATTGGTAATTTGTCATTTCACATTTGTGCAATAATAATTAATGCTCAGCTGCAACAATTTTCCCAGTTACAGTCACATGTTTGCAAGTATACGCTTCCAAATAAAAACAGTTACAAACTCTTTTGTGTGAAAATTTTGTGAAAGTTTTTAACAATTTACTAGATTTTGCATATGGTAGATAAGTAGCCATTGATAAAGAGGACTCATTGCTAATTCCCTCCCTGCAAATTATTTGCATTCGGAACATTTGTACGGATTCCGAACTTACAAACGTATTTCATCTCGTGCCACGTGACATCTTTGCGTGTTCTATTATTGATAACGACCACGTATCGTACAAATATCTAGCCCGTCTGATAGCGACATAATCACATAAATGTCATTAGGTTTTCACCAAATGAAAATGTAGCACGTCATTAAGAAAAAGACTTTTGAAGTATGTGGCACTTCTAACCCTTATCCGCAAATATATCATACTGTTTTCCACACGTCCTTGTTTTAGGTATATTTTGGCATATGACGAGGGTCAAGTTGTCTATTTTTATAAAAGCCATCAATATCAATAGAAAATAGATAATATATACTAGAAGGCAGTGACATTTCAGTGGTTTACGGACGTCTGTTATATGTCCGTTACAAGTCATCATGGCACCGTAATAACTAAGATGTAAGGTGTTCCCTTAATGATTCAACAGTTAGAAACACTTTCTTCGACTGCTCTCGAAGAAAGTGAGCTAAAACCTATGAAACAAGAGCCATGTTACACATGGTTAATCCCCCCGCCAGGAAAAAGTTACCTGAAGGTTGTACTTTCGTACATTTTACTTGGTGAGAGGAAATCCTTAAAAAGCCGTATAGTTATGGTCATGCTGAGTACAGTTTTCAAGAAAGTGGAAAAAGAATAAGGCAATGAACAGAAGGTTTGCAAAATTATATTAATGTTCATTATCAGTATAGGTATGATATTTTTCTATTTGACTAAAAGTAGACAAGGTAGAGTTATTGTTCTTGCACATGCACTTCCTACCAATGTGCTTCGTCAGTGTATTAAGTTCGAAGAAAATCCCTCAAGTACTTTTGGAGTTATGCTCCGGACAAAGTTTTTCAAGTAAATCTGATAAAGGGAATAACTCTAAAAGTAGGCAAGGTAGAGTTATTGTTCTTACACACTGCACTTCCTACCAATGTGCTATGTCAGTGTATTAAGTTTGAACAAAATCCCTCAAGTACTTTTGGAGTTATGCTCTGGACAAAACTTTTTAAAGTAAATCTGATAAAGGGGAATAACTCTAAAAGTAGGCAAGGTAGAGTTTTGTTCTTGCACACTGCACTTCCTGCCAATGTGCTATGTCAGTGTATTAAGTTTGAAGAAAATCCCTCAAGTACTTTTGGAGTTATGCTTCGGACAAGTAAATCTGATAAAGGGGAATAACTCTAAAAGTAGGCAAGGTAGAGTTATTGTTCTTGCTCACTGCACTTCCTACCAATGTGCTATGTCAGTGTATTAAGTTTGAAGTAAATCCCTCAAGTACTTTTTGGAGTTATGCTCTGGACAAAACTTTTAAAGTAAATCTGATAAGGGGAATAACTCTAAAAGTAGGCAAGGTAGAGTTATTGTTCTTGCACACTGCACTTCCTACTAATGTGCTATGTCAGTGTATCAAGTTTGAAGAAAATCCCTTTAGTATTTTTGGAGTTATGCTCCGGACAAGTAAATCTGATAAAGGGGAATAACTCTAAAAGTAGGCAAGGTAGAGTTATTGTTCTTGCACACTGCACTTCCTACCAATGTGCTATGTCAGTGTATTAAGTTTGAAGTAAATCCCTCAAGTACTTTTGGAGTTATGCTCTGGACAAAACTTTTTAGAGTAAATCTGATAAAGGGAATAACTCTAAAAGTAGGCAAGGTAGAGTTATTGTTCTTGCACACTGCACTTCCTACCAATGTGCTATGTCAGTGTATTAAGTTTGAAGAAAATTGCTCAAGTACTTTTGGAGTTATGCTCCGGACAAAACTTTTTAGAGTAAATCTGATAAAGGGGAATAACTCTAAAAGTAGGCAAGGTAGAGTTATTGTTCTTGCACACTGCACTTCCTACCAATGTGCTTTGTCAGTGTATTAAGTTTGAAGAAAATCCCTCAAGTACTTTTGGAGTTATGCTCCGGACAAAGTTTTTCAAGTAAATCTGATAAAGGGGAATAACTCTGAAAGTAGGCAAGGTAGAGTTATTGTTCTTACACACGCACTTCCACCCAATGTGCTCTGTTAGTGTATGAAGTTTGAAGAAAATTGCTCAAGTACTTTTGGGTTATGCTCCGGACAAAATTGGGACGGACGGACGGACAGACGGACGGACGGACGGACGAAGGCATTCAATATCCCCGCCTTCGGCGGGGGATAAATAAACGAATAATTGGGGGTGGGGGGGGCTTATAGCATAACATTACTTATATGTGTTGCAACAAGGGCAAATTGAAACTGCTATGCAAACATCTTCTAACATTTCTGGATACAAAACACAACTTATTCAAAAAATGAAATAACAGATTTGAAGTCATTGAAATGGACTTATTGTTACATAGGAATATGCTATAAAAAACACTGCATGAATTTGATCACATAACAATGTATCTTTACATAGTAACACTACATGTTCATTGTTGATAGAAATAGAAAAATGTCGGTGACGAAGGAATTGGCAAATTCCAAGGTGAGGCAGAAAGTCTCACTCAAAAATGAAATTATTATCACTGTCATTTAAGCACTAAGTCTTGCATATTTTGTATCCATACATTCTGACCTTTTTCTAGAAAACAAACCAGACATAGTAGTTAGCATTCAGCTTGTAGATCCCTAACTTTCATTCCTTTCATACTTCTAGGAGCTTTCTGCTGTATACCGGTAATGAATTTCAGTTCCATGTCTAGTTACTATACATTGTATTTAGATAATTAATTGCGATTACGGAAATACTTACTGTGGTTTGCTTTGATAAATATGATATTGCGGTTGCGGTGCTAATTATTTCTATAGCCTATTCAAGTCGAACTAGCTATGGAGTTCTTCTTAAGCAAGCCCTAATAATCAAAATGACATTTTCTGCATACAAAATATGAAATACTGAAAGCGGAAACCAAGTTTATTACTTTATTGTCCTTGTAAAGTCGTTGGTACATTTGCTAATTGCATTAATGAACGTACGCGGGTTGTTCCAAAATAGCGTGACAAATTTCAGTTCATTATCTTATCGACGTAGTTGCAAATATGAACGTGTTTGTGTAAAAAATGGCCCGATAGAACAAAATACCGGTACCAGATGAAATTATGTAGAGCAAAGTAACCATTGAAAGCAACGTAAAGAGTAGTAAGACACTGTCCGGTAAGAATGTGACGTGGCTGGAACGCAATGCAAGGGATTGAAATTCGAAGAAATGCAAAGCTTCGCCATTAGAAGACTTTGTAATGGTTTTACTATACACCTCTCGTTGCCTGAACTAAAAAGCAACAACGTACATTTTCAGGACAGCTTAAGCAACGTTAAAGTCAACTCTTTATAATTGCTATAATTATAAAAAGTGGCATGTAATGTTATATCGTTTATTGCACAGTTTTACAGTGTAAATTATTTTGTAATTAGCAGTGTGTATGAATATGTATATCGGTTTTACATTTTCATACACACTCGAGAAACATTTCAAGCATTATATCAAAGTTATGGCATAATGGACGCAACTTTAGTATCACCATGTTTATAATGTGCCGACTTTATTCTACATGTTTTACTTTTGGGTGATGTTTTCCCATTAAATTTTCATACACTAGTAACATCTAGGAGAAATTTTAAAAACCCACAGCACTTAAAGTTTTAAGACCCGTAGAGAAACAACGCCTTTAAAAGTAAGTGGGCTTTACGCTTGTTAAATTTGCCCAACTATCATACTCTTATAATAAACTGCAGTGAATTTACAGGGCATTTGAAAACTTCTAGCAAAGACAGAAAATACCAAATGTAGTAACTATACTTTGATATATCTCTAAATGTAAAGAAAAACAAATAAAAGAACATAAAGCCTGACTTCATAAAGACTTCTGTCTGATTCAAATTGGACTTTATAGACAGCAAAATATTTATAAATGTTGTTCTATTGGTTCCTTAATTCGGATTTATTGTCCTGTTTCCCTCTTAAAAGTCATTTAAAAGTCCTATGACGCACAGTCTTCTAATGCGTGTACAGTATTACTATGATATTGAAACTATAAACACAATTTGGTCCGCTTTAAAGGATGCTGAAACGAACACTTATCATTAATTTTTCAATATACTTCTCTACCGAACCTATACAAATACAATAATATCTTACGTTCTCATTAAAACTTGATTACATCCATTTCAGAAATAGAGAAATGAAAGAACAGGACATCACTTGACGTATTGATCCGGTACAGCTCTTCAACTTCCACTGTCATATTCAAAAGGATAACAAATTCTTTGCCTTACAATAACTATAACTCATAGTAATGTTTAAGCTTAAATGAAATAAAGCGAGAGGTAATTATAGATGTTTCCCATCTCTATGTTCAATCATATGGCTAACCATGGTGTATTTTGCACGATTTTGAATAAGTGATTTTGAGGCTCATTTACCTTTTTTTGTGAAAACGGTGCAACGCAATTAGATAAGGCAAAAGAAGACTTTTATTAAGAGTGTACGCGTTGATGTCGAACGATTTAGCAAGTCTAAAATACTAGTACTCACTGTCTTTTGTGTCAACCATGAAAAATTCTTTTTAAGACCTTTGTTTTCTGTTTATAGTCAACGTAAACAATGTACTTGCTTATGTTAATCTTACGGATGATTGTTTTGGTTTTCATTCACGAATGAATTCATCATGGGTTATAGTCTGAGCCGTGTATCTACTTTTAGTTTATTGTAAAACAACGGTAAAAAACATGAGAAGGAAAACATAAAGGTCGTAGCTCAAATATCAAATTTAGTAATGCTCTTCTGCATTGAAATGTTATTAATAATGATGTAATCTGAAACAGTTTAAATGTCGAATAGGATCTATAGCGGCAATTTTGATTATAGAAACAATTCCAAAGTATCTCAAAATGTAAGAAATCTACTAGGCGTAACACGCGGAGGAACAATTCCAAAATAACTTCAACTAGTGAACATTTTAGTAATGCAGTTACTACATCTTTCTGACTATTACTAAGAGAGTATAAGTTACTGCATATCACTTTTGCTTGGTGAAATATTTAGTGGGTAATACTAATCGGATTGTACTCAGTGAGTACCCCCCCCCCTCACGAGTGTAACTTAGTAGTCAGTAGGTAGGATTGTACTCAATGAGTACTACTCACTGAGTGATTTAACTAAATGAGTTGCAGTAGGTAGGATTGTACTCAGTGAGTACTACTCACTGAGTGATTTAACTAAATGAGCAGCAGTAGGTAGGATTGTACTCAGTGAGTACTACTCACTTAGTGATTTAACTAAGTGAGTAGCAGTAGGTAGGATTGTACTCAGCAAATACTACTCACTAAATGATTTAAATCAGTGAGTAGTACATACAGACATTATTGAGAGAAGTGTACTCAATTAACATACTTTAGTGACTGATGATCAGTGAACACTCATCAGAGAGTACTATTCACTAAATACAACGCTGCCTGGTCTTGTGATAGCATTATGGCCTCAGACGAATTCTCCTCTCAAACTTCTTTATAAAATTTTATGGTATCTTTAAGGGCTCTCCAAAAAATGTTAGAATTAAGATAAACATAGGCTGCCATGGCAACCGAAAGAAAACTCTTTGAATATTGTTTTGTAAAGTTAATGGACTTATTTCAAAATCATGCCATTAAATCGATCCTTTGGTTTCGTTTACTAAAATTGTCGAAGACCTTTTAATCGCCTAAGGCATGGGCGGCAGCGAGTGGGGAATTTTCATTCGAATGAATTTATATTTTGATAATTCTTTTTAATCCTGTTATCAAACATTATTTGCTAGATTTAAGTATAAGCTAGAGTTTATTAAGTCAAATGTTAACAATTAAGAAACACAGGTCGCTCGCTACCGCTCTCTCAACTAGTAGGCTTTCTTAACTGTTAAAATTTGACTTAATAAACTCTAACTTACTTAGTGTTTTCACAGCCACCGACATGAATTGTTGGCGGAGCTAAAGTGCTTTCTATTAAGAGAGAACTCTAAATAAATTAAGTGATTTCAGTAGTTAGTTTTAATAAAAAAGACAGACGTTTATTTGAAAACCTGAGCGATTCGATTGGTGGGAAAATGGGGCCAAACACTAAATTTAGTTACATATGGAAAAAAGTCACTAAACGAAAATGAATTAAGATATATCAAAGAAGATCTAACATCATACAGTTTAATGCAGCTTCATTACACGAAATGGTGTCATCTATTCCATCTCTTGTTTAATTTCGGCAAGAAATGCATCACTGTCCCAATGATTGCTTTTATTTTTAGATAAAAAAAACATTCAACTATCTGTGTCTGATGGAATACAACGACAAAGGCTGAGGAAAACGTATAACATGTGTGTTTTAAGCAAACATAGAAACTAGATCTATAAACTTGTGTCAGTCCAACTGAACAGTTAACAAGTATACTTACTTTAATTCCTTTCTGTCGATTGTTCCGTTTCCGTCTCGGTCAAAAATGCGGAATGATTCACGAGCTTGTGCCTCTAAACTTTTGTTTTTATATTGTCGGATAAGGAATTCCCGAAAGTCTTTAAATTCTATCTTTCCACTCTCTGCAAAAAAGAGAGAATATAACTGAAACTCAAACAGCATTGTCGGAACTTTTGGTACAGTTCTGTTATCACTACATTAGACCGTCCAACGACACATATGACTGCAGCACCAATATGTCTATAAGGTTTGTTTTATTACTGTGTGATTCAGATATAATTTTCTCATCAGACGTTCAAAATATATCGAAATCTCGGACAAACAATATGATACGTTAATAATATGGCCAACGAATTTACAATCGTGTATCAATAAATATTAAAACTATTTCAGAAAATTTATCACAATTAATAAATTGTACAAATTTACGTGGAGACCGAAATCATATAAGAATTATAAAAAATGATATTACTCTTCTGAAAATCCATATCATTGTATAGTATCTGTACTTGGTTTGCAATAAGCATTGTTGTAATATTTAATGCAATAAATGTTGCATTGCATTGTGTGTAGTGTAGTGTAGTGTAGTGTAGTGTAGTGTAGTGTAGTGTAGTGTAGTGTAGTGTAGTGTAGTGTAGTGTATTGCACGTATTGTATTGTTACAGTATTGTATTGTATTGTATTGTATTGTTACAGTATTGTATTGTTACAGTATTGTATTGTATTGTATTGTATTGTTACAGTATTGTATTGTATTGTATTGTATTGTATTGTATTGTATTGTATTGTATTGTATTGTATTGTATTGTATGTATGTATTGTGGCATTTTAAATTTTAGCGGTAATCGCGATCATTATGTAGTAATTAATTTCCTAAGGCTTTGCGCCATAATTAGATTGTGCCCTACAACAACCATTTGAACTTTTTTTATACGCTAATCAATATAGTGCGGTAAAATCAAAGTCAAATCTTCCTTACACTCTTTTCATGTTCACTCAGTTTGATATTTTATCATTCGCTGATTGCGCAAGAAATTGAATTACAAATAGTACTTCACTGCAGCCAAAAGGAGGTGTCATCTAGGGATGACGCCAAGAAGTGCCTTGCTTAAACAAATAATTCCTGTGTGAGCACTTTCTTATCAGGTTGGAAAGTCGGATCTAAATATAGACGTCACGAGAGAAGGTTCGAATTTTTCAAAACTTCAGCTAGGTCATGTTCTAAAACTAGAAACGGAGTTTCCCAAGTCTGTTTATATTTAGACATTGATGTCTTTCGAAGACAAAGCCAAAAATAGGTCTTTTATGGTCAGTATACAATACCCATGACTTAGTATTGAAATTATATAATTACATTATTTTATGCCTTGCTCAATGTATATACATTGTAATATGAGAACGACAAGTACACTCGGTATTTATAGTATAAAGTTAATGTTTATAACATGACGAAACATCTGTATCCAATTAATATTTCGCTGAATATTTAATGACAACTTGATTTTTACCAGAGAAGTGAGTGCTATTGAAGTTCTTAATAGCGCGAGTTTGTGCAAGCTGATATCTCTCAAAAGGCTCAAACTTGGCTTCAATTAGTGTTTCAATACTTTGATTATATTTGACTCCCTGAAATTCGGTCATGTCATGAAAATTTGTTCCCGCTGATTCAAATGCACATATAGTAAGTTATTTATTCGAACATATAACTCACGCAGATGAATAACACGTTCGTGATGATTTAGAACCGACTAGTTCACGGCTTTAAGAAATATGGCTGTAAAAAGTTAATGAGAACAACACTTTACCGGACATTGTAGTGGCCTGTATTCTGAAACAAGCCGGCTTCAACAGTCCCACGCGTCCAAAAAAATATTGCTTCGGTCAAATTACTGGCGTATTATATATAATTTGTGTATCAAAGCGCAGCCTCATATCGACGATTCTATATGCTAAATTGAATTTAAGCTACTGACATGATCTGCTGCTTTTTTACTGCCAGTACTACTGCCACAATTCAAAGGAAGCGTTCCTAAATAAAGTGAATCAGACAATGTGTAGACTTAACGCTTACTATCAAATGTAACTGAGTGTTAGATTTATATTTGTTCTGAAAACCTAGACAAACACATAATAACTAAACAAATATTTCTTTCCAATTTACTGTTACAGACTATACAGCCTACATATGATGAGTAGAGCAGACTGTACTCCGTGCGATCATTAAAGAAAACAAAACATGCATTCTAGTGACTCTTCCTTCCAATGTTATCTTAAACAATATATATATATATATAACTTTATGTTAACTTACATAATAATGTAAGTGCAATGTAGGAAGACGTGCTGCTTGAGGCTAATGAAACTGTTAATTCTTGCATATTCTAATGCATTATGAAGACAGGACTTGCTATGATTATTGCCTAGTACACAGGCTCGCTATAATGTCGCCTATCTAGGTCTCGCTATGATCGCTATTATGTCGCCTATCTAGGTCTCGCTATGATCGCTATAATGTCGCCTATCTAGGTCTCGCTATGATCGCTATAATGTCGCCTTTCTAGGTCTCGCTATGATCGCTAAAATGTCGCCTATCTAGGTCTCGCTGTGATCGCTATAATGTCGCCTTTCTAGGTCTCGCTATGATCGCTGTTATGTCGTCTATCTAGGTCTCGCTGTGATCGCTATAATGTCGCCTTTCTAGGTCTCGCTATGATCGCTAAAATGTCGCCTATCTAGGTCTCGCTGTGATCGCTATAATGTCGCCTACCTAGGTCTCGCTATGATCGCTGTTATGTCGCCTATCTAGGTCTCGCTGTGATCGCTATAATGTCGCCTACCTAGGTCTCGCTATGATCGCTATAATGTCGCCTATCTAGGTCTCGCTGTGATCGCTTTAATGTCGCCTATTTAGGTCTCGCTATGATCGCTATAATGTCGCCTATCTAGGTCTCGCTATGATCGCTATAATGTCGCCTTTCTAGGTCTCGCTATGATCGCTAATATGTCGCCTATCTAGGTCTCGCTGTGATCGCTATAATGTCGCCTACCTAGGTCTCGCTATGATCGCTATAATGTCGCCTATCTAGGTCTCGCTATGATCGCTATAATGTCGCCTATCTAGGTCTCGCTATGATCGCTATTATGTCGCCTATCTAGGTCTCGCTATGATCGCTATTATGTCGCCTATTTAGGACTAGCTATGATCGCTATAGTGTCGCCTATCTAGGACTAGCTGTGATCGCTATTATGTCGCCTATCTAGGACTCGCTATGATCGCTATATGTCGCCTATCTAGGACTTACTATGATCGCTATTATGTCGCCTATCTAGGACTAGCTATGATCGCTATTATATCGCCTATTTAGGACTAGCTATGATTGCCGCCTATTTAGGTCTCGCGATGATTTCCGCCTATTTAGGTCTCAGTATGATAACGGCCCATTCAGTTCTCGCTATGATTACCGCCTATTTAACTCTCGTAAGATAACCGCCTATTTAACAGAGACACATTGAATCTACCCCACCTTTGAGACAACAATTCTATTCGTTTAACCACGGAACTCAGCTTTTAAATTATAGATGAATCGGTATTATCCCACGAAGTTATTCCAGACGCAAACAAATGAAAACCCGCACTTACAAAAAAAACATATGGTGAGAATCAATATAAAATGAGATCAGCCTTTTCCCTTATGTACTTTTATGCACTCTACATCTGCTTTACTTTTCGTGCTGGTGTGTTTGCAATACCGTTTTTTCCTATCAATGATACTAACAATGGTATGTTATATGATGGAAAAGCAATTGATGATTAGTGAAAAATTCGATTAAAGTGTAATTGGTTGAATAACTGAGTATTAAATTTGTTGATTAATCGGTTGACTGGGTGACACGAAGCTTGGTTGACCGTTTGATTTAATAGTAAACGATAGCCATACACACGGGCGGATGGACGGTCCGTCCTCGATGGTGAAGTTGTCCAAAAGAACCTTAATCTTTAGAAAAACTACAAATATTACAAATACAATTATATTAGTTAGAAGTATCGTTCCATTTTGCTATTTTCTTTTTATACAAAGGTTGAGCTCAGAATTTTGCACAACCGATATTTTAAACTTCATAATGTTATCATTATGTTTATTATTATTATTATTATTATCATTATCATCATTATCATCATCATTATCATTATCATTATTATTATCATTATTATTATTATTATTATTATTGTTGTTGTTGTTGTTGTTGTTGTTGTTGTTATTGTTATTATTATTATCATCATTATTATTATCATTATCATTATCATAATCATATTATTATTATTATTATTATTATGATTATTATTATTATTATTATTATTATTATTATTATTGTTGTTGTTGTTGTTGTTATTTTTATTGTTATTATTATCATCATTATTATTATCATTTTCATTATGATCATTATTATTATTATTATCATTATCATTATTATTATTATTATTTATATTATTATTATTATTATTATTGTTGTTGTTGTTGTTGTTGTTGTTATTATTATTATCATCATTATTATTATCATTATCATTATCAAATCATTATTATTATTATTATTATTATTATTATTATTATTATTATTATTATTATTGTTGTTGTTGTTGTTGTTGTTGTTATTTTTATTGTTATTATTATTATCATCATTTTTATTATCATTATCATTATCATTATTATTATCATTATCATTATTATTATTATTATTATTATTATTGTTGTTGTTGTTGTCATTTTTTATTGTTATTATTATCATCATTATTATTATCATTTTCATTATCATTATCATCATCATCATTATTTCATTATCATTATCATCATCATTATTATTATCATTATCATTATTATTATTATTATTATTATTATTATTATTATTATTGTTGTTGTTGTTGTTGTTGTTATTGTTATTGTTATGATTATTATCATCATTTTTATTATCATTATAATTATCATTATCATTATCATTATCATTATCATTGTTATTGTTATTGTTGTTGTTGTTGTTATTTTTATTGTTATTATTATTATCATCATTTTTATTATCATTATCATTATCATTTTTATTATTAGTTATCAGAAGTAGTGGTAGTAGAAGTAGTCTTGTTATTGGATATAGAAGCTGTGCTAACGTTACGGCGTTATTCAATCGGCCGTCGTATAATTGAAACTGGAAGATGAATTAGAAGTTTTCCAAAGAAATTCTATATTGCAATTAATTAACAGTTTTTTCTAAAGTTGTAACATTATTATAAACTGTGCTAACGTTACGGCGTTATTCAAATGGCGCTATCGAAATGAAACTATAATTGAAATTGGAATGATTAATTCTATGTTGCAATTATTTACCAGTGTTGTAACATTTGCATTCCATTAATCTAACTACTGATACACATTGTAATAATACTATCACAAAAGCATTGTTTATTGTTTATTTTAGCTTCCGTGCATTAAACACATTGTAAGTGCAAAATGTTATAAGAGATACTTACTATTTTTGGTAATTTCTTTGATTGCAACTTGTACTTCTTTGTATGTAAGACAAACTCCCAGTGATTTCAACGCTTTAGTAATTTCATCCGTGGATAAACTGTTGTCTCCATCTTTGTCATACAGCTTGAACATGTCTTTTACATCTGTCAAATGGAAATCAAAGATATGAAGTAAAAGAATCTTTAAAAATCATGCGTTATTTCAGAGGTAAGACAAACCTCTAATTCAAAATAAAGAATGGTCTTTAGTTCTCGGATCACTATCGCAAAAAATGAAATATATAAATATACCAAAATACACACAGTCAAATACAGCACTTAAGGGGAGCGGTGATGTAAAGGTTAAGGTGTCTGCCGCTCATCCCTGAGGTTGTGGATCCGAGCCCCACCAGGATCACGATCATACTTCCTCATATGACACAAGTACTGGTTCTTCCAGGAAGCGGACTCAAGAGTGACTCGATAAGCTTCAAGCTTTCTTCACAATCGAGCTAAAATAAATAAGTATAGACTATAAACTAAATACAGCACTTACAAACATCCAATCTTTCACACAATAGACTGGAAAGTCTAGCTAGGACTACTATGATACAAGATAGCATGCGATATACTATAGTATGTAAATAAACTATATAACGACAACTAAAAACATTCTTCCGTTTGTCTGAGTAGTCTGGCTGGCAGACCGCAGATCAGTACACAGGCGATGTGAGAGTGTTTAATAATCATGTTTCTTAAATCAGTGGGATTGTCTAAGTTTGATACTTGGTTCACTTGACAAAACAGTGACATCTGTGCAGTTGATGTGATAGCTACACAGTATGCACTGCCCGATGTCTTTTTTCTAGTTGTATGATTTATCATGCTGTAGGTTGGTCTTGTTAGTTGATGCTGGGTGTGATGGTGTTTTAGGAGCTGGTTTACTTATCTTAGTTAAAACGAATTTATTTTCTTTCGATAGCTACGTATTGAATCGCTCTCGAACACTCATTCCATATGTCATCACGCTCGGGAAAGAGAGGCAGTAAGATTTTCACCGCTGCTACCCATTTGCAGCTGGGTGGACTGAGACACGTGTGATATCAGTGTCTTTGCTAAAGGACGCACATCGAGCTCGGGCTGGGATTGAGTCCTGGGACCTCCAGTTCTGGAAAAGAGCGCCCTTACCACTGAACTATCGAGACCCACACCCATTACTTCTCTAATTTTGATTTGATTTGATGAGAATTTTATCAAGGTCCGTCCAAAAGAGCACTTATGTTAGCTTGATATTTGGATGAGACCCCGGCATGTCTCCCGTCATGCCTAAAAAATAAAATTTTGAAGCCAAAAAATAGGAGAAATTTACCTGACTGCAATTTCCAGCCAGTAACCAAGTTTGTATTTGATTGGTTACCAAATAGTAGGCCAATCACGGCGACCAATGAGATCTAAGTGTGATTGACCTAGATTACTCTCTAAAAGGTTGTGAAAAATATTTAAATGAGCATTCTCCTTTAGTGCAAGCCGTGGACTTCATCCATTATTAAATTGTGCCTGTTCAATTGTCGATCAAACTCGTAAAGTAGGAACGGAAAAGGCATACTGGTCTCTAATGATCCATACATGATTTATATATTTAGACAGGGTTTATATCTATCATGACTTGATACATACATGTAGTAGATGAATATGCTTATGCCTTGCGTTACATGTACAACAACAGTAGATAAAATGTACTCAAGTTATTTCCCCGTGTTTTTTTCTGTTTGTTTGTATTCACATATTTATGTTAATATGCAACATATCATCACTGTTATATTGAAATACTTAATATATTTGTAAAATTAGGAGGGGATGGTTCCTCGACTCCTGTCTATGTAGGACGGGGAAATAAACGGGGTTACGCAGTAGAAAAAATGATTTAACATTACAAACTTAACAAATATTGGCATTTAACGGGATTTGCGCCGCTCTAAAGATTTTAATCGTTATTCCCTACTTACCGATAAGATTAATGAATAATTGTTCCTTTCAAAATTATCTTGTCATACACACGTAGATTACTAGTTTCACTTACCCTTTTCAAACTGTTTGCTTCCAGGCCCACTCATTTCTGTAGCTTTTCCCTTTGATTTCGATTTGCTTGCCTAAAATGACAAGACAAGAGATACAAAGGTCTTAGAGGAAGGCTATCAATCATTTAGTTCCTTTCGAAAGTAAACAATTTGGCATCTAACACAATTTGGCACATGCAGTTTGTTCGATATAGCGTAGACAAGGCTGTCAAAAGAAAAGTGTTGCTAGCTGATTCAATTAAGGTTTAAAATCATAAAGCTTCTTGATGACTTTGAGTTTGTTTGCATAGGGTAATGAATTTACGAATAGAATGATGAATGTCGGAATAGGACTGTGTTCTATTTCTTCTCCTAAACAATGTTGACGTATGTCTATCTTCTGTATTAAAGGCAAGTACCCGGCTAGGGACAATGGCCCCATCCCCCAGAGCCCCCTCTGCAACCCTGGTACCCCATATACTGAAATACTAAAAAAAAAGAGAATTTCTTTTCCACTCCATACATATAGTAGTAAATGTATAGCACTCCTGAAATCATAAATCATGAATATATACCCTTGCCTTATTCAGGCAAGTCTTGTGCTCATAATTTCAGTCCGAATTTCAAAAACTTGGTCTTGTTCGACGAAAAAATAACTGTTCTTGAGCAATGCGCTATATTATGGTCCTTTATTTTTCCTATATTTAGCTCTCGCTAAATGCACCGAGACAATAAACTTGTAAAATAGAGTCGACACGTCTATGTGACCTTAGTTTTATTTACGTTCGATCTGGTACACAATGTCTTTCCCGACCAAGTCCGACGTGAACCTGTCTTAAACACTACTATATGCAGTGATTTTTTTCTGTAAATATGTTATTTCAATAATCTATTAAATGGGGTTATTTCGCTAGTTTGGTCGTGGTCGGTGTTCCGGCTTTTTGTGGGGGCTGAATCGTTTAAGTGCTTCGCCCTCGTGAATTATTTTGCCCGGCGCATCACCTTCGGCGAATACTTCAATTTCGATAAAGCACTCCAAGTCATAGATTGTTTCTTAATCGTTAATCAATAAATAATTACAAGAACACTTTAAAGTCCCTTTAGCACTCTAAATAGTCATAAATAGATAATATATTTACGAATAGAACAATGATGGGAATATTCGACTATTTATTAAACATATATAATGTTCACGATAGTAATCTGCATATTTGCATCCATTCATGTCAAGGTGTAACTTTCTAATCAGATCTACCACTTAGGACGAATATTTTGTCGTATAAGAGGTGCGTCTATTCTTCCAACTGACGTAAACAGTTTCTCTGCCAAGTTTTCCTTTCACAGATAGGTGACGTGTCAAATTACTTAAGCGATCAGTTGGCATTGGAGAGTTTTCGAAATCATGACTGATTAACGCAAAAATTTGGGGGGAAAATGCAACCACTTTCAATGAAAATGAACGTAACAGATGCGCATTTGGAGTGCTGGAAGTTACTAATCCATGTACTACTTTTAGGAGAGCGTAACGTGCACTCTGCGTGCGAGTTTACCGGGTGTGATTGCTTTTAAAAGAATGCATGACCGCATAATTATGGTAATGGTACATTTTAAATGAGGACACCAGGTAAGGACGGAAACCGTGATCTTTCATTGAAAGTATTCATACTCTATAATATTTAGTATAATCATTTACCTTTTACTACATATTAACTATGGTTTACTACAGTCTAGTGAAATGTTGGTACCCAACGATCCAACAGTCGAAAGAATTCTTAAATGAGTCATTGTATATTTTTATCTTTTTATTCATTTATTTTCGTGCGGTGAAACAAGTTCTTATGTCTTGTTAGTTTAATCGCTATCAACCCTCGTTTCAGATGGAATCAACACCTTTTCAGTACACTACGATCGAATCCGGGACCCTCCGATCCAGAGACGAACGCGCTACCACTGCGCCACGGCTATAGATTCACTCTAAACCATATAACACAATGCTGATTTATTCCTTTAGAGCTTATGTCTTGCCTTATCAAAGTTAGACCTAACAATCACCCTAGTACAAAACAATACTCATTAGTTGTTATAAACATTGACTATTGCGGACGCCGTATCGGTGCACTTGTTTGTCGTTTTACGGGGCGCCAATACAACATACTGCAATTTGTCGTTCTGGCGCTTAGAATGTATACAAATGTCGTCTTTGCGCTAATATTTTGTCTTTCGCTCGTGTTGGCGCCAGCAGAAAGAACGCCAATACGTCAAATAAGGTAATTTTCGTACAAGGCCGATGAGGAGACATTGTCTGTCATTTGATAGTGCAACCGGAATATTTTTATATAAACAACAAGAATATGTCCAGGCAATCAACGTATCACATTTGTGATCCTATGTGATTTTCATAGCAGAAAGTATTAATATTCTATGACCTAGGTGGTTTCAATTTCTTAAATTTGATCATTAAGAGTTTATTTAGTTATTTGAAAGATCACATCATACCATTTAGATCTATTTTACAGGAATAAGCAAATTTATTTTGAAGGAGCGTAAGCGAACCTAAGCAATAGGTGTCTTTATTCCTGTAATATGGACCTATAACCGGCTAACAGTTTGTCCCATCTACAGACAATATTTGTATTGAAGTAGATTCTATACTGGGTTCGGATCAGTAAAAATCACAGCTTTTGTTTTCAATATCTTCTTAAAGTGTGAAGTATGTTGACTACGAATTGAAAAGATTCAAGTGAATCTACCCACTACTTTTAAAGTTATGATTGTTTTAGATAACACCCAATTCTTCATAATGACGTCCGTAACGTCAAAACAGTATTTTTAATGTCAGTATATTTGACGTAGATTGGAATGTTACACATTCATATAAAGGTATTTTTTCTTGAAACTTTCACCTGATAACACATAATTTGTCGTCAAGTGTTATGCTTATTTCAATTTTGTTATCATTTCTCATCTTTTCAATAAATCCTCATTTTGATTGACTATACCCTTATCTTCACTCTTTCGAATGTGAAAGAATAACTAGTTGCTATGGTAATATGCTTTATGATAAAGACTTGATTGAATCATTTTAATGCGTATTCATTTTACTATCTCAGTCAAAAATTGAAAATACACCCTTTTTGTTATGCATAATTTTAATTTCTATTTAACAAAAAGAGAAATAATCTGAATAACTCATTTCACCCATCTTTTCAAAGCATCTACTGAAATCTCAACATCGATTGTGTTTTCCTGGAAGGGTAATAACACTTAAACTTGCCATTCTGTAGGGTACTATAACTTTAAGAGTTGACCTTTTTGATAACAACAATACTGTGGTGTTTTAAAACATGTAATTGCAACAACAGTCACTTAACCAGAAAACATAGTCTTACAATCAAAATACATTTGTATCATAATATTGCACATATGTAACGGACAATAAAGAGATTTTACATTATCTTACTTTTAAAGTAAATTTAAATTACATCAACACATTCAAAAAATATCATCATCATCAACATAATCAATTTCATCATTATTTTTTAAAAAAATATTTCAGTTTTATCAGCTCTTATTTCTAAATTTTAGTAATCATTGTCATCATTATCATCAGCATCATCATTACCATCATCATCATCATCGTCGTCATCATCATCAGCTGCAGCAGCATCATTACCATTAGCAGCATCATCAACACTATTACTATTTCATTACTTTTATCATAAATTATTTTACCGGTGTATTATCAAAATGAAATATCAATAATCAAAATAATTAATAGGCGCAAAAATAATAAATAAGAAATTAAAGATCAAGTAACAAACCATATTTAGGCAATGTCCAAGTTATTCATATAACGTTTAATGTAAGTCCAATCCAACTTTTATTCCTCCCGATATGCTCTGGCTTATCCTGCTGAATAATTCATAGTAACAGCAAAGTTAAGCGATACATTCCATTTTAGCATGTGATACGTTAACATCATAGAAACGGTCTTGTTCCACAAAAATTCTCGAGTGTAGGGGGTCGTTTCTCAATTATTCATACGACCGACGACAAGCCTTAATTGAACAAGTGAAGGTGTTTGCCTCGCAGTCCCGTTTTATAAAATATTCATAATTGATATTCTTTTTTATGTTTTTGTTTTGTCGTTATAGACGAATGTCAAAGATTTACCTTTCTAGTGTTAAACTTAATTGATTTACCGTGCATGTAGGATTATGTGATAGTGACGTAATAGATAACTGTGTGTACACACAAAAAATATACAGCGAGTGTACTGAATTTTAAATCATGCGTGCAAGAAAGATTTTTTGTTCTGACAATCGCTCAATGTTTTTTGCACAAAAATGTGTGGACACTTCCGTTGCGCAACTGTCAAATTGTCCTGATCTAACTGTACTGCCTCGGATTCTACAGAGCATATTGGACGTAATTATTAGAATAGAATATAACTTTTTGTATGGTCCTCAATATTGACCATAATGTATAAATATAATATAAATATTGTAAGATTTAATTTGTTTTACAACTATTTGTAATATCGTTTTACACAAATAAATCATAAGTAGAGAAAACAATTTCAACAGACGCGTCTTTTCTTTTTGAATGTCATGAATTTTTTACGCGTTTTTTTATATATGCTGACACTGCAAGAATGATAGTATACATGCTCTTATGACTAACTACTGACATATTGCAAACCGGGGCTCCAATTGCTTTCATAATGTAACAATAGGAATTGATTTTGCTTACAGAGGCGCTACTTTGCGTACATAAATCAAAATTATCTGTATAAAGCCAATGCATTTATGAATTGAAAGTGAATATTATACTATTATACTATTGTCTTTTATTTTCCATAGCACAAAATGAAACTTTATACACATTTTTTCGGGAAGAGTTGCGCGTTTTTAGTTGACATTTACGTTTAATATGCTAGATGTGTGAACGTTCAATGATCGTATTTGTAGTTGTGTTATTCAAAATTGACAAACATCACCGGTTTGGACCTGCGCCGTCACAATTCACAAATGTGTGACCTGGCACTGACTAAGGCTTCAGTTAGATTGTTTATAGACCCGATCGACCAGGGTGAGTTTGCCAAGACCCCAGTATGACGCATATGCATACATGATTTTTGTCCAAATGCCAGTAGCTAAAGACAGGTGTGCAAGCGTACAAACCAGACACCTGTTGCCAGTGTAATTTGGTGCTTGAACCGCTTTGCCTGATGGTTTCTTTGTTTGGTGTTATAACACATTGTTGGAGAAGGAAGATAATTTTTCTTATTTTAAAAATCGCGTATTCCAAAGGTGTAAAAGAAAATTAATTTTAAATTGCGAGTATTTAATGTATAATTCAAATAACAGTTGACTTATTGAAAGACTAAGCTGTACTTAACAAAAAATTAAAATATATAAAATTATTCAAATTCTTACAAGTTATAAGACTTAGTATAAACATTAATGAAAAATAAATACAATGATAGTGCTATCATTTAATGTTTTCAAGACAGATCCCTAATATGTGGCCGTTTTAATTATGTACTGTTACTAATTGATAGAAAACTATTTGTTACTTAATTTTTTGGCACTGACTTCAATCGCTTATAATGCAGGAGCGTAGCAATTACATTTATGAAAATAAACAAGAGAAAGTATCATTATGAGCGATCAGAAGGGCAAAACCCCATCTATCTCAGCCCCGGCCGGCATCCTCGCCCCCACCCTTGCTACGTACAGGCATTACACTTCTGGCTGAATTTGAAGCGCCTTACATGGCATAACACGCATCGTTCTCACCGTGTTTGTGCTTTACCTTAGCAATATTCAATTCTACCATTCGTTTATACTTATTTATGTTAGCTCGAGTGTGAAGAAAGTTCGTGGCTTATCGGGTCACTTTCGAGTCCGCTTTCAGGGAAAAACAGTAATTGTGTCATATGAGGATAACGGTCGTGATCCCAGTGGGACTCGCAACCTCCGGGATGAGCGGCAGACACCTTAACACCTACATCACAGCTACCCTTTATTCTACCACTGGCGTGTAATATGATATAGAGCTTATACGCTCAATTTTAATGTATTTATTTTAGACAAAAAAGTCAGGTAAATACATATTAGGGCGGAGTGTTGTATTTCATAGGTGATCAACTTAATGCATGAAACCATAAGTTTCTGATGCGTTGTCAGAAAGTGAAGGTTTAATCTGGCAGTCACAGGCATTTGTTCGTTTACCATCAGAGTATTACATGTACTCAAAGTGTTGCTTTTGTACTTTATATCTTAATGACTAGATGTCAAAACTAGCACTCTTACAGCTTGTCTATTTCCCATAACGCCGTATTATTACAGACGGTAAAGCATCCAGTAGTAATCCCTAAAAAGCATTCAGGATAAATGGACTTGTCGAAGCTGTGGTAAATCCATTTAATGAACTGACTGCACACAGTTTCGGCTTATTCCGTTTTTGCATGATAAGACACAGTTTGCCGCAAATCTTTACGTAGGTTTTAGAAGCATTCCAAATACGGCATTTATCTTCGGGCATTTAGACGTCTCGGATATAAAATCTATTTATAGATTTGAGAACCACAGCTGGAAATCATGTTGATTTGCCACTTATTGCAGAAACTAAAATGTACGATTCCGGTATGGTGTGTTGACAGTTATATTTGTTTTATAGATCAGTTAGTTACAGACGTTTTACAGCTCTATAATGCAAGACACTGTTTCTAGAAAGCAGAAAAATAGAAAATGAAAATGTGTTAAGAAAAAGTGTTTTCTCACAATATTTTACGGTATTTTTGAAGTAATCATAAAGATACAATTATGTCTGAACTTTTTTAAAGTTATTAAAAGACCTTTTAGCGAATAAGATTTAAAACAAATAACTTTCACATTTTGTATACTACAAGACTAACATGACAGAAAAAGTGGCTGTTAACTATGGATTGCATTTAAGCATACAATGGTGATTTAAAAGGAAGGTTATTGACCGCTGAATTTTCACCCAAAACTATGCAAATTCCATAATATGGCTCCAAATGCCTTAAATGCATATTTTTACATAATTTCATCTCATTTTTGAGCGAAAGTTGGTACATAATGTGTTATTTTACTGTTACATTTGTAACAGTGCTATTGCTGCAATGTGACTGTCATTTTCAGACATTTACAGCCAAAAAACTGCTTTTCCCTCATTTTAGTACAACACATGGCCAACGCTTCTTCAAAAGTAGATGGAATGAAGAAATAATTCAAAAAGTAGCAGACAGTGTTCAAAATAAACCAGAATAAATTTATCACTGTAGAATGTGACAGGGGGAAATGGACTGTCACGTTTATGGTGTACTACGGTAAACAGTAAACAAGAAAGTACCTGAATGTTTCAATGAAGAGAGACGCATATTTTCGATCTAGTGCCCGCAATAACAAAAGAATTCGGTTTTCTATTCACCGACTTGTTTACTATGTGCATCACCGTGGCCAGGAACAGTTGGACCCGGGTATACATGTGTGACATTTGTGTCACAAAAACTTGTGTGTAAATGTTCAACATCTCTCATTTGAAAGTTCAGCTGAATGAACTAAAACGTAGTGTCACTAATGTTTTTTTCTGTGCATATGGACCGGGTCGGTTTGAATAAAATACTATAATTTTGATGTTATAGTACCAAATAGCCATTTTTTAAAACATTTTTACCTTATTTGGTATATATTATGCAAGGCTCTTAATTCTGACTGATCATGTTTTAGTATATTATAGTCATTTCAAGTATGCTTAGTGTAGTTCAGGCTAAATTTAAGGCATATATAATTACGTTCTTGAATGATTGCCAATTTACCCCCTTATAACAATAGACAGAAAATACTGAAATAAGCACACAATGGCAATGGAATATATATACCCATAAATGGAAAACAAAGCAAAATTTATATTTACATTTAGGCTAAGTTTAATATCAGTAAACATTCAAAAGCATGTTCATCAAATAGGATAGTCCTTAAGGTGACACTCCACACTTTTTAGCCACAAATTCGAACTGGTCAGGGGTAATTCTATAAAGTTTAGAGATATGTATAAGATAATTAAACAGTCCTGTAAACTTTAAATCAAATTAACGTGCAAAATTGTGTTGTTTGAGTTTTAGTTTGCATGTTTGAAAATGTAAAAACATGGGTGTGGAAAGCCATTACAACTTGACATGCGCAGATGGTGACATTTTGTAAACAAGGGAAAATCAGCTTTATGGCTTAGACAATCAAGCTTTTTACAGGGTGTACATACTAAAGTCTTTTACTGCTAGCAAAAAACCTTCGTACTTAAGCATCTTGTTCAGTGTGTTTGTTTACATATCTAGAGAGTCCTGCAAGCCATAAACAGTGTCGCCTTGGGTGAAATATTTACAGGTAATTTTGTACAGATTCGGAAAAAAACGGCCAGAATGGTCTCGGACTACAGTGAATTCTGGCCTCCGACGGTATAAATAGGAACTAAACTTTTCAGGGAAGAAAGGCAGTTCAGACTACCGTTTACACTGGCAATGTGTTCACAATGAAACACTTCAGGTCCACAGGTTTTTTAAAGTCCACATGTTGTTCGTATCAGATAGGCGTTCTTTGTTGGTGTCGCACGAAAAAAGCTGAGGGCTGAAACAAGTGTATCGTATCGTATATTAGGGTTTTATCGTTGGTACCGGTTTCCCATGACCAACGCCCCAAGAAGAGGTTAGTTATTTTAGATTTTGGAGGACAGTGCAAGATACAGAAAATGTCCCAATTCCAGAGACACCCCTGGTTCTTTAACATGCCAGGTGTATAGCACCCATACATGGGACCTCGGCTTTTGTCTAACCCTCATCCGAAAGACCGTTAGTAATTTTAGTTGGTCAGCCCTGGGAATCGAACCCGCTACCTCGAGATTACAAGTCTCGTGCTCTACCGATTGAGCTAACCGGGCTGAAAAAAGTGTGGAGTGCTAACTTATTTATACATGTCAAGATTTACCTCCCCTGAAGCAGGGGACATCACTCTTACTGTCTTATATCAATACCTCAACATTTACCTCCTCTGTTTCAGAGATTATTCCCTCTGAATTAGTATGAAATGTCAAAATTTACCTCCCTTGTTTTTTTAGATTATTCCTGCTTTTTTAAAATGCCAAGATTTACTGCCCTGAACCAGGCCACATCACTCGAAATGACTTTTAATAAGTAATCAAGATTTACCTACCCTGAAATAGGAGGCATAACTCTAGCTGACTGATTTTAGAACCTTAAGATTAACCTTTCATTAATAAAGGAAGATCACTCTTACTGACTTATTTTAAGACCTCAAGATTTACTTCCCATGAAACCGTGGACATCGCTCTTACTGCCTTATATAAAAACCCAAGAATACAGCTCCCTATGTTTGATTAAACGGATGATAAACGGATTAGATAACAGAAGTCTGAGGAGGACGCTTTGCCGTTCCGAAAACTTTTAAGCATTGGAATTTATTCGAGCTTCCATTGTCCGAACATTTTCTGTTGTCCTACCCTGTATGTTAGCTCTTATCAGTCAGTCTGTCGGGCCTGACTCCCTTAAGTTCCGAAAAATTTACAAGTACATAAACACTTAAATGCTACCTTATTTTCAACAGCGTATTATTAAATATGTGGTTTATTGAAAGAAATTAATACCAACAAAAGAAGTCATAAACCTTTATGTTTCGTCCAACCGTCCGTCCAACGCGGACGGACAAAAGATAAACATCCCAGGGCAGACCATCCTGAGTAGCGGGAGGATCCTTATATTATAATAATTTCCGTACCGCAATGATATATATCGCCAAATAGTCTATGTTCATCGGATCACTGGGACCTATTCGAAAATAAGTAAAATCCCGAAAGCTCCCATTCGTTTAAGTGTTTCGTTAATTCGCCCAATACAGCTCTCCGGGGAGCATTCGTTAATGCGCCCAATTAGACTCGGAACGTTTCGAAAGGAGCGGTATCCTGGTTAAGATGCACATCTTTTTTCACCCTGAGGTATTAGGCAAATATTTAACTTGACAAGAGCTTTTACTACTTCTACCTTCCAATCGCTTTAATATACTCAAAATTGCGCAGACCATCTTTTTAAAAGATAGTTCTTGTTTAAACTACATTTTCAAATAGTTATTTTTAAAATCGCAGGATCCCTTTAAATTTACAGATAAAGTAATATATATTTATTGATAGTAAAATGATAGAACCACGCTCTATCCACTCTATAACAATGTTTGCATATGCATATTTTTTGTATTCAAGTCGTTTCTTCAAGTAAAAGAGCTACCAGAAAGCCTGTTAAATTCTTAGTTTTTGCAATATCATTGAATAAAATACAGCGCTATGTTGAACCGTATATGTCCGGAACGTCTATCTACAAAAAAAAACAAGACGGCCAATATGGCACCATATGATATATTCGGTAAAAGTACTTGCCTGGTGGAACGTATATGCACTAGATAATGTTATATACCAAATAAGTTTTTCTATATACGCTTTTATAGGAACACAAAAGGAATCTCCCTGAGAAAAAGGCAAATAAAACGAAATTTTGACCGACCACGCGCATGTCAATTTGAAAAAAAAAAAAACTTTAAAAAAAAATAGGTTGACTAGGCAATGCCGCATACATCTGCAACACAACCAATATCTAAGTCGATCGATAGGTCCAACTTGTGGTATAGAGAACAAGCATTCCCACTTTAAGGTGTGGTTTGTAGATATTCTTAATTTGCATAAATAATGTTTGGTCAAACCCCGATCGGGTGTTCGAAAGTTATCGACCGTCGTGTGGCCCTTCAGTGTAATTATGAACAGGAAATTATCTCAGAACAGCATCCATTATCAAACATCACTATACAATTTTTTAAGCTCTAGGCCAATAAATGTGGTTTCACAGAAGAACATTTATCAAACTTTTTACTATTTGAGGCCAGGTAAAACAATGTAAAGAACCCCGGTAAGAGGGTCAATTTTGACCCTGGCTCATTTTTTGAGCCATCTTGCGGTAGCGGTCCACATAGCCAGGCCGCATTGCCAATGTCTAAGCTCTAGGCCTTCCGTGGTTTCAGAGAACAAGTTTTTTACGTCTTCCAGACTATATATATCCGAACCATAACTATTGACATGCAAGGGGCAATCGTGTTTATACTTGGGGCATAAATTTGAACAATATTGAGAAGGAGGTCCACTTGCCGAATTAAGAATAACTTGCCCGAAATTTCTTAACCTACTTAAAGGGACCTTGAGGTAACAGATGAATAAGATTTTTTAACTTAATGCCGATAGAGTCATATGAACAAACCCTAAATCCACGGTCAAGTTCACATTTTGACGGTTAAAGGTCATAATTGATGAATCAGATATTGTAGAAGGATGTCCACTAGAATTGCATACCATTCCAAGATAGGGTCTTAGCGCTAGGCCGTTGTGGTTTAAGAGAAGGTAACATTTTAAGGTTGTTCCTACTATATGCCTATGAAAAAAATAATGCACCCGGGATATTCTATGGGGTTCCTAAACATTTTGACAACGGCAAACGGTCAGGATAATTTGCCACCAATCTTCCTAGAGGTCTAATTAGACTTTTATACATGCCAAAGTATCTAAGCTCAAGGCCTTGTGTAAACTTTCAAAAGACCAGAATGAATATTTAAAGCGTTTCCGATTCGATCGACCATATCTACCTGAGAATTCGCATCGAATATATCCTTTGAACAATTTCGGATAGAGCTTCAGTTGAAAAGTATACGTTCCGCATAGTAAATTATCAAAAATGGCCAAACGAATAGGTTTCATAGGACACGTGTTATATTTACGGTCGAAATCAAAATGTGTGACGGACGACGGACTAGACGGACAATCATCGATCAGGTATATCTACCCTGGCGTAGCCAGGTGAGCTAAAAACAAAGCTAGGAAACTTTCATGGTACAAATAAAAGTCATTTCTGTCAGTATGACATCTTTCTTGATACAATGAGAGCTAATTTTATTTGTGATCCTGGGACTTTAAATCACAGGCAATTGCTATTATAGAGCTATTTGGATTACGTCATATAAACGATGTGCAGGTAAATGAACTTAAAGCGCAGTCGTACAAGATTCGGGTACACAGAGGTGCAGAAAAGATGATACCAATTTCAGACAAAATACAAGATCAGAACAGAACATATATCATTTTGACTTGAGCACTTAAGCATCGTCATAACATACAATTGTTACATACGTGTAGTTTAAAAGAGCAATGCATGCGTTAAGAAATTATGAAAATATCAGAAAATGAAAACTGTCAAATAGAATGATACTCAGTCTGTTAAAAAACGTTGAAATAGTTTGTTGGATAAGTAAATCATATATTTGTAAAAGTTTGAGAGTGTCAATAACACAGTAGTTACCTAATTACCATAATTAGAACAGAAATATATTTGCAGTATATACTTGCCTATTAGATATTAAAAAGTCCGATTCATTTCTGCGATATCATATCGTTGATAAGCTTTCAAGATTATTAAAAATAATAACGTTTTAATTACCCTCGATCATGTTTATAACTTCAGATGAACTTAAAAGTGCGAGGATTTACACACATAACAAACCAATTGGAAGTCTAAATTGCAATTGAGATTAAAAGTTCACTCCAAGTAAATCGTTTTTAGCAGGATTTTTAACCTATAGATGTAATTGATAAATGAACCATGGCACAAAATATAAGCCCTATTGCCGTAATGATACGATTATAAACATTATTTTGACATTTCGTAAGTGAAACGGAAAATCCGACACAGAGACCCACATAACCACCATTTCTAACGCAAAAATAGTTTTAAAATATATGTAACATAATGAGTAAAATGTACAAAAATACATACATATAACTTTAAGCAATGCTGCTGCAGCTTCCAAATTTCATTCAGTTCGTCACTTGCAACGGACAGTCATTTGTATATTCGATTATTTGCTTCAAAATTCGACGTGTTCACGCATATACCGACGGCGGTTTGAATGGAGGTGTCTTTTAGACCAGTGTCACGAATTGCCGAAGAAAAATGACATCCAGCTGACAATTGCACGCACCTATCGCGTATTAACCGCTGCAGGCAGCTATTGTCGGTTTGTTGAGTTCATTTTGTAACTGTTTGCACGAAATCAAGCTCGATGTAACTTACGTCTTTTTTACAGTTTTACGACAAATGGTATTATTCAACTTTACAATATTGCCGGTTTGTATTAGTTCATTTTGCACACATGATATGAAACAGGTAAAACCAAAACAATAACTGAGCCATTTGAGAAAAACAGGGCCATACGAAAAAGCAGGGCCAATATGGAATTCAAGCATTCTGATTGGTTTAAAAGAGGAGCCAAAGGAGAAGTTACTTCCGTTAGATTTTTAAACGACGCCTTTTTGTTTTTTGACTCATGCTGATATCGAAATGACTGTAAATTTTTATTTTGAAATAAAATAAAATAGGGTTTGGGTATTCATTTTCCTAGTTTGATACAATCCATCCATAAAGTTTTGAAGTAAAATTCAAGAAAAATTTATTTTTATTTTTCTCCCCCCCCCTTGTATTCAATCCTATCTTATTGTGTAAAGCGATTCAAATGGGAAAAACAGCCAATGACCAGTAAAGGAAATCTCCGGGGGGGAAACGCCAAAAAACGGGGGGGGCCCCTTGTGGGGGGGCCCCTAAATACTGAATGTTTTCTTAAGACTCATAAACTTGTTAAAGTCTCTTTAGACTTGTATTTAGCCAAATTGGTTAATAATAAAATTATCATTAATCAAGTGATTTCATATTGACCTTGTAAGCCAATATGAAATCACTTGACTAATAACATTAAATTATTCATCGTATTTAAAAACCAGTAAACGAAATAAATACGAATTTCTTGAATAACTTCAAATCAGACTAAAGGTATAATATACTTAGTATATTGAATACGCCATTACTATATTATCGTAACTTGTTTTTGCCATTAATTAACCGAAACGGAAAAGTTAGCATTTGCCTTTTTGCACCAGATATGACCGATTTTTTTCAGAATTGAATAAACATACATGCACTCATTTGACGAAACCAGTACAAAGTATTGTGATTAACCAATCGAATTTAAATTCCTTAAAATAAGATTAAAATGCCATGTTCGTAATATAAAATCAAAACAATCTGTTGAATTTACTTATTAGTTTGAAAAATATTTTATTCAATTCATTGCAGGTACAATATGTTATTATAATGTAGGGTAAAGGCACGCTTTTTCGTGTTATAACATCTGCAGAACCCCGAGGGATACAAATGTAACGGGCTCGGAACATATCCCGATGGTTTGTGCAGGTGTTAAAAAATGCTATTCTAACGCTATTCTAACCAAAAATCGATGATAAGAATGAAACGCTCTTACTTACTGGTACGACTTTCAACAATGCGCGGGACATCGTCTGTGCTGTTTACGTCATATTTATAACGTCACGGTTTAAGCCCGGCACTGTTGACGCCGTGCTTGGTGAAAGTCTTGGAAAACAGGCCCATTGTTAACAATAACCCTGTAATGCGCATATTATTACGTAAATGAAAACGTGTTAATTTTCAAATGGTCTACAAGTGTGCCGAGTAAGCTCCCATAGCGTTACACTCGCGTTGTTGACCTTTATATATTATATAAACCAGTGATGGAATTCTTTTTGAATGGTTGATTTTTCAGCAGAATAACGTATAAATAGTAAATATAACATGTTTTGAATATAAAACATGCCAATAAAAAATAAATATAGAACTGGACCAGTGCCTGTGATCTTATGCTAGAATTCACCTTGTTTGCTATTTTCTTGTGACCACACTTATTTGCGATGTACAGAATTTGCGGACCGGACTAACTGGATACAACGGGTATCTCAAAGAGTAAATACTCGTAAAGATTCGTTGAATAATTGAGTAGCAATTAGCCTTGAGAATCGACAAGATATTATATCGTCGACAATTTGACCGAATTTTCAGCATTTAACGCATAAATTCAGCTGTTAGCATGGACCAGACAGATAAGAGTATAATTTTGTTTATTGTCATATCAAGGTCCTGAGTGACAATATCTTCGTGCAAAATAATCTATTTGAAAGTGAAACACAGAGATATAAAGGAAATCATAATTCATATCAGTATATACACCACTCATACAACCTTGTCGCCACATTTGAATTCATTTTATTTGTTTACGAATTTTCCTTTTCCATTGCCGATTCGGCAAAATCAAATATTGCTTAGCTGAGTAAGTGATTCAGAAGTCTAATTGTTACTAAAAATAAAGAAACTGAAAGATGAAATAACAAAATATCGCACTATAAATGCTATAAGACAGACTTTAACTTGTTAAAACAGTTTAAAACCGTTTTGAGATAAAGTGAGACATTGTACGGTGCCCGTGAAGTGACATGTGATACTTTTTTTATTTCGTAATTGTATTTCGTAAAAATTGTTATTTCGTAAAACGAATTTATTTCGTCGAAATGTTTTTTTACGTTTTACCGAAATGTTATTTATTTCCTTTAAACGAAATGTTATTTCGTAATTAAACGAAATGTTATTTCGTTTTTACGAAATGTTATTTCGTTTTTACGAAATGTATTTCGTAATTACGAAATAAGATTTAGTAAAAACGAAATAACATTTCGTAAAAACGAAATAACATTTCGTAATTACGAAATACATTTCGTAAAAACGAAATAACATTTCGTAAAAACGAAATAACATTTCGTTTAAACGAAATAAGATTTCGTAAAAACGAAATAAATATATTTCGTAAAATCGAAATCTTATTTCGTAAAAACGAAATCTTATTTCGTAAAAACGAAATCTTATTTCGTAATTACGAAATACATTTCGTTTTTACGAAATAACATTTCGTTTTTAAGTATTTCGTTTTTACGAAATAAGATTTCGTTTTTACGAAATCTTATTTCGTTTATACGAAATGTATTTCGTAATTACGAAATAAAAAAATGTATCACATGTCACTTCACAGGCATCGTAACATTGTCACATTACATAAGTGTAACAATAACAACTCTGTATCGCAAAAATGAATACACAGATATTGTTCGGACAATATGATCAACATAAATGTAGTTGACAAAAAGTCGTACATCTAAAGTCTGAAACTCACAAATTCGATATATATTACATGTATACCGTGTATTATTGATAATGTGATAAAATGGCTTCAAAATTACCCTACGTGATGTTAATCACGATAATTATTGCTCCTTATAGCAGGGGCACAAGTCAATAATACACACGATGCTGTATCACGCAAACGTTCTTATACATGTAGCAATGACACTTCCTTATGCAGGATAGCATTTTGCACGACATTGCATGATACTATACTACTCATGACCCTACAAATAGCTGAAAATAAAAATGTTATGACCCTTTCTCACGCTGAAAGCTTTAGCATGTTACTGGGTGATACATGTAAGACCCTCTTTATTTAATTGTCATTCATATACAATATAACAACATATCGCACATTAAAGGTTTGTCCAGATTACATCGTAAAGTTTCATAACACATCTATGACTTAAATGAAACTGACGAAGGTTTGACAAAGGTCTGATGGTTTAACTCTTAACATATGGCACTTTGTCGATTACTGTTATATAAGCAAGACGCTTTCAAATTGTAAAATACTCTCATATATGTATTTGTACTTGACACTTGTCGTTTGCTCTCATATTAGCGAGGCACTTTGTTGTTTACTCTCATATTAGCAAGACACGTTGTTGTTTATTCTCATATCAGCATGACATTTTGTCGTTTACTCGTATATTAGCAAGACACTTTGTCGATTATTCTCATATTAGCAAACACTTTCAATGTCGTTTATTCTCATATCAGCAAGACATTTTGTCGTTTACTCGTATATTAGCAAGACACTTTGTCGATTATTCTCATATTAGCAAACACTTTCAATGTCGTTTATTCTCATATCAGCATGACATTTTGTCGTTTACTCGTATATTAGCAAGACACTTTGTCGATTATTCTCATATTAGCAAACACTTTCAATGTCGTTTATTCTCATATCAGCAAGACATTTTGTCGTTTACTCGTATATTAGCAAGACACTTTGTCGATTATTCTCATATTAGCAAACACTTTCAATGTCGTTTATTCTCATATCAGCATGACATTTGTCGTTTACTCGTATATTAGCAAGACACTTTGTCGATTATTCTCATATTAGCAAACACTTTCAATGTCGTTTATTCTCATATCAGCATGACATGTTGTCGTTTACTCGTATATTAGCAAGACACTTTGTCGATTATTCTCATATTAGCAAACACTTTCAATGTCGTTTATTCTCATATCAGCAAGACATTTTGTCGTTTACTCGTATATTAGCAAGACACTTTGTCGATTATTCTCATATTAGTTAACACTTTCAATGTCATTTATTTTCATATCAGCATGACATTTTGTCGTTTATTCGTATATTAGCAAGACATTTTGTCGATTATTCTCATATTAGCAAACACTTTCAATGTCGTTTATTCTCATATCAGCAAGACATTTTGTCGTTTACTCGTATATTAGCAAGACACTTTGTCGATTATTCTCATATCAGCAAACACTTTCAATGTCGTTTATTCTCATATCAGCAAGACATTTTGTCGTTTACTCGTATATTAGCAAGACACTTTGTCGATTATTCTCATATCAGCAAACACTTTCAATGTCGTTTATTCTCATATCAGCAAGACATTTTGTCGTTTACTCTTTTATTTGCAATACACTTTGTTGATTATTCTCATATTAGCAAGACACTTTCATTGTCGTTTATTCTCATATTAGCAAGATACTTTGTCGTTTATTCTTTTATTTGGAATACACTTTGTTGTTTACTCTCATATCAGCAAGACATTTTGTCGTTTACTCGTATATTAGCAAGACACTTTGTTGATTATTCTCATATTAGCAAGACACTTTCATTGTCGTTTATTCTCATATTAGCAAGATACTTTGTCGTTTATTCTTTTATTTGGAATACACTTTGTTGTTTACTCTCATATCAGCAAGCAACCTTATCGTTTACTCTCATATTAGCAAGACACTTTTTTGTTTACTCTCATATTAGCAAGACACTTTGTTGTTTATTCTCATATTAGCAAGACACTTTGTTGTTTATTCTCATATTAGCAAGACACTTTGTCGTTTACTCTCATATTAGCAAGACACTTTGTTGTTTATTCTCATATTAGCAAGACACTTTGTTGTTTACTCTCATATTAGCAAGACACTTTGTTGTTTATTCTCATATTAGCAAGACACTTTGTTATTTATTCTCATATAAGCAAGACACTTTGTTGTTTACTCTCATATCTTCAAGACACTCTGTTGTTTACTCTCATATTAGCAAGACACTTTGTTGTTTACTCTCATATTAGCAAGACACTTTGTTGTTTACTCTCATATCATCAAGACACTTTGTTGTTTACTCTCATATTAGCAAGACACTTTGTTGTTTACTCTCATATCATCAGGACACTTTGTTGTTTACTGTTATATCATCAGGACACTTTGTTGCTTACTCTCATATTAGCAAGGCACTTTGTCGTTTACTTTCATATCATCAGGACACTTTGTCGGTTGCCTACTTTAGTCATTTTAAAGAAATCGACATGAGACAGTAAACTGTGAAATATTTAGGATTTTTAAAGTACGAATAACAAATAACGGGGATGATATATACAACATGGCAGTTCTTTTCTTTTTTTCTTTTTCTGTATATTTTACAGTTACTGTTAAAGTCTCAGGATCTCTTTGAATTTGCTGATATAGTAAAATAATTTTACTGACTGAATAACAATAGAATCATGTTCTATTCATTCTAAAACAATTTTGACATACGCCTTTCTTTCGTATTCAAGTCGTTTCGTCATGAGAAATAGTTGTCAGAAAGCCTTTCTTATTTCTTTTTTGCAATATTATCGAAACGTACTGCACTGTATTTCTAAGATGTACAGACTTTTTGTCAAAAAGAAAATTTATAAATGTTTTTGGTACAAATAAAGGTCAATTTTGTCAGTAGGACATCTTTCTGGGTAAAATTAGAGCTACTTGTTATTGTGGTCCTGGGACTTTAAGCTGTTAGCGTTGCAAGAGAGTTTATAATGTAAACCTTGGCACATGTAATAAAATGAAATAAAAAGTCATACCATAATTGTAGGATCGTAAACCGTATCCCTGTTCACTATATTATTTCAGAATGAAAGTAAGACTGCATATCCAATTTCAACTTGTAACTTTAATAGGCTTAAGTTTATTTAGCTTTAACCGTATTAAGCCCTTGCTGTTTTATTTTGCTTACTTCACGAGAAAGAATTTCAAATATGGAACTTTTGGGTAAAATTCGTTGTTTACTTTTATTCTCAACGATTATTTTGTTTACTTTGAAACAGTATCTGCATTAAAACAACAACAACAACAACATCACTTTATAATAAATACAGAAAAGTTAAGTTTATAGAAAATATCGTGCTAATAATTTAAAATTTGACGTTGACGTGTTAATCGTAAAAATTACACGGAACAAGAGTGTAAATGAGCAGAGCGCTCCTCAGTACGAAATAGCATCCTAGGAAACAAACTTTATGGGATTCAGAGTTCCGTTGTTTTGTGTTAAACTTAATGCAGCAGCATGGAATCACGTATCAATGTTTACATTGCCACGGAGCGAAAACTAAACGTTCAGTAGTTTAAATGTGTGATAGGCAATATGATTCAGTTTATCAAGAACCGAAACATTTGAATTAGGACTAGCAGTAAACATTATCTTACATAACTCCTGTTAATACAATTCATCGGTTTGAAGCGGCAGGTGCAACTGCACGCAAAAATTTGAATTTAGGAATAGCAGTTACCTTTATGTCACACGACTCCTGTTAATACAATTCATCGGTTTGAAGCGGCAGGTGCAACTGCACACATGAATTTGAATTGATGCAAATTGACTCCCAAAACGCATGAAGCATACATTAGCTTGTCTGAGTGTACAGGTTTACGCTGTCTATCCATAAACGTTAAACGTAAGCTGAATGTGAATGTGGCGTCGAGTAAATGCTTCTTATGTAACACCAACCAAATTAACGTGTGAGAATGGAAATAGATTTCACATTTGAGTGATATACAGGTTAGTATATCACTGTGTGGAATGTAGATGCGTAGTAATCTTATCACGAATGTCGAAGGCCTATGTGATGCATTACGAAGCATCAAAACGAAACATCTAAATTGATCCTACAAAGGAGTCGAATAATTGCAGTTCTGTTCTGATTTACTAACCGGTATATCACTCAAAAGTAAAATATATTTCCATTCTAACACGTTAATTCAACAAAAAAATGCTCGAAGGGGTACTATTTGATGCGCTTGCACGAAATCGCTGCCTTGAACTTGTAGTATTCCGTGCATTCCTTGCACTTCGTGTCATTGTCGCTGTTCTTTTTTACTCCTCAAATAAAACGCTATTCGTCTTATTTTTGTTGTTGCTGATATTGCTGGCTATACCGGAAGTGTAGACAATATTACTGCGATTTGTTTTACATCACGTGAATTCATTCACAACAATACAAATCTAAGCGTATGTATTAGCGCATGGACACTCGAAGATGTTGTCAGAAAATAACGCGGGAGGGAATTTCAGCAGTCAAAAATAGTTCCGGACGCCTAGCGTGATATACTTGGTATAGGTATATCACGCTCAAATCCTTCTTTGCGCTTATATAGGAGAAATTTTCAATTGTGTTAGAATTTTATATTAATCTTCCCATTGTACAAAGGCCAAGCTATGCGGGTAAAACCAAACACTGTCAGGCAAGTTGAAAAAATTAAAACTAAAATATCAAGATATTGTTGAAAAGATATATTAAAATAAAGATCATGTGTAACGTCTGTAAGAGAATATAGTTCATTTTTGAAGTTTAGATACTAGGTTTATATATTATCAAGAACAACAATAAAAACAACAACAACAAAGCTAAATTTTCAATCATTGGACAGAAAGTGACGTAAGCTCAAGGTACAGTTTGCATGTCGCGTACTGTGTTTTGCGGAATTTCTGGTACCAAAACTTCAGTTTTTTTTCGTCCTATTTTACCATTATATACTATGGCAATTTTGAAGAATACTGTTACCTCAAATATCAACTATACAGTATTTGGGAAAAAAATAGTTATACAATAAACTCCGGATATAGCGAAATTCCGGTTATAACGAACATTGTTTTTTGGGCCCGATTTTTGTGTGTAAAATACGAAAATGTTATATGGATATAACATACTCCGGATATTAGGAACATATTTAAATGGTACCGCGGGTTTCGTTATATACCGAGTTTACTGTATGTACACGTGAATGGTTGTATTAAAACACGGTGTAGTCAAGTATAAGACATAAAACATAATTATCAATTTTTACATTTATCACAATTTTGTTAAGTAGTTTTGAATGTGTGTTAATATTCACTTACATATATTAACTGTTAACTAATTTGAAACGCATCATAATAGAATATACAATCATATACAATATAAAATGTATAAAATCGTAGTTAAACCACCACGTATTATAATAGTTTAAGTTCAAATGTTAACATGACCTACCGATAATATCTGTTTTGATAAATACTTAAGAATAACAATGACATATATTGTTAGAGCGAGACATATTATTCCCTCATCCGTTTAGGAAGTAATAATATATATTACTCGGATGTAAGTCATCGTCAAAGTATTTAATACTGGTCAATGAGGTGCACGGGAGTTAAAGGTACTGGTAACGTTTTAGTTAGTCAGATGTTTTTGCCTTGCCGATCCCGATTTGTAAATCTCACCGGTTCTGGTTCATAGGTCCACGTTTCGCTGGTTCATGATTTACATCTATGACACATATAGAATGTGGTGTTGATGGGGAATTACGGATAGTTACAACCTAGATATTGTAAACCCATTCAGACAAAATCATTCATTACAATTTTAAAACGGTTGAGCGTAAGATGTATGTTTAACACTCCCGCTGTTGGCGACCAGAATGGATCCAGCTTAGGCAAAGGCATGTGTTCATTATTCCCGATCAAAGGCAGCCTGAGTACCGTTAACATTCAGAATTATTGCTGCAATTCTTAAATGAATACACTTTTCACCCTTTCTTCCACATTGGCGTTTAACGGAAAACATACTGGGTTTCGCACATCGGGGCTCAGTCATCTTCTAACTTTAGATCTGCTACATCCATATCCTATTCTAACGAAACTCCGCATATATTGCCCTGACACACGGAACTTAGCTATAATTATAATAATTATGTATACTAACGCTGACTGTCAAAAAGTATTTTTTTACATTTCGCTCATATGCATTTATATGCTTATATATAACGATTGTAAGAGAAACTAGTTGACAAGAATGAACAAAGTACCATATGAGGCTTCTTTATAAAAGTAACAACAAAATTTGAGGAGAATGCAAGCTGGTTTTACCTTACATAACGATCGCATTGAAGGAAAGGAGCACTTAAACACTTAGTTCTTGACTCTGCTGGATAATCTTGATTATACTGATGCGCTTTGATGATCATAAATGAATATATAGTACAATAATAAAACAGTTGATATATGTATCGGTTACTGATCAGAAGTTTTTTGCTAGAGGAAACTTAAAGCTGGTGATCCATTTAATTAACTCGCACGTAACGAAATAATGATTGTGATCCATATTTTCAACTCGTGACGACAGAGAGCAAAAACATAAAACAAAAAACATGTCTTTCTCTCGTTATATAATGTTATTTTACTTCGTTTTGTATTCTGTTGTCGTTTTGATGGATGGATTCAACATAGACGTAAAAGATACTGTTACACTACGTGGACTGTCGGATCCTGGAAGTTATTTTGGATATTCTGTGGGAATAGGAGTGATAAAAAGTACTGGGGATAGATGGTAAGCTAAATTTACTGACACATATAAGCGATCTATGTCGTCACTCGGCATTTTTCCAGAAAGTAGGTACTCCTGCACATAAATGAAGCAAAGAAGACGGATCTTTCAAATTACATAAGACATGTGAACTTGGTAAGTACAGTGTATATTTATAAATGTGACTTTTGAAGAAAACAATTATCCAGGCCCATCGGCCAAAAGGTAAAAGTCGTTTACACATAAAAGTTTCACAGACTAAAGGTCGTTGGTTCGAGCGACTATTTCTGTGAAGAAGTTGTCGGTTTCTTACAATACTGGTTGTCTTATAATACAGTAGTGCTTCCAATGAACGACGGTTGAGTAGACTGTCAACATGTACATAACTGAAATACTGTAGAAAACGGCGTTAAATACACCGAAATAAGATCAAAACTACATATCGGCGTTGGAACAGTTTACATTTCTTAGCGCAGTGGTAGCGCACACGCCTCAAGATCGAAGGGCCCCGGGTTTGATCCCTACCATAGCCATGTCAGAAGTGTCATTAGGCAATACACAAATAATTTCACATTGCCTCTCTCTTTGAGGTTGATTCCATCTGAAATGAGTCTCAAGAGCGATTAATCTACGTTGTAAGAAGTTGTTTCGCAATCGAGAATAAATAAATCAGTATACATTTCACATGTACAGGCCCTAGTACATGTATGCATGAATCCGATCACATATTATAAATTAGAAATAAACGTTATTTGAGTACGATACGAATGACATCTTGTTACACGTTTAGGAGCTAACATGTCTTCTATATTGCATGTTACATTGGAGCACATCCGTTACAATTAAGAAAAAAGATGTTATAGACTGATTTGTTTTTATATATATGTAACTATATCACAAAATAAGTGTACAGTGAAAACTTTAATCATTTGAACTAAATAAGTACCTTCACAAGTCAATATACAATGAACACCCATCAGAGTTAGCCCCCGTTCCGCCCATTTCTTTCCATATACATGTGCATTTGTTTTCTATGAAAAGTGTGTGCAATAACCCGGATCATTTTATTTCGTCCCACCATGTTTCGTGTAAAACCTTATACATGTAATATGTTTATTTCCGTGTCTCTTCTTGTAGAATATTGTACGATTATCACAAATGCATGAATTGCTTAAATGCACAAACAATTAACAGCCTTATGGTAAAGTACTTTTAGTCTTATCATTTTCTGGCTGCCAGTTAATATTGTTTGTTTATAACACACATAACAATGGTATACATCAGTATATTAAAAGGATTTTGACCCGTCAGCTATGACCTTTTAGACAAGTCCATTCGTGCATGTAAAACACTAAAGGCAGATAATAATTTTGCACGTAGTTACTTACCTTTACGCCTAAGAATTTTGAAAATGCTTTTTTACATTTAGGTGGCTACGCAATATAATAATAATAATAATAATGATAATATTATTTGTATCATTGTTTTGATCTTTCTTTTTTTTCTCTCTTCATAATTTTGTTCTCTTCTGATACATGTATCTATATTTCATTAATTTATAAAACAGATAAATATTTCCCCTCACTGGCTGTATACGTGTCTGAATCGTTTAATGGGAGAACCTATTCGTAAACATTCGAAAAATTCACTGAAAAGAAAACAAAGAAAAAAAGTCTCATCTGGGAATCGAACACGTACCTAACTATACGACTTATTCGGCGCAGCCGTTTTAAGCTCGCTTTTGCCCGGAAGTTCGTAACCTTTCAACCACCAATGAAATGACGAGTAGAATGTATAAAAAAAAATTGAAATGAGAAATTTGAGCTGTAAGGCATCTTGTGATTGGATAAAACCGGGTGCATGGAATGACCGAAATCAACCGAAATCCGGATGCATAGAATGACCGAAAAAGACTGAAAAGCAGTTAATGCAGACCGAAAACAACTTGTTCTTCGAAAGATAATGTTTAATTTATAATTCAAGTTTTAAATAAATGAAGGAATATGTAAATAGTGAATAATCAATCAGTACTAGCGGTATAATATCATCTTTACAAAAAAGTCGTCTCCGGTCGGCAGTATTCGATTTTCTGTCTTTTATGGTCATTTAACTTGATTTGTAATACGATATTTACAAATTTCTTCATTTATCCATTCATCCTAGCTCTTTAACGAATATACCCCTTGGTTCTTTTCTACGTGCCCGGTATATAGCACTGATACACAAGCGACTACCTCTGGGTTTCTGACCAGTTCAGCTCTAGATTGGTGGAAGACACTGAAAAGCGTTTATGAAATTTCCAGTGCCCCGGCCGGGATTCGAACCGGGCACCTTCGGATTTGTAGTCCAGAGCGTTAACCATCCGACCACCGCATATGTTTTCTTGTTCAGGTTGTTGAAAAAAGGGCGCCTATATCAACTAGCTTCTGCGAACCTATGAAAGACATAATAATATCAGCTAAGCCGCATATAAATACTTTAAACGTATCCTAAAATGATTGTATGAATAACCATAATGCTACAATCTAGAATGTGACTGATAAAATCCATTGCTTACAAATGCATGTACAATTGTATCCGAGTATAGCAAGTCATGACTATCTAATCTTATGTTTTTAACAACTTTCATTTCATATTGTACGTTAAGTGGTATGATAATCCATAAAACTTACATGTACTACAAACACATAAATTTTGATTTCTTCACGTACGTTGCTTTATACTAGGTTAAAACAGTATGTGTGTTCAAACAGTACGGGTGGTTTTCAAAATAACCCGAAAACTTAAGCACTTCTTCATGTGTATAGTGGATAAGATATGTATCATATTTTACGTTCAAGCAAAACACTTTGTGTACTTTCCCAACAGCTGTAGATTTCTAGCTACACTATAGTTTTACCATTCTTATCAAGTGTATGTTACATGTTATGTTTAAGAATTGAGTCAGAATCTTATGGTTTATGTAAACTGAATGGATTTGAATTACACTTAAACAATTTTTATTAAGTGGTATTTGATGGGGACGGGTTCAAAGCTTAATGGCCTTTAGATTTCATATTTTTTCCGAATGATAAAGTCTTCATGATTGTAGTATTATTAATATACAAAATATTTTGTTTACGTATGTTTTGCTTTTAAATTGTCGAATTTAAGAATTAGTAATATATATAACACATTTCCTCAAAAGAATATTACGTTGTATTTTAATATCAAGTATAGTGTAATTTATGATTTCTAATTAAATTTCTTTAAAGATATTTAAAGCCGCACAAAACATTTTGAATATAAGTGATCATATATCTGGTAAAACAAACTGCAATTAAACAGGGCAGGATAAAATGTGATCTGATAAAAAACTAGAACCTTACAAAAGCTGCCCCGGTGTTAGATTATAACTAATTATGCCATAGAACAGAACGCGGAAACAAATTACTATACTGAAAGCAGTTTGCAGATTGTGCAGATTGCGAAAGCAGTTTAGCGTAAAGTCAAATAACATAATTATAGCATATAATAACATGCAATAAGGACATGCACAATATATTTTAGCACAATTCAAGAGCATGCAAAATATATAGACTGAAGTGCAGTTCATGTAGTTAAATAAGTATGTATTTATGTTATATTATATTATGTATGTTATGGAATGTTAGAGTATAGGAGTACACTTATTAATAACATTTTCTAATTACAACACGGTGCGACGAGGGCTACTCTCGCAGATGAGTGATATATATTTTTAGCATTTATGCAATAGGACAGTGCAGTCTGTAAAAATGTACAATACAGTTGAATCTGTATTAGTGGTCGCCTGAATACAGGGATCAACACTTATGCGCCCAAAAGTTACATTAAGTACACATGTACTTAAATACATAAGTACCCGCCACTTGCTTTAAGTAGTCATTTAAGGTTTCTATTGATTGATTACTTACGGTTTATGTTAAGTGTGTGAAATGGTCCCGAACATGAATTTAACGACAGGACCTTGAAAATAAGAAATTCAATGTTGTGTGTGTGTGTGTTTGTGTGTGCGTGCGTGCGCGTGTGCGTGCGTGTGTGTGTCACTGTTTGCTTCTTGATTTAGAAGAATGACTTTCATAAAAACACACGCACGAACACACGCACGCACACATTACACGCTTTTTGAATTTTTAATTGTCTATTTTAAGATGTTTCCATGCAATTTTTCAATGTATGCAAAAATAAAATTTAATGTACTTACATACCTACGGACCCAGCAGAAGTAAAACGTGGTTAAGAATGTGTCTCTTTCCCCTGTGCATCCCATTATACCGTAATGTTTGATGATGTGCAATACAATAAGTGATTATGAACAGAAGTAACAGTATACATAGAGGATATTTGTTTGTTTTAGTGGATATGGAATATCTCACAGAGAATTGATACAATTGTAATATTTTCACGAGCGCAAAGCGCGAGTTATAATGTGAAAATTGTATCACTTTGAGTTCAGATATAGTCCATATCCACTTAAAACAAACAAATTTTCTTTTTATTTTGATATTCTAAATATAACAACAAAAGCAAAATTATGTATATGCACTACTTAAAAAAGTAGACCTATATCACCCACACTCTGACTGATAAGAAATCTATATCATCACTCTATATTTCACTGATATAACACAGTATTTCATTAGTTAGCATAAAATAAAATGTAGTATATAATAAATCTATATCTTGTTTTTCCAAGGATCTTAGTCGGTGCGCCTCGAAGCAACGACCCTATGATGCCAGATGTCTCTAGACCGGGGTCAGTGTTTGCCTGTACACCGCCAACGCAAGGAAGTTCAAACTGCACACAACTTCACATTGACTGTAAGCATTCTACCAAAAAAGAATCGTTAAAATTAAAAGTGAACTAACATTTTCTCTCAATATGTAAGACAAACTTATTGTCCATTGCAAAGTCATCTACTGATTCAACTAATTTATTTAGGATTAACTGCTCGAATCTGACACCATTTCAGTCGATTTCTTTTTCAATTATTTAACAAGCTTTGACTTAACTGGAATCAATTATATATCTGTATGTTATAGCTTATCATTTTGTGAAATATCTTAAATTCTTCGATCATAGAAATTCTTTAATTTCTGTCGCAATTTCAGTCATCATCAATCTTATATAGCTGAAAACTTTCCTCAGGTATTATTCGGGATACTAAATGAACTTATGTTTGCTTGACCTATAAGTGAGTTTTCTCATATATTTGATAAATTAAAAAAATGTCATTTTCAATTGATTTTACTTTTTCATTTATTATAATACTTACTTTCTCAGCAAATACTGGCATTGACACTGTAAGCTTTGGTGGAAAAAATGTTATGTTTCGGCATGGAAAAAACGATTCTTGGCTCGGGGGATCCATTGATATACTGTCGTCTGGTTCTTTTGCTGTATGTATACCTTTTTAGTTCGACTTTTCGAAGAAAAGGTAAGCTATCCTATTTGCCTCGGCGTCGGCGTCCACGTTGATGTCGCACCTTGGTTTAGTTTTTCATACCACACAACTTTATTTCAAAACTAATTGAGGTATGGCTTTGGAACTGACCATACTAGTTTACCATCTACAGACAAGAGTACATAACTCTGTCAAGGTTTTTGACATAATTAGGCCACTTTTTGACTTAGAAAGTGTATTGAGCTTGGTTAAGTTTTTCGTACCACCTCACTTTATTTCAAAACCATTGGAGGTATAGCTTTGAAACAAAATCATACTTGTTAATCATGATCTACACCAACAGACAAGAGTATACCTTTGTCAAGGTTTTTAACTGAGTTATGCCTCTTTTTACTCAGAAAATACATTGAATATGGGTAAATCCACTTATTGCCTTAACCCTTTGAGATATTGCTTTGAAACTTTGAACGCTTGTTAACATCATTACCCCCATCTGTAGGCAAGAGTAGGTAACTCTGTCAAGAATTGGTTTTAAACATTTAGGCCCTTAATAGACTTAGAATCTTGGTTAAGTTTTTCGTATCAGTCCACTTTTTAACTGTTTGAGATATTAATTTGAAAGTTGGAATACTTGTTTACCATCATGATCCCCAAACATGGACAGGTAATTCTGTCAAGGATTGTATTCGAATTAGGCCCTTTTTGACTTAGATACTCCGTTAAAAATTTTATTCTTGTCCACTTGTTGACTTATGCTAGTGTGCTAGTGTGTGTTGGTAGTGTATATATGTGTGTGTACATGATTGTGTGTGTGTGTGTCGTGTGTGTGTGCGTGTGCGCGTGTGTGTGTGTGTTGGTGGTGTGCACTTCTGGGTGATGTGGGTTCGTTTTGGGGAGGCTGCGTTTTGGTCGTGGCTCCCTGTTTGATTTTTTTGTTTTTAACCATTTGAGGTATTACTTTGAAAGTTGGAGTACTTATGTACCATCACGAGACTTGTCAACAAGCAAGAGAAGATAACTCTGTGAAAATGTTTCTTGATTTGTACTTAGAAATTCCTAGTTAAAGTATTGTGTGCTAATAACATTAAAAATTTTAAAGTTTTGTTTTATTGGCAAGCACTAAAAACGTCGAGCGCGCTGTCCGACTGACATATTACGTATTCGCGCTTCTATGTAGGACAGAAATGCGAAACCAACAACTTAATCACAATCTAGTGTTTACATCTTGATTGACTTCGAACTACATTTGAATAATATGCAAATTGCAAACACAACTGGAGTTATTTTGAATGGAAAATATTCCACACTTGTTGACAGCTGCTAACTTTCAGTTTTGTGTAAGACCGGTTTTTGTCCAACCATATGGCGGTGACTCGACATAGTTCAGAATTTAAAAAAGTATACGCGAGTCTGCCTGCATCCGTCCGGATGAGCTTGTACAGGGTGTAACTTCCTCATACATTGAATGATTTTGAATTGCCTTGATACAGTTGTTCACCATATTAATAGAATATCGTGTAGTGCGTAAGCTCAAAGGTCAATCTCCAACATTATTGAGATATTTTCAAAATGTGACATTTTCCAGATGGTAACTTCCCCATGCATTGGAGGACTTTAATCTGGTTTGGCATAGTTGTTAACCAGAATTAGGACAGCATGTCACGCAAAATACTCATGTTCGTAGCTCAAAGGTCAAGGTTACATGAAGAGATTAAGGGCTAAAATGGGCTCTTGACTTGGCACAGTTGTTTACCAGAATGGTACCACATGTCGCCTGCAAGACCGTATTCCCTTCAGTCCAACAGCTGGCGGGCTCGACATGATGCCCGTGGGCATCTAGTATATCTGATTGATACATGCACGGCTTACCGATATTCGCCATGTTTGTGTACAAAGAGTTTGATTTCTTACTGGTATTCAATACAAAATAATCGGTAGTAATCAGATACAGGAAAGAAAAAAAATTCAAATGTTATTCGGAATGTTGGTCGTAATATAGACTGGCATTCAGTCCTTACATTTACTATTTCTTACTCAATTAACCCTCTTTGCTGCCAAAAATGTAGACTGGCATTCAGTCCTTACTTTACTATTTCTTACTCAATTAACTCCTTCTGCTGCCAAAAATGTAAGCCTCGTGTGGTAGCCTCACCACCAGGCTAGATGATAGGATATTTTCATTATTCAAGCAGAACATCTAGTCCTTACATTTTTGGCAGCAAAGGGAGTTAATTGAGTAAGAAATAGTAAATGTAAGGACTGATCAGATGATCAAGCCGTATCAGTAGATACGGGCCAGAAAATGTTCTGCTTGAATAATGAAAATATCCTATCATCTAGCCTGGTGGCGAGGCTAGTCGTAATATCAAAAGAAGACTTTTTCAAACATTTACAAAATTTTCAAATGTAGCGGGACAATCAACAATGATTTGCGGTTCGTTTAGTCCTATAAAGCTTTTATCAAAATGAATGATGATGTTTTAGTCAGTATTTTCTTTACAAACCGATTTTAGATTATTCTTTGCATACATGTACTACTTACGGTATAGGTTTTTATATACCTTACACGCTATAGGTGTTTATATACCTTACACGTTATAGATTTTTATATACCCTACACGTTATAGATTTTTATATACGCTACACGTTATAGGTTTTTATATACCTTACACATTATAGGTTTTATATACCCTACACATTATAGGTTTTTATATACCCTACACGTTATAGGTTTTATATACCCTACACGTTAGAGGTGTTAATATAACTTACTCGTTAAAGTTAATTATGTACATTACATGGCGTCAACTTTTGAAAATAACGCCATGCACCCAAATAGGTAAACTTCTAAACTAATAAATCGTGTTACACAATTTCAAATGCTCCTTTATTTCAGACGTGCGCACACAAGTGGTATAATACGTTTTTTCTGGATAGTAGAGATTTAACATACCAGCAGGGACTTTGTTATGAAATTCCCTTAGATTTTAATATGGCTAATGTGAAAAAACTACCTGCTTTAACTGGGGACTCTTTTACAACAAAGTACACAGCAGAAACAAAAAGATTTGTTTGGAACTACGCCTTTGGTAGTCTTGGCACGTCAGTTCATTATACAAAGGTAGGCATGGTACAGGTATGCTTTATTTTGTAGTACAAGTAAGTAAATAACAAGCAAATTCAGTGAATTTATATCCCCCCCCCCCCCCTCCCAACTAAAGCAAGTAGCTTGAAAAGAACATCTGGAAAGTGTATTGGTTTGTCTGTTTCAGAAAAAAAAAAAACATTTTCAAAATTTCAGCATCCCACTAAGGCCTCATCTTTGAGGTAATATTTCATTTCTTTTAGTTACAGTCATAAAGAACTTAGTTGTTGAATTTAAATCAGTACTACTGCTTTCAGACAATAACTCGACGTAAGGTTCTTTATAGAATAATTATATAAGAAAAGCACTACATCCCCTTAAGGGCCTCATTTCTGAAAAAATCAAGTTTTTAAATTTCTGCTGTTAAAGAATACAAAGTTGATGATTTGTGCCAAACAAAAAAAAATTCTAACAAGGCTTTTAATAAAAAAGCATTTATAAAATTTCATCACCACATTAGGCCTCATCTCTGAGGGGTAATTCTTTTTTCAGCATCTTACAGCGACACAGAACTCAGTTCTTATCAGTCAAATTAAATCTGAACTTTTAGTTTCAGAAACCAAAAAATTCCGATTTTCTAAATAGAATATTAAAGAAAAGAACTACAACCCCTTAAGGGGCCTCAGCTTTAAAAAAATCAGAAAGTGTAAAAGGTGGATATTAGAAACAGTAATCATAAATCATTTGAGCCAACTATAATTTACATTTGATATTAACCGGTTTCACATAAATATAATTTTAATGTTTTTATATTGTATATAGAAGAAAATACCAATTAAAGGGCAATAACTCTGGAGATACTTATCAGATCTTGACAAAATATGTGTGTGTGTGCGCCGCGGCATTATGTAATTGTACACTTATAGTCAGTTTCATGAAATTCTATCCGTTCTTTATTTATGACTCTGGACGGATGGACGGTAAGACAGACTGCCGTACAACGCCAAAACAATATCCCTCCGCCTTTGGCAGGGGATAATTATGACTGTAACATTCATTGACAAGCAAATTGCTGAACTTAATTCTGCGCTGCTTAAAAACTTTATGTATACGTATACAATAAGCCCGGATATGCGAACTATGAATCTAAGGTGAAATGGTTAAACGAAAAAGAATATTTCACTGGTTTGTGTTAGTTTTCAAACACTTATCTTTAGCACTCGTGAAGGAGATTGTCGGTAAATCAAGACGTACACATGTATTTATGCAAAAGTCATGTATACTAAAGGCCATGTTGTTACTAATTTAATTGCATACCTTTTCTGTAGTGTTGTAACATTTCAGTAGATTATATATTGATAAACTATTTTAAGTGAAATTATCAGCTGCTATCCTTAAAGTATTTTGTAAATCAAAACATCAATTTTGTCAAAATCTAAATGCTGAATAACGGATGATGTCACTAATATGACGTGCAACATAAAATTGGTCCGGCATAATTTAAAGCATGAAATCTGTAGGATAACTGAACACGAAATCAACATACTAATTGCTAATTTCCATTACCACATAGTAATTATTTTCACTCATGGCTGAATTGCGACTCGTAAAAATACATTTTTAATAGTTACCACATGTAAGTACAGTTCAAAGTTTCATCGAAAACATAGTAAAACCGAAAGTAGTATGTAGTTTTGAACAACGTTCCAAAGTTTCTGTAAATGACTATGAAAAGCACTTTACAACAGAACTGCAAGATTCATTGCACTTTGGTTAAGGTTTGGCAAAACGTTGATATAGTAGCCAATCATTTACAAGAGATCATTACTTAAAATTAGTATGATCGTTAGATCTAGAGCACCCGTTCGTAAGTCAGTATATATAGCCGATAATAGTATAAGTAACATATTATGAGCGTTTATAACAGTTGTATATGTACTTTACGTTCTTTTGTCAAACGTATTTCGGGGTTTCTAGAGAAGGCAATTAGCAACTCGGCCCTTTAAGACTTATACATGTTAGAATAAACATAAGACGCATGAGGTACTAGGGCAATTATCACTGAGCAAAACTATCTCTTCTTCGTGTTAAGAAGAGTTGTCATGCATTCATGCATTTCACTGCTATCATTAAAGTGATATTACTGTTCAAAGTGACCATCATAATTGTAAATAAAACATTCATCTGTGATATATACTCTTAGAAATAAAACATTGCCATAGCTATACGCAAAAAATAACGATCTGTATAATACTTTCGTTGACATATTCAATGAAGAAATCTGTAAAATTCTTTTTTGACAATCCTAGTCAAAAATAAAAAAATCCAACCGAAGGCTTTCGGTTATATATATCTTAATTTTAATTTGTCAATGCAGAAATAACATAGCAAAACTTTAAGTTATTATTATTTATTATTCTAACACAAGCGGCTGCTTTTCCTATATAAACATGTAGTGAAAAGCCTGTATTTTATTAAACGATAAAAGACAGCACGTTTTTCCAAGGACGACGTGCCGTAAATGACGTAAAGACGTGACGTATGTAAACAAGCGCGTCCAATCGTATCTCGCGTTTTAAGGTTACTGTGATGAACTACTACGCGTTAAATAAAGTTCGGGATTGTTTTCAAAGAAAATTACGTGTTAGAATCGAAATAATAAATTGTTCCCTATATTTTATCGTTGAATAAAATACAGTCAGTCATTTGGATGCGACAGAGATGCGAGCGGAATGGAAAGGGACGACAACTCTAAGATTGATATCTTGACAAAACTATTTCAGGACGGTAGTAACCTGCTGCTTGGAGCTGCAGGGCTAGTTGACTGGATCGGGGGATTTGTTGATTTGGAAGGAAATACAGTAAAAGTAATGCAGGATAAAACCAACAATACGGATATAATAAGACCATATCTAGGTATGCCTCAACTTTTGTATTCTGAGTTTATCCAATTTTTTTTTATATAAATACGAGGCATTTTCTGTGCAATGCAGGAATTAAATTGTCATGAACAAGACAAATTTGGTAAGTAATAGTTATTGTTGTTGATGAAAGTGTAGCGATTTGAAGATTGTAATTGTTGTGAAATTCTTGTGGCAAATACTCGACTATCAGGTTTATCATGCAAGCTAAGCACTTGGTGTACTCAGGAGTTTGTGGTTACCATGCTAGACTAATTTCCTACGCATGTCAGTCTAAGAGTGGACACGAGAGCGATGTGACGGAATAAAACATTTTAGACCAGCTTCGAAACTTGTTCTTACGATTATTGAATACTTAATAGGACCACAAAATGATAAGGTAAACAAATGTAAGTAATCCGGTAAAAGTCCGTCACAAGTCAAGAAGTGATAGGAAATGTATAATACCGCGTCTCCAATTAGTTAATCGAGTCGTACATGTTTTCATATTTGATAATCTCGATTCGTGTCAATATCTTATCCCGCTGAGTAGTAATAAACTACGCTGCTACAGTAAACAAATATGGCGGAGAAAGTTTCGTTTCAAAAAATTGAATTTACTTTAATCAAATACAGTAAGTTTTTACGGTCTGTCAAAGGGTATTGCTTATATCAGTAATCGTACTTCAACTTAAACAAACGCACTCAGAAGTACAGATGGATTTTGAAAATGTAGCTTGTCCTATAGATCAAGAACAACGCCAGTTTTCACGATGAGTGTACAAAATGTGACTTTCAGACATTTAGATTAAATACTTATCATTATTTATATTGGTCGACAAGTTAAATTCAGGCGGCATTCAGCACTAATGCCCAACGTTTTAACACTAGAGGCAGTCATTGCAAAGCTGGGCAGAACGTTTACCGAAACTTTATAATATATATCGAGACACCGACAGACATGCATACAGGCAGACACTTTTTATTTCGTTCCATTTAGGCTAAAATGCCCATGTGGTCATACAATACCATTTACAAAGAACAGTGCAAACATAGCAATGTACATGTACATGCATTATATAAACGTGCATAATTTTGCAGTACTTTATTACCAGTATCAATGATCAAAGCTGGTAATATTAACTGCTTATTCGAAATATCCTACACGGAGAAAGTCAGAGCTAAAGTATAAGTATTGCTCTAAAATGATGTGTTTAATCAAGTTTATCAATTTTTGCAGGCAAAATCAAATGCTTGTAATATTAAAATATGCGAAAACATATTCTATTCTTGACATTGAATAAGGTCCCATAGAAACGATGCTTTAAATATTCATATATGTAAAGTATAAAGAGGGTGGTGCGGTGGTCGAGTTGTTAACGCTGTGGACTACCAATCCGGAGGTACCCGGTTCGGATCCCGGCCGGGACATGGGAAATTTCAGAAACGCTTTTCAGTGTTTTCAAACCCATCTAGAGATGACCTGGTAAGAATCCAAGAGATAGTCTCAGGTGTATCGTTGCTATAGACCGGGCATGAAATAAAACAAATGAGTATAGTCGTAAAAGAGCTAGGGTCCCTTGTATCCTCAACCTGCGCCTGTCAGGAGTCTTGACAAATTCACCCATGGAGTAGTCACAGGGTCGGCCAGGACTTATAAGCAATCAAAGGATAAAAAACAGTAGTTTTATTCGTCTTGTAAAACAACATGTAAAAAGACACACATTGTAACAGTAATCCATGAAATTCACCCGATATTTATCGCAAACTCATTGATACAGTCTGAACAGCGATTATTTCAAAGACAGTTACAATTATAACAACCAGTCTCTTCCCAATGTTATTTTCATATATTCTTCTAGCAGCTAATAGTTTCAAGCATTGATGAAATACATTTTAACAGAAACAAGGCTCACCGTGAGGTCGCGTAATTTTCACAAATCAGTACGTTTAGAATAATATAAGCTATACATGTTATATTCGTGATATCCAGATAGTTTTATTATATTCTATAGAATAGGAGCTCATTGTCCGTATGTCCTCTTCACCCGAATATATGCAATTATATCATTTAATGACTTTATTTTTACTTTATTATTCATTCTAGTATATGCTCGAGCAATGAGGGTCAATACATATGACATTCCATTTAATTTTCAGGTTATTCAGCAACAAGCGGTGCATATTTCTCTGACGGACATACATATTTTGTTTTTGGGGCGCCGAGAGAGGAAATGAGGGGTGTGGTCAGTTGAACTACTTTCTCCTTGTGTATTTTGACAAAATGTTTATAAATTGCAATATTTTCATTAAATTTACTTCCATTAAACTATGAGCTTACATGTGTCGTGTTTGCACATCATTATTAGGCCTATACATGATCGCTATATTTTCAAAATTCACTCCAGGTATATTTCTTCAAAGCTGGTGAAGATCAGTATATATTGCAAGAGCCTCTCAAGACCATAGAAGGGAGCATGGGCAACCAGGTAATAAATATAGCACAAATACATGTATAATATAAAGCATACTAGATGTTTGTTAAAACAAACACTATTGTATGTCCTTTGATTGGTTCGGCACATCTCAAATTTGTCTGGTATGAAGTACTACTCATAAACATTGTTGCAGACAGGCATGGAACCAAAAACAAATCTACGAAAACAGTCTTTGAAGACAGAGGATACGTCGTAGAACGTACTCAATTACATTGTTATCGAATAGGTTGCAATTAACCTATTATATGTTATTCCGTTTTTGAAGTGGTATATGGGGATATATTACCCGCCTAGACTTATATTACCCGAGCCGTTAGGCGAGGGTAATATTTTGTCGAGGCGGGTAATATATCCCAATATATCACGTCAAAAAACAAATAGCAATTTTATTACCCTTCCTTTTCTTAAATATTGAAAGATTCCGTTTATGTTTTATTTATTTAACGACTGGACGTAAACAGACCTTCAAATCCCCTTATGATACCTCAATATCACTGCGTGACGTCACAAATCAGCACGGACTTGTACATTGACGTAGTGTACGCGGCGAACAATCTCACGTTCAGCATGAGATACAGTAACGGGGTTATGTCAAGTGTATATTACCGGCTTGCCCGTAAATATCAATATCTATTTACGGATCGTTGACCAATCAGAAGACCGCAAATTTCATGGAAGGGAAATAAAAGTCCTTGAAGGACTGAACAGTTAAAGGCAACTTTAATTAGTTAATTGGGGAAACAATAAATACAAAACGATCTATAATTACTGCATTACATTTAAAGTCAATCTCATTGATATTCGAAGGCGTACGAGAAAGAAACTACTTTGTGGTTCCCAGTGGATGCATGTTTCAGTTTCAGTTTTTGTTTTGTTATTTTTTGTTGTTTTGCTGACGAAGCAAACCACTATGCTTCTTCTAATCCATTGCTTTCACCAATTTGTTTAATATAAAGATTACTGAAAAGATTTCGGTTACATCTTGTAGCTTGTATACTTCATTACAAAATTCTAAGTTTACATACGGAACATATTTCTAGAAATGACGGATCAACCTGATGCTTTAGAGCTAATATTTTCTTATCAAATATAATACAACATTGTGCTAGAGGGCTAGTATTCTAATGTTTATTTTCAGATTTTACCTGTAAATTCTTATTACGGGGCGACATTATGCACAATGGACATTAACAATGACAACATAGATGACCTGTTTGTGGCAGCTCCGTTATATAGTCCACTGTCAAATAACGTGTTTACGAAAGAAGTTGAAATAGGAATTGTGTTTATGTACCTTGGTTCCAGCACGGTATGTGTTAAATCAGCGCACTAATCAGCCAACTAGTGAGCTGAGCTATTTTGATTTATATCCTGATTTACAGTCACGTATAATTTATACCAGAAAACTACAAGATATCTAAAGGGACTCTCCCTATAACTGGTGTCAAACTTAATTGCTTTAAAAAATAAATAATATAATATTAGTATCATTACTTTACATGAAAGCTTAAGCTATACATTCCAGCCAGAATCTAAAAATATATTGCGGTACCGCAAACCATTCAATACTCTATGTTAAGTTGTTGTTGTACAATAAAAGGGTGGATGCGATTTATTGCAGAAGGTCTATATTGTTATATTTTGTATGAAAATCGGGTATTTTTCGATATATATTGTTCTTTGAAAATGTATTCATATATTTTTTTGCATTCATTGAACACATCATTTATGTTTTGGGGAAATAATCTGCTAGATGCAGGGAGTGCCCTTTGACTGAAATATACTACCTGTTTCTAATTATCCCTTTGAATAACACCCTAGCAGTCTGATACTCATTAATTTCTTTTTTCTAATGTTATGTCCCTCTCTCCAGTAATTTGTCAAATTGTCAATATGATCATAGCCACTTTGTTGTTCCTAAGACCAACCTGGAGGTACATCATAGAGTTTTAAAATTAGTTATGTGATATGAATGCAGACAACGTATTTGCAAATTATGATACATTTCAGTCGATGGAATTTCAGTTGCCACCTCAAGTATTAATGGGAACTGAGCAATACGGTAGATTTGGAAGTGCAATTGGTAACCTAGGCGATATTAATTCTGACACTTTTGCTGGTCTGTATATCTAATTTGTTTAATTGTGTCTAATAATTTTGACGTTGCTGGCTGATTTTTTTTCTTTATCTTTTTTTTGCTGCTGACTTATTTTTTTTTTGCTGCTGACTGATGTTGGTTATATTACGACACACATTAAAACGTACTGTAGCATGAAACAAAGAATAATATAAGAATCGAGAATAACAATGTTTTTAGAAAGAATGATAATAAAACATATACATTGTATTTGTAACGACGTTCAATAACAACGTTAATAAACTGTGTGTATGACATGGCACTTAGAGTGTTTCATCTTCTTTGAGGACGATGCTTATGATTGTACGAATAGTGTGGATGAAACAGAAAGGACACCATCTTCATGCCTTAGTGCGCAGTCAACGACTATGATATCTAAAAATTTTGAAGGTAGTAAAACCATATTTATTTCAGATGTTGCAGTAGGAGCCCCATATGAAGACGACTTAAAAGGAGCCGTATATATTTTTAACGGGTACGCTAACGGAGTCTGGCCGAAATATTCACAGAAAATTCTTGCCTCAAATCTCGATACCGGGTTGCGAGGATTTGGCATATCAATTTCATCTGGAAAAGATGTTAACTCAGACGATATAAATGGTAAGTCAATCTGAAATACAATTTAAGTAAACTTGAAAAGATGTTTCCATAAAGATTTAAAGCGGACACTTGATTATTTCTTGAATATAAATTACAGATGTTGTCATCGGTTCCTACCTGTCGGATGAAGCTGTAGTCATGTTTGGACAGCCAGTTATTCAGGTAGATGCACAGATGAACATACTTGACTCGAAAGGATCAATAACTGACTTTATCCACGTTGACGAAAGTAAAAAAGCGTCCGCTATTGTATGCTTCCGCTACGTTGATAGGCGTTGTAGTTTTATTAGTAAGTGACATAAAGTTTGTATATGGTTTATCTCACCTAAGCATGTTGCCTTTGTATTAAAAGATGCTAGCACTGCGCATCGTTTTTATTAGCCTTCTGTATTTTCTTTACTTACAATCAGTTTGGAATATTTTCGTAGGCTCTCAAAAATTGTCAGAGTGTACTCATATTTTCTACGACTTGACGTGGCTAGTTGTTACCATCTTGTTGTTGTTTCCTATTTGCCGGTAAAGCTCTGCCACTCTCTCTTCGATCGTTATTTTGTCACATCTGGTTTATCCCGTGTTACTTTTCCATAAAATAATGTCTGATGTAACTGTCAGTCGTTCGTTATTTTGTTACACCTGGTTTATCCCGTGTAACTTTTCCATAAAATAATGTCTGGCGTTACTGCCATTCTGTCTTGTCTCTCTTGATATTTCTTTTTTTATATTTGTTGCTAGACATAACTCGTATATGTTACTGTTACTTTGCGTAGCACAAGTCCTCAGTTTATTATCATAGTTCTGTTTATCATAAATTATTGATTGCTATGCGAGAATTGCTTCTCTTTCTGTTTGTTATATCCCTACCTGTTCCATGAGCCAAATCATGTTCTAGTGTCATGTTAAGTTGCATCCACAAAGTATTCGGTTCTTGCTTAAATCATGACTTTCATGTGTTTATCATTGTATATCAATTATATGTGTGCATAGGTTTTTTTATATTGTTTGATCTGGATATGTTTGTCATTTTTGTTATCTACCTTTATTTGGAAAAAAAACTTTATACCAGAGCTCTGTAGCACGGCCATGGTAGGATAATAAACGTGTCCTATATCCGACGGACTAACATCTAAGAGTATTTGGTATACTTAGTCTAAGGGAGGTAACTGGAAATAATTAATATCTATAGGATTTCGCGTTATCATTCGTCTTGATGTGGAAAGAGGTGATCAGACGAGGATTGTATTCGCAAAAAATAACCAAGCATCAATATCAAGTGTGAAACAGACATTCAGCGGTGATGTTAGTTGCACTCCTGCAGAGGAAATACTCACAAAGGTTATTCTTATCTTCAAAATCTGGTTTCAGTTCAGTTTTAGTTTATCAGTTGATAATTTCCTAGTGAATATCTAACTACGCAGTGTAAGCTGTTCCGTTAGCATTGTAATGTGTTTTGTATATTTCTTGTTTTTATAGATGTTCCGGACACCATATTGTCTTTTCAAGTAATTATAATGGATATTTTATAAAATTTGCAACTGTGCTGTCACAATAATTAGGCATATGCATAATGATTGTATGTTGGCTATACATGTATACATGTTTTTGAAAAAGAAAGAAATTCCTTTTTTGACATTGAAAACATATCGAACGCAAACAATGTTTATATTAACCTCTGACAAATGTGTATAAGACATGTTTTGTCGATGTGAAAACTGTATAGTCCTTTTATTGTTTTCAACAGTCTACAAGTGATCTCGTGAGTGAGATGGTTGTTCTGGCAGACTATTCCATAGAAGAGATAAACTGTCCAGGTCTCACCGTCAGCGCAACTATCAGCTACTTCAATGGTGCAAGTCCTGGTGATCCTATTCTACAGCTACGGAAACAGGTTCAGTTTCTTGATTTATTTGAATAACTAGCACCAGCGGGATATCGTTCTTCATCCATGCTCAAAATTTGAACATTAGTCTATAAGAAATGTAACGCATCATCGAGTAGTCATTCCTTCTTAGGTCAGTGTCTCAAAAGTTCTCACATGCTGGGCGTTCAAAAGTTGCATTTAACTTTCGTTGTCTGGTAATCCAAATTTTAAAACAACAGTCAGTTTTCACTCATTCAGAAGACAAATAACCATTAACGTATTTTAAATGTACTAGTAAATGCTACAAAGATGTATTAGTCCATATGGGACATAATTGGCCGAACATCCGTCTCTTGGCACAAAACAAGTCAATGACTTGTCAATGACTTTGGTACGTGGCATTCCCTGTTTGATATTATTTTTGTTTTTTGCCAAAACCCCCCCCCACCACACAAAAAAAACCTTTTAAAACAACATTACAAAAGCAGCAATTATAGAAAAGCCGATTTAGCACATCATTCTTCTATTAAAGATATAATAATACTCAAAGAATGCATTACTATCAAAACTGGAGAGAATCATTATAATTATTGTAACTGAAAAACATGGTCACTTGTTGTACATATACATGTATGTAGCCACATAAAACTGCGATTTTTTCTTACAGTTGCTATTCAAAAATGAATGTCCAAACAACTTGTGTAAGACAGATCTTAATCTTGACTCTGATGCTAAGTATGAGAATATTGGTGGATACTTCGTCATAGGAAACCAGGATCTCCTTGTCGAAATCAGAATCACTAAAACTGGAGATGCTTCTTATGGTTCTGTATTCTATATGGTTTATCCAAAATACCTCAGTTACAAGAATATGGAAAAGACTGCAGGAGAAACTGATGTCTCGTGTGTTCTTATTGACAGTAGTAGTAATAATACAGCCCTAGTCACCACGGAAGATGAATCAGCGTTGTCTTGTTTGTTTGGCAACCCAATGGCTAATGACACAGGTGTCAGTTTTAGACTGTTTATGAAGGTACCAGTGTCCGTTGATAATGACGATGCATCGATGCTTCTACGGATGCACGTGGAAACGTTGAGTGAGGAGCTAGATCCAACTGATAATACTCGATCTATAACTATAAATCTACGGCACAATTTAGAAGCTACTTTTACAGCGTAAGATATCTTACAGACGATATTATTTGCCATACACTTTTTGTCTGAGTATAAAGGCAGTGTACATGAGTAAAAAACTTGTTCATAACGTTTTTGTCAGGTTGGCAACATGTACAGCGACTGTCCTCGTAGTTTATATTAATTTATTTAAGTCTATTGTGAAACAAGTCATACATCTTATATTAATCACTTTCGGCGCCTCATTCGAGATGGTATCTTTCGCCGTAAGGGTATAAGAGAAGAGAAGCCGGTTTCTCGTTTAATACTAAATGCCAAGCTACTGGTACCATTGTTTACGTCTTTGGTATTACGCGTTCAGGGAGCGAACCCACGACCTCCCGCACTCGAAGCAGGTGCTCCACTTGGCTATCGAGGCGGTCTTCTTTGACTATTAATGGCCGTTATACAAGAAATTTTGATATCATACTATGGATTTTAGTTGACTGAAAACTTTAAATTGTAATGAAAACATTAATATCGTGTATAATACAACTTTGCTAGAGGGCATGGTACATGTAGGATCTATAGGTGATGCCTGTTTTCTTGTGTCTAATGTGTTTTGTGCCCTTAATTTACACTATTGACCTACATGTATATTACAAAGACGTTGCACTGTATTGCATGGCAATGGCTTAATAAGTTGATGCTATGCGCTACTAGATTCATTTCTATTTACATTTATGTTTTGAGTATTTTGTAGCCGATTGAGTTATGTAAAAGGACAGTTGGAGGTCCTTACTTATTCACAAAATACACTAATTGGTAATGTGATTTTTGTAAGTCGCCATTCGGTAACAACGACATACGAAATCACTTAAAATGCGAACTTGTATATGCTAAGATAATGAAGCCTAGTGAATCTGTGGGCTCTGGTGTTTTCACTGATTAAACACACTAGAAATGTTATAAAAGGAGTAGTGAATACTATAATCGTACGTAACTATATTATTATTACGGAATGGATTATTTTAATTACCAATGAATATTTTGCAGAGTATCAAAACATGAACAGATCTATCTAGAAGAGAACATGCAGAAGTACAGTATGGATAATATATATGAGTTATATAATAAAGGACCAAGCCTTCTTCAGTCGGCCGTGATGAACATCTCCATACCGCAGATACAACAGTCAGGAAAGGCCCTGCTCTATCTCGACAAAACCGAGGTACAACGAATGAGAATTCGGAAGAAAGAGAAATAAATTGCTAGAGAACGCTTTTTTATCTTCTGATGTATGTGAATGTATCATTTGGTAATATGACTGTGGAGGAAACATTCACGAGTAGTACATGAACCTTCCTCTTGACTGTAATACAATTAAGGAAAGGAAGGGTTTAAATAAATAACTCTTAAGTTTGTGCGTGCAGTTTGTACGGCAAACTTGACCTATCCTATTCCGAATCGAAACATATCAACTATGCACAAGTAGACATACACTGTCAGGTTATCCAATGATTATCTGTATATGGCACGCGTTTTACACTAATTTTGAAAGGCCACATTAACTCGAGTGCAAGTATATTGGTAAGATTTATGTCTATATAGGTAAGAGTTTTCTTTTAGGAAAATTTTATTATTATATGTAAGAACATATAGAAATGGATCCAACTATCACACACATGTGTTTTACTCTTCTTTGATATGAAAGTAACTCAAATTCAATTTTACGTATACAATTAAGTTGTGTAGGTTTGAATTACATGTACGTTGCAATCAAGGTTAACTGAAATGTTCAACACATTGTTTCAGATACGATGTAGCCAACCTTGTGATGCTAAATGCAGGATCACTCAACACCATACAACACCTGTAATCACGTCGTACTTTAAAGGTCGTCAGGTTTCACAAACCGAGAAACCTGACAAAAAACTGCCAGATTTTAAAAATACTGTTTGTATATTTATTATTAATCTAAATATTTATTAACTGACGTGTTAAAATTGATTCCTGGTTTTACACGTCATTGTTTGATACATGTAAAAAAGCACATTGTGATCTAAGATTTTATTTATTATCAGAGTTATATGTATAAATAGTTTTGTATGTAGGTAGGCAGTGTGTCTCGCGTATATTTTTTATCTTAATAGAAACCAAATTCTGAGAACTAACTCTGCATAAGCGGAAAACCTTATGACTTTTCTTTTCTTCCGATACAAGAAAATGTAACAGAGTACACTTTCAAAATATGTTTAATTTTTAAATTAATTTCAAACTGATAGTATTTTTGTAAAATATCTTACATGCTCATACACAAATACCGTTTGGAATGTTAGGTTATTGTTTCCTTTTTCTCTTGACAATGGCAAGTGAAATGCAATCTAACTAGTACAATAACTATTATTGTGTTAATGTCTATGTCATAGTCTATATCACGAGCTGTGACATTTCTTGTACATATTCTAATTTTGTAATTTATTTTCACTTATTAAACAGGGATACGTTTTTATAACTAGGGCTAAACCATTCCCCACTGGTCATACAAAGTAAACAATACAATGAAACTATTATACATATATTGTAAGAAAAAGTGATGATTAAAACTACTTACATTCAAACTTCCGGAACTTAAGTCATCGATACCAATTGTGTCAGAGAACAAGAATATCATAACCTGACTTTTCCAAAAGGCAATTGGGTATGAGCCAAAATATACTAATGATTATGTTTTACAAAGATCGTGTAATTACAACAAAACACAATAATTCATATGCGAACTATATTTGTAACAGGTACTTTGAAAACATATTATTTTTCTGTACAAGTGTGTAGCTGATGTACGATTTCAAACATCGCAATAATTATTTATTTAATTCTTGCAGGATTGTAGAGCGCAGATGTGTTCTCTCTTTGTATGTACTCTTACAAACATTCGTCCGCAGACGGGTGCAGTGGTTTACCTTCAGTTTCTTGTACACAAGGATATTGAGGATATATTAAAGGTAAAACATAATAATTATGTCTTTACACTTATTGATATTTCATCAAAGTCTTTACTGGCAATCAGCATAAAAAACAAGCAGGAAGAAGAAAGTGCAGTCTTCATCCAAACTGTTGTGAATTTATTACATGTAAGTTATCTGTGGCGGCGTGTTGTATGTTTTAACTTACTGTTTCACTAAATGTGCTTCCATCCATTCGTCTTACCAAGGTGTTAGTGATAAACATTGTACTTGTGTTAGTTCGGTTAGCATGCACATAGCGTTTGAACAATATTTGTTGTTAGCATTTCTAAAGACTCACCTTTATATTTAAAAAATGATAAACTGACAAATGACAAAGTTGTTTTTGGTACGTGGTATTCCCTGTTTGATATTATTTTTGTTTTTTTGTTTTCATATCTACCTACCTGCTTAACCGATAATTCATTATTTCACACTATGGAAAGGGAGCCTTCTTCGAAGCGACCACAGATGTCAAACATATATTCCTTATTTATCTAATTGGCATTTGATAGTAAATGTAATTTTGAAAGTATGTACTACCATATTCTGATCTTTTTAAAATTAACTGTGGTTTGATATAAGTTTAATAATTCAAATAGTTAGCCAACAATCTTTCAATATGCTCAATAATTTTGCATTTTACCCAATTCCCTTTTGTATGACGGCACAAAAGGCTAAAAACTAATAAAGGTAGCTAAAGTTAATTTTTGATACTGCTTTATGTATTTCAGAATGGTAAATATATCAACTTGTTTTCCACTGCTGGTGTTCAGATAAACAAGACCAATCTTATTAGCAATCAAACAGAATTTTCTCAACAGGTAAGATCTAGAGAAAGAAATGTTAGGACATACACGATCTAAACTACATGTAATACCTATGAACTTTTTTCGACCATAAAATCAATTGTAAATAACTGCAGTGCTGAATTATTAGTTTGAAATGGACTTGAACAGGAGTTAGAGTGATACAAAAACTTGACATGAACTAATTATCTTTGGTTAGTTTCAGACTAGTGTAAAGTGATATGTTATAGCGTGATAAAAAATTGGCATTTTTACAGCCGACAGACTGATTTTCAAATTTATTATCGATGGAAGAATACGAATTTTCTTCTTTTTACCAATGTAAAATGAATATTTTGCGATGTTTTTGAAGCTTAAGTTAAAACTCACAAAAATGGCAAAATAGAATCATATGGAGTATTTAAAAATCAGTAACTCAAAGATACTATGTACTAGATAAATAAACGTTCTATATATACAGTTATTAAGTCAGTATGCTATAAATTCATCTCTGCTATACACGTACATGTATTCATAAAATGGGCAAGAAAAGTCAATCTTCATTGATCAGCATAAACGCGATCTGTCCTTAAACCTTTACTGTCTTAAATGAACTTAGTCGTTATCAGTTAGATAGTACCAATAATTTTCAAAAGGAAAGCTCACTCATCTTTTCCGAGTAAACAGCTAGCAGTGCAGATCTCGACTGCATTGATGAGTCTGCTGATTACAATCTACAAAGTTTTGCAAAGGCAAAATACTTGTTGCTAGCATGGTAGGAATAAGATAAATTATATTATTTTCTGTTTGTATAGCTTACTACTACGGTGAGAAAACGGGTACCGATCAAAGAAGAACTTCCGTGGTGGATAATTCTAGTCAGCATCCTAGGTGGCATTTTGCTGATAGCCCTGATCATTCTTATACTATGGAAGGTAAATGTTCTACACATTAGTGCCCACAATTAGGTAACGTTGTCTGACAATCACCCAATGGTCATGTTACACATAATGGAAAAAGAATCAAAGAAACAGTGCACAAATGAAAGCATTTTATAATTCAGAAACCGAATGCACTAATACCAATTTAAACGAAATCTCTACCGGGGTTTCAAAACAGTTGCATAATAATTACTTCACGATTTTGCCTCAATTCTGCCGACGATACAAAGCATTGTCCAAAATGTTTTCCTTTTGTAGTGAGCTCTAATTTCGAGTAATGTGTACTAAGATACAAATATGAAATATGTTGTCAACGAATGTTCTGGTTCCTTAGTTTACTCAATAATATAATTTAAAGCTGCAAACCTGAGGCCGAAACGTGTAGAAACTCAGCAATATGTAAATACCAAAATTAATGTTCTTATCATCATTGAAGTCTAGCTGGGATAAATAGGGTTGTCTTACTTGGATTTTCAGTGAAGATAAAATACAATAGGGGTATTCCTGTAGTTATATGACCGAGAATGTTTGATTTTATCCAGCTGTAATCATCTATGATCCGACACGCGGCTAGATCCAATCGGGCATTTGGATGAGATATCTATTATAATGAACCTTTTATAAGTGACTGTACATTTTGGTATTTGAACATACTAATACTCATTTTTTAAGCATAAAATAGATGGACAATCACTTTTCATCGCAATATATGCGTTAGATGTGACGTCATTTATTTAACGTCATTGCATAACCAAAACGTAACCATTCAGTTATAAACGATGTTATTAATGCCGTGGGGCATGCAAGTATTTTCAATGGTCCAATGGGAAACACCCTCACAAAATGTTGCTACTGCGGTAATACGGATTCAGATTTATCCACGTACTTGATCACGGACTTGTCGGCATTTTTGCGGAAAATACACATGTATCAATGTTGATATGTATAAAAGATTAATTAAAGACTTGGGATGTCCGTAAAAACTGCGTATAACACATTTCACAATTAGGTAAAATCTACAAGGGCCGACATTTTGAGAATGAAATGAGTTTGATTTTTTCTATTTGGTTGCCATACGTTTATGCTAATAGCATAGAGGCATAGGACTTTTAGATATGTTTTTCTGTTTAAAACTGTACTTGAAACAATATGCAAGGTTATAAAGATGTAAGCAAACACTCAAGAAATATACCACACCTGGACATATTAGCGGTAGGTAATCCGCATATTTCTTATTAAAATAATAAATATTTAAAGACGATAAGCTCTTGTCGATTTGCTAAACAAACCTCCTTATTCCGTACAGATTGGATTCTTCAAGCGAAAGACGAGAGATGAACTTGAAAAGAGGAAATCACGCTCTCCTGATGCTGGAAATAAAGTAAACAATGAAAAGAAGCGCGATTCGTACACAGACAGTGAAGGAGGAATCATTGACAATGAAATGCCCCCAGCTAGTAATGAAAAATATTGAAGTAACTACATTTTGTATATCTACTACTGTTACAGTTATTTGCAATGCTTGAACAATTCGAAGACAACGAGACAAGCACTATACTTGCACCAATAAGAGCATCTGTACCGTTCAACGGTTCTCATAACTTACTGAATTTCATTTGTATCCTGTTAGGAAAGTTGATGTGTTTTTTTATTTAATCCATTTTAAAATCCCGTGAAGAGTGTATTGTGTTAAACTATTGATCTTGTTGAAATCCCGTTAAGGATGTTTATGTTGTTCATAAATCTATTTTATCTCCTATATATTGTTCGTATTAAATCTACCTTATCTCTTATATATTGTTCTTATCAAAACTACATTAACAGCTATCAAGGGTGTATATGTTGTTTTTTATTAAGTTTACTTTAATCCTATTTAAGAAGTGTATGTCATTTTACCTTTGCGCAAGAACTTCATATTTCAATAAATGTTCTATGTTTGACGACTTTTGAAAGAAAACATAGACACAGCTTGTACTGCTGCTTTATAAAAGAAACGGAACATGTAACTGTTTTGTTTTAGTTTTATAATCAGACACAGTTGTAAGACTGTACATTTTGTATAGTTTTGTATTCCTTAAATATCGATATATCAACTCTTATGTATGAAATAGTGTTATTTCCTTGCATTTTCGTTTGAATTACATCTTAATTTATAAATACTACAATAGCTTTACAGTGCTTCTTGATGACTAAATCAGTCTTGCAAGGATATTTAATGACCATATTGCAGGATATGATTATGATCATGTGGATGATAGGGGCGTAGAGTAATGTTGTATTTACCTTTATGTTCTGTTGACCTACTATTAAATGAATCAGGTATGTCATTTTGAAGTGGTTAGTGTTTGGTTTGTTTACATTGATGTATTTCTTAATCTGCATTTCAATGCTACATCTCGCATTTGATTGACTTAAGGTTCTTTGAAATGCAATAGTTCATTGACATTATTACGTCTTTCATTGTTGTCATGGATGTCTATCTGTCTGTCTGTCTGGCAAAATCGTGTCCGCTCCATATTTCTAAACTTCTCAAAGGATTTGATGAAACTTGAGTCAGATGTTCACATCAACTACGCGATGTGCAGAACCCGTGAACCAAACGTGCCGGCTCAAGGCAAAGGTCACAATTAATAGTATAGATATATTTCGTGTACATGTATTCAACCTCTTAAAGGATTTCGAGGTCAATACCTATAATGTTTACATATTGAACAATTGCAGAATGTTAAAATCACCTTGGTTCAAGGTCAATGCCACTGTAACTAAAAATAAAAAATCGTTTAAGTTAAGAGTGTGACCAATTGCAATAAAACTTGGTTTGTAGGTAGCTTGCATGTTAGAAAGCTTTGAATTGGATTACGGGTCACTAGGGTCAAGGTCAATGTCATTGTTACGAAAAATTAAAAAATAAACATTTTTATTTTGGTTTTTAAACTATAAATGGATTTTATTTTTTAGTTTGTAAATTGTTTAAAAAATTCCAGGGGGGGGCTGGGAAGCAATAAATGTCACTGTTACTAAACGTAGATTTAAAAATCTCTTTTTTAGTTTTTAAATTGTGACGCTGTTACTACCGCGTATAAATATATGATCTTTAAGCTATTTAATATATCTTAAAAACCTACTTCCCAAACAAGTTCAAACTTTGGTTCCCCAAAACAGAGAGAGGTAATGTGCGTATGTGTGTGTGTGTGGGGGGGGGGGGAAAAAAAAATATTTTTTTTAAAAAAAACCCCCCCCCCCCCCAAAAAAAAAAAAAAAAAACCCCCCCCCCCCCCCCCCCCCCGTACTGCACGTTGGCAGGTGTGAAGTTGGCAAGGGGGGGGGTCCTAGCGTGTGTACGGACTATTATGTAGACATCTATTATGTAATTACCGTGTTTTAAATTAAAAAAACGTGCTTAAAAAAACAAATCCTTTCAAGTAGTAAATTATAAAAATGGTTAATTATACCGAATCCGGTTTGAAAGCGGGTATAAGCCTATGAGGAACAGTTTTGCATTCTATTTTTATAAATCTTGTATTGGTCGTCAAGTTTGTACTAATAAATGTACGTCCTCATATTTCATAAATATTGAATCGAGTCTATTAATCCCAGTATGATAGTAGTATTTGTTGAGAAATTTCAAGATTCAGTTAATTTCTTAGAATGTGACTTGATGCAGTTATATGGGTCATTTATGTTTGTGATAAAAAAAAATGCATGTATTGCCTTTAAGTTAAACTTATAATCACAATCATATTTGTCCTTTCAAGCTGAAAGGTTAATGACTATCGAGAGTTTCAGTTGCATTTTTTCAGTAACTCTTTTTCAGTTGAAATTATATGCTGGTTCGCAAAATCTCTATTGAAGACCAGTGAATGTAATATAAAAACTGTCTCAGAAATTATTTTGTTGTTTACAGTCAAAATGTAACAAAACTTGGAGACTTGCTAGGCATTGAATATGATGAGACATTCACTATATCGACGTAATATTGAACTCGCATGACACCCTATTCAATGTTACGTCCATGTGGTGAATATCGCATCATATCCAACGTGTAACAGGTCAATAAAGGTATAATATCCAATGAATATACAAAACAATGTCGACTGGATTAAGTTTTTGCAAATTATGTGCGTTATAGTATTGTTAGACCTGTAAATCACTTGGTCAGCTGCATGCTGACAGTCATTATATAGTGCGTTTTTTCTCAATATTTTGATTGTTCTTAACTTTTATACACCTTCCAAATAGAATTAACAGTAACAAGAATCTGATTTAGATATCGTAGACATTTATTATAGTGTGATCACATATATTTTCTCTTTTACTTGTTTAAGTATATTGTTTTTTATGCAATTAAACGTAACTTGTTATTTAGTTGTCTACAATTTTGTTGTACGTTTATATCACTTGCTATAACTTTATTTCTTAGGATATGTGAACGTGAGTATCACAAGATACTTTTGAATGTAACTACTTCTATGTCGGTCAAAAGACAAGAGGGCATGACAGAGGCCTTACACATTGTAAACATTTTGTGATTATTGGTATTGAACGACGACGTTTAAATCGAAATTGCTTGTCAGGTATAAGGCTGCATTTCCCTAAACCTTAGCAATATGTGTTTGTATTAAAACTACATCTGTCATAAGTATTATCGCATTCTATTTGGTTATTTGATTTTAAAATAAATTTTACTATCTTGATTAATGTGTTTGAAATTTAAAAACTTTATGATTAAGATCTTTTTATGTTGATATCTTAAAGACATAGATAAAACCCTTTAAAGAAGATACTTTGAAGAACATCATTTAATTATCCTTACGCTGACCGTCTAGACCTAGTGTCTTTCAGCCGCTTATGGCATACGTTTAACGAAATCAAATAAAACGTACACAATGCCCATTACAGTTGCTCTGTATATCTATATGTATATTATTACTGCTGTTGTTCTAAGACTTGCTTATACAATGTCTTTACATTTATTTAGCGAATACCATTTCTTTATTTTCGTTTTAAAAACGATTATTGCTTTTATATGTTACCGTTTGAACAGTCTTGTTAAAACAATAAATAAGGTCTTTATCTGACCAGTTTATCGTGTGTGACTTGTTTCTTTGAAGTCTTTCGGGGTTGACTATTATTAAAGTGTTTTTACTAAGACCAAATCGAATTATCTTTAAAATCTAGAATTGTAACGGGAGTTTTTTAATAAATTTCTACATCTGATGCGACCATATTGTGTTGAAATGTTAGTTAAACAAAATAATTGATAAATTATATTTTGCCTATTCCAAAACGCACGTAGGTTTTCCAATTTTCATATATCTTTGTAATTTTCCTAAAAAGAGGCTGTAAATAGGTTGTACATGAATAAGCATGCTCATTTTGAATTAATGTTGAATTAAATTTCAATTCCAATGATGTGTAACGTATATCTCTGACTGCTTACAACATTCAATAAAGCGAAAGTAGGACAAAAAGACCACCCAGGTCAATCTAAGGAAATACAAAAACATTTACTCGTTTTTCTGCAGCAGTATTTTAAACAGGGAAATACTCCACGGCTATTGTAAAGTTTTAGAAGCAAGTTTTAAACTGTATTTCCTTGTTACAATTCCAGATTGAAAAGAAAATTAGATTTGGTCTTAGACATGGACCTTTAAAGATTCATATATTTATTAACGACCCACTAACCCTTTTTGTTTTTCAAAAATAAGTATTACATGTACCATTATCTCCAAAACTGTACAAAGAAAAGTAACTTAAATTGTAATAACTCGCGCTATCTTTTCAGAGTATTGTCCCTTCCATACTAAATACCAGATGTGGAAAAACTACCAGGCAGTTGTTTTGAGCATTGCCAGAATTTCACCAAATTGATACTTGCACATAATCAAAATCCCTCGTATAAGAATGATAGATGAAGCTTTACCCGTTTACACTTCAATGTCATGTTTAATTTCATATTGTGTTTGCACATTATGGTTGATCATATTTTGTTTTCGCCTAACAATTATATGACTAAAATCAGTTATTCCGAAAACCCATGGAGAGACAAATCATATTTGCATGTATAATAAAATAAAAAAACTGAACGTACAATAAATCCAAGAAAATACATCGTATAAATTGCAGCAGTAATTATTTCTCTTTCGTCATGTATTGCAAGGCTTTATTTCAAGGATAAAATGCATTTTATATATTATTCCTACCCTTTGGCGACTTTTTAATATCTTAAAGCTGCTCGCTCTCAGATTTTGGTAAAAAATAAAGTTGTTAAAACTGTATAAAAATAGCATCTTTTAGAATATATAGTCATATTAAAAGGTTCCAGTATAAATTCCTGTCACGTATATCTGTAAATTGGAAATAATACGCTACAAAATAATAAAACCTTGCAAACGCATTTGAAATTCCAATATTAACATATAATGTAGCGGTGCCGTAAAACCAACATTTTCAGCATTGCAAATTCCGACCTAGATTTTTACTTCTATTGTTGATTCTAGCTTTAAGCTTTTATATTTATGTATTAGTGTGTCATTTAAAAAAAGGAGTTTTCAACGGCAACTTAGAGCGAGCAGCTTTAATGCCTTAAACTGTCTAAAATAGAATGTTAGATTACGCTACAAATCAATGTGCTTTGATGGGAAAGTTCATGTTGTGCGACCTTAAATGACATGCAACAAACATTTATTAGCCTGACTAAAATGTCGATAAATGCACCATTTCGTGTGTGCTTTTCAAACACTCCTGTCATCCTAAACTCTATTTTACTACTCAATAAAAAAGATGTTTAATGATGTAAAGACCTCTTTATAAAAAAAAAAATGTTCGTTCTATTGCTAAGCGGAGGGCAGTTATTGATTTACGGATTGTGAAAAGGACTAGAACGGAGTATTAAACCGTTAAACTTGAAATGTTGTTTTATTTATTGGCAATTTTGAGAAAATTTACATATCGAAGACTGTGAATATTTTCAAATGTAGGATATGCTCTAATAGTTAGCAGCATGACCATCTATTCAATTAGGACATAACAGGAATTAACGTCAGATAAAACAGTAATGCACCCACACAAATCCTTCTAATTGAGATCGTAATATTTAAACACCAAGACGGATGAACCTGTATCTGACGACAACACCAGGTTGCAAGTTGTTGACAATTAAGATAGTGTACAATCTTTATATAGACATACTCCTATTTTCACGAAACATCGCTAGTATTTGCTGGCTTGTTAACTGGGACAAATGAAATGTTCTGACATTCTGACATAGATTTCTTAGAGGCAGCTTTAAGGAATTTTCCCTCTTCGAAGTGTTTATTGACTTAGATCTGTAGAACTATTCACTAAAGACAAAGTTTAACGTTTAGAGTAAAAGTAACTTACATACGGTTGAAAGAAGTTTAAAAAAACATTAGCCAAAATAAAGCATTACAAATGATCTGTACCAAGGTAACATATGTGATCAAATGTGACGACATGCGTCTATCCGAAATGTTAAAGCCGAAACATATTTAACATTTTAAATGAAATACATGTTGATTAATAGCTTTGAAATTAGTTATTATAGACGTATTTCCTGTGTAACAGTATTTGATATATTCATTGTATCTACATCTTCTCTGTTACCGCCTATAAAACCGGTGATATATGTTCTCGGTGAATCATTGAAGCGTTAATTATGTTGAAATGATATCTTTATATAAAACCATCGAATATAAATAATATAGTAAAATAAAGTAAATCATATATCCCGAAATATGATACAAACAATAAGTAAATCTAATATGAAAAAAGCTGATTTCCAATTAATCAAATCGCACGCAAATAGGCAATTTATCGTTACGGAAAGCAAGGATAAACATATATCTTATACGCCGTTCCGCTAACGTTTACTCTGTATTGCTCATATATTGCCTTAATGTTAGTTTTGACCTCAATACATATCAATGTGGTCTTATATCCGTGTTCTTTGCGAATTCAAACGTTCGATAACAAGTCATTTGCATGAAATACAATGTATAGAAGAACATTTTCTCTGTTTAATTTATCCAACATTTTTATCTCTGTGAGCCACTTTGTTGGCCTGGAGAAGCATTTAAAAATGAAGCAATTTTCAAGAACATTTTATGCTCATGTTACTTTACAATTATGTCCAAATAGCACTTGTTAAGGTATTTAAATAATCACATTCATTATCTTCTTTTACGATTGTGCTGCGAAATAGCAATTTTCAAGAAAAATGAATTTCTTGGATTTTTTCGCCAGCAGTCATCGGTGTAATACAGGAAACAAGTATTTATATATAAAATATACAGATAAAAGTCTTTAACAGTTAGCATTGTTTTAATGTTTCATAGGGATCGATTTTTAACGGGTACGTATTCGAGAATTGCGAGTATTTTAAACTATTACTAATTGATCAGTAACAAAATCAATCACACGCTAAAGAAACAAAATGGATTCACATTATGAAAAACAAGAAGTATCTTTATTAAAGAAAAACAGCGATGTGTCGATTAAAATACCCGAGAAACGGATATTCAAATACGCACCTGCAGCCATTGATGGACTCTTTTCCAAGAATATCATTTACTCATTCATAAATCTTTTTCCAGGGAATAAAAGTATAATACAGGCAAATAAGAAACAACAGAACATGACGCCTCACATGTTTGAAATATAAATCACCAAAGAATATTTTATTATTGTTTAAAAAGGTCTAAATAAGATACACTTTTTTCTAGACGAAAATGAAATGCATATAGAATAATATAACAATATTAATACAATCCCTAGTATAAATGAGTGTTGATTTACCGCAATCATTTTATCTAGTTTCATAATGAGAATTTAAAATGATAGGTTATCATATCCTATAAATTATGTGTTAGATATGCTTCATTTAATCTGCAAAAACGTAATTATTTGTTTTAATCGCGTATTTAATTTCAAATACTTCAACATAGTTTGAATTAGTTAAAATATGTTAAAGAGGGACAACAAGGAAATTGTGTTGACGAAGAAATACTAGTTCGCCGCGGTACAACGTAAAGCTGAGAACGTTTTTCTTAACATGGCCGGCACACAAAGGGTTTGCATAATAAATTATGATAACCGGTTTTGTGTGCGCTGTCGAGCGGAAATTTACCAATAAATGCATTGGCTGACTCACCGGTGGTCACTTCTACGCGAAACTTTCTTACCGTGAACACCAAATTTCATACGAATATTTAGATTCAAATTTATTCTATGACAGCGTATTGTGACCATTGAAAGTATTGGTCCATTTCCTGTGCGTAACAGATAAATTATTTTTGTCACTGTTGCTTAATGAGGTCATACAGAAAGCTAAGGGTGTGAATATACCGACACCCTTTGTCCAGAGAGGCTGCTTTTTTACATGTAACCTGACTAGTTAACGCTGGTTTCATTTGAAACTCATTTATAATGTAATTTAAACTGTTTTCGTATGATACAAGTTTGTACACATACGGTTGTATGGAACGCCATAGCTGCCTTCTATACATACTTCTTAAATGGTGATGTCCTTTTGATATATGGTGCTGTCAGTATGATATATGGTGCTGTGGTTTTGGTAGATGGTGCTGTGGTTTTGACAGATGGTGCTGTGGTTTTGATACATGGTGCTATGGTTTTGAAAGATGGTGATGTGGTTTTGATAGATGGTGCTGTGATTTTGATAGATAGTGCTATGGTTTTGATAGATGGTGCTGTGGTTTTGATAGTTGGTGCTATGGTTTTGATAGATGGTGATGTTGTTTTGATATATGGTGATGTGGTTTTGATAGATGGTGATGTCGTTTTTATAGATGGTGCTTTCAGTTTGATATATGGTTTTGTGGTTTTGATAGATGGTGCTGTGATTTTGAATAGATGGTGATGTGGTTTGACAAATGGTGCTGTGGTTTTGATACATGGTGCTGTGGTTTTGATACATGGTGCTGTGGTTTTGACACCATTTAAGAAGTATGTATAGAAGCCAGCTATGGCGTTCCATACGATTGTATGTTCGCCCTTGCTATAAGGTGTTGTTGTTGTCTTTTGTGGAAAGGTGATGTTAAGACCACAAATTATAACGACCTGTTTCTAAAACATGAACTGAAGTTGAAAATAAAATACTTTGTCCAATTCTTACTACAATGTATAGGTATTGCATTTGAGCTCTGTTGAACCGTATATGTCCCGGAACGTATATATCACACGAGAGAAAAAAATCGACCGCATATGTCACACGTGTGATATATTCGGTCGAAAATAGTCTTCGCGTGAAACAATATGGCACATAATATGTATACGTTTGACTTCGAATTTTATAGGAACATGAAAACGAATATCTCACATGCAGAAAAAGGCAAATGAAAACGAAATAACGATGTTTGGGGGCACCCAATAGGTATATACATGTATATAGGTGTAATGTGGAGAGCCGAAATGCAATGACATGATTATCCAAGAAAGTCCAAGGTAAACGACATGCGATCAACACTTATTGGAACTTAAACACAGAGTAAACTTGATATATCTGCATGGCCGGCTCGTGTGGATCGGTTCCGATCCTCATCCTGACTTAAGCAAAATTCATGCACTTTAATATCACAACCTATGAGACATATACGTTTCGGTGTAAACTGTCAAAAATGACCAAACGAATATGTCACATTAAACACGTGTTATATTTACGGTCGAATATATCACACACGTGTGATATATGCGTTCCGGGACATATACGGTTCAACAGAGCTCAATTGCAAATGAAAGTTTTGAGTTTCCTAATGCCAAATAGAAAGATACATTATGCATACAGTATAATTAATAAAGTACATCATATGACATTATCAAAATGTCTCATTAATGAAATCAATCATCTATTGCAGGGATAATGATTATTGTTTATATTCTATGTCAATTCCCCTGGCGTTTGCCTCCAGTTGATTATGTACTGTCTACAATGTAAATCGAGATCAAAATATATAAATCAGTGCTCTTTTTACTTTAGATTAATTTCTGTTCGTGCAACTCTACACGGCATGTGACATGAATCGTTCGCCAAAAATATTTGCATGACCCTAATATCCACAGAAAGATGTCAAGTTTGTGAAACGTACGCTCTAATAAGTATAAACTCATTTTACTACTCGGTAAAGAATGGTAGCATGCTTCAAGAATAGAAAAAAGTAATTTGCTTTCAAAAGAATAGTACAGGCACATGCAATAAAAAGAACTAAAATACTCAACTGGGAATCTTGAGATGTTGGTATATTTTGATAGTCGGTTTGGGTATTTGTGTGAATTTACAGAAAATGAAATGTGAGTATTGTCGATGCGTGATCGTTCATTTAAAATGGACATAAAAGCGATTCAGGTCATGTAAAACAGAAACGTGTCCACATAATTTCTCCAAGTAAAGATGTTAATATATTCAACAACAAAAAAGGAAAATAAAACAACAACACATTATTACAACAACGTTTTAATATCGTCATTTTCATATTAACGTTTTTTTTTTTTTTTTTGGTTGTTTTTTTGATTCTTAATATATTTAACAAACAGACTCTGCTAATGACACCATTAAAAGTTGTAAGCTGTAACTGTTAACTCTTCTGTCTTCTTTTGGACATAAATCCCGTTTTCTAGAAAGTTTGGTGGTTTTTGCTGGCTTAGCTTAATGTGAAAAACGAACTACGTTGACATCTTTATAACGCCTCGGGGAATTTAAGTAGAAGCTTTTAGATGTTTCCCTCCTTTATAGCTAACACTGTCTTAAAATGTGTAGAATTTTCAACAAAGACGACAAGTATGTGAGCTGCCATGATAGCTGTTTAATATTGGCCGCTAAGAATGCCATAAATACTAGAAAATAATTATTCTAGATATAATTAAAATGTTGCCTAAAATTCCATTTATCTAAAATATATTTGCTGCATTTTCAAGAGTGATAATTTTCAAATGTGTGTAGGGTTAACACCAATAGTGACAGTAAATTCCGACAAGTAAGCTTTAAAGTTAAATATTAATATCAAACTCTGCAGAGACTTGTGTTTAATAATTGGATTCAGAACTTAAAGAGATCAGTTGCGGGTAAGCTGTGATAAGTCAGGACATAGGTTGCTAACATGACATTAGGATTTTCATATTTAGTCGAGAACAATTTATATATAAATTATAACAGCACATAAAAATGCATACTTCATGTTTATAACAATGAAACTACCTTAAAGTTTAGAAAGGTTATACAATCTGCACATCTGTGGATATTTATTGTCTTTTCCTAGTTTGTTTAAGTTTTGTCTACTATTTACTTTGAGAGGTACATTATGTGATTATCACATGTGATACCCGTTTTCACATTCACCAAGTTGATGATTATATCAAATACGATAAACAAGTTTCAATATATCCCACTTCAAACATTTTAATTCAGAATGTCTACTTTTCTAACCTTTTCATTTACACCCGCAGGTAAACGTCTGCACCATGTTTCACTTCAACTAGGCTATATCTGAATGTTTACACTGGTCTGTAAACAATAGCATTGCCTGTTTATAAGCATCTTTTGATATTTCACAATTCAGGTGCGAATTTATATTTTGACGGACATTAAGATAAGCGTTTGCTTACGTGAACATTCTAGCTTCCTATTTATGTTCTTCAGCTCATTTCCACACAGTCACGAGCTTAGTTTTGATGGTTTTAATTGATATTTATTTCATTCTCATTAATTTTGTCATTATCAAAGACGATTATAAGATTGTATCATTTATAATATTTTATAACATTTAATTATTAAGATCTAAAGTAAAATCAATAATTTGCACGGTTAGGCGAAACTTTTAAATGTTAACAATTGCATTATCTTGATGAAATAATGACAGCAGAACGGGTTTGGAGGACATATTTTTATTTTATGTCTCATATACAAGAAAAATCCTTGAACTGTTTCTGTAAGCTGAAAAACGTGGTAAACTAGGGTTATTAATAAATAATGTAATCTAGAATGGGTTGTGTATCGGCATATACGAGTGAAAAGCATTTTGAATACAAATTTCAATCATGATAATTATGATTATTTACAGTAAAACATTTTAAAATGGTTAAAAAGCTAAAAAAAATAAAAAAATAACAGAACAAACAAAAGTAAAAATAATAGGTTTGGATGGGATTTGAACTCCACCCGTAAAAGTACTGCGCAGACGCCTAAACAAACTACGCTACAGATACTGAATATACTTCTGCAGGAACAATAACCATATAATGAGAAACGAATCTATATAAAGAACGACAACTCTTGCGTTTCTAGAAAAATAGACTGTGTCAACAGTTTTCATCTCAGAAATACCTCACTTTTTGAAGAAGAGAGACGCATATATTCGATCTAGGACTTAAGTCTGTATGCTTTTTTTCCTTACCAAGTATTTAATATAGCGGGCCGCTTCTGCGGCCCGCAATGATGGTAAGTTAAGGTAACGACAAACAAATTGCCCCTAAAAATACCTGTATCTTAACTGTTTAAGCAGACAAGAAGGTGTCAAACATATTAAGTCGAAAACAAAAAAATAACTGTTGATCTTGCTTTCTTGGTGTGTTTGACGTTATTTCTGTTCGGGAGCTGTAAAAAGCGAACAGTGATGATAAGGTACTGTAGCAAAACATCCGTTCATTAGAAGTGGTTTTACATCAAGCAAACAGCAATGTTATCACACAATATTTTCCAATCAAAACATTAATGTTATCTCGCAGACATAATATTATTGAAAATGTCGGTTTTTGTTCTGCATAGGACAGCATTAGTTTGAATAATATATGCAGTGCTTTGATTTCCTTGTTTGACACTCTGGAAAGTCTACGGTTTTTATGAAGACATAAAACATTCTCAAATTTTTACAGTCTCAGTGTAACGTGGCAAACGAAAGGTTCTGACAGCTTTATACCGCCTTAAGAAATTCTAAGAATATATTTATAGATATCTAAGCCTCCTTTATTGTGTATTTTGGCTCTTGATCTGCGGAGTTGCTTAATCATATTCAGACTAGCGTATAAAATGTCCCGCTACACGGTTATTTAAATTCGCAACTGCGTATGTCTTATAGACCAGGAATGTCATAGATACTAAAAAAGATTCTTCAAACATAATTGCTGGTGGCTAAAAGGTTTCATCTATCATAGTAGAAGATTTTTCTGAATGTTTTTAATAATAATGTCATTCTAAATAAAATCTAGCGTTTTATGTAATAGCGAGTGTCTTCTGAATAGTGAGCTCCTTTGTTAAAATGTGTAGACTTTGTCTGCATGCTACGCTAGTTTGACTATACCAGGGTTGTTAAGCCTGTTCATTTAGAGGAAAGACTTGCCGAACAATTCAGAGAAATAGGTATAGTCAATACGAATTGTATTGAAATAAAGACTAACCTGACACACGTAGGGATATTTATATTTAGTCTAGCACAGGACAAAGAGATGTTAGCAGAAAACGTGTATATATTATTAAGTATATCGCAATATAACTAATGAAACGGATTATTTACTAAAGGCAACATCCAAACACAAACATATATGTGTATTACAATTATTATATAGTAACATAAATGACTATGCTCTCAAGGCATACAAACAAAAAAACAAAAATAATATCAAACAGGGAATGCCACGTACCAAAAACGCAGCCTCCCCAAAACGAGCCCCCCAAGCCCCAGCCCCCCCCCCCGCCCACGCACGCACGCACGCACACACACACAACACACACACAATCAAAAACATTTATTTAAATTGCAATATCATTGAACATCTTAATTGACAAAAGTGTTTGGTTGTTGCCTGGTCTGCAAAAACCCCCTTATCAGCTATCTATACACTTATATCTATTGTAATAAAGCTTATGAATGTTTTCAATGATATAACTAAAACTTAAAAGCTTTTTCTAACAAGTGAAGTTATAATAATGAACACTTTCTCGTGAATAAGAAAACATACAGCCACTCGTTTTTACTTCAGAGTAAACAGAACACAGGTATATCATTACTAAGTCTATCAGGAATTTCATGTACTATGTGTGAGTAAATTCTGAAAGTGGGATTTAAACTAAGTAACGATCTCTGGTGTTGTTTCTATTTCATTTGAACAGACAATAGCAAATCAAACGTTTCTTTCGTTCGCTTGTTTAGTTTCAAATGTGTTTACGTTATAAAGCTTATTTGAGGGACAGCAAGGAACAAACCATTGTTCATAAATACCAACAGAAGTTATACAATTCTGATAAAATGAATTGATTTTGAAAATTATGTCGACTGGGTTTTCCATTTCATAAATGTTAAAATTAAAACACTACTGTATGGAATAGAAATAGTGTGGTTGTTGTAATGTTAGTTAGAAATTAGCACATTCATGTACATACATGAATTAAGTTTTGACCGAATTATTATATAATGAGGTCAATATTTAGTATGGCGGAACTGTTCCGAGGACGAATCCGAGGCAAATAACATTTATCACAGGTCCACAAAATTATACCAGTATATTGACCAAAACATACGTCTGAAATTATTATATCGTATACCTCATAAAAAGTAGTGAAAAATATGCGAATGGGGTCTTGAAATCCGCGCAGGTTTACACAATATTTACCAGTTCTACACATACATTTGTGGACAGGTTTTTATTTATGATAGGTAAACAATACATGTTCATATACGGTAAAACAATTGCACCTGAATATATTGATTGCAAATGACCTTAAATGATCCAATTTCAACTTGATTAGTTAAGTGTTTCTCGACTAAGTACTGCAAAAGCTGCACATAAAGGATGACAACAAAACACTCTGGCTGTAATTGTTTTATTTTCAGTTGAGATAACAAACAAATAGCAAACAGTAAAATTATATAAACAATTAAAAATTAACATTGAATTTGTAATATTTCGCATTTAATGATTTAATGGACCTTTTAAATTCAACAAATAACAAATACTAAAATTTTAAAACAGAACAACATTGACCAAGACAATATCAAATATCCCTAAACAAAATTCTTACGATAAAATGCTGCTAATGTATGCCATTAACTATGTCATTTTCCGAGCTGGTGTTTATTATAATTACCCTTCCAAGACATTTCCAGCCGTTTGAATGGTCAATGATCCGTAAATAGAATTTAATATTAACAAGCAAGCCGGTTATATAAACTTGACATACCCAATCATTGTCCTCACGGCCTTGGTTACGAAAGTTATTGGTACATTTTTAAACGGAGCATTGTTTAAGAAGAAGAATGAGGCTTTGTAAGGAATGTATATGAAAATGATTTATGTACATTTCAACGTACAAATCTGCATTCGTAGGAACAGTCTTGCGTTTTTCAAAGCAAGATGGCGGACGGCAAGGACAATAACTTTGTGACGTTGTTTTGTGAGGTTACGAAGTGACATTGAGGTATCATTAGGGTATTTTAAGTCCTGCCTACGTTAAGCCGTTAAATGAATTTAAAATGAATAAAATTCTTCGAAATGTAAGCAAGGGAAGGGTAATTAAATTGTAATTTGTTTTTTCTACGTGGTGTATGGGGATATATCACCCGCCTCGACATGTTATTACCCTCGCCTACCAGATCCAGTTATATAAATCTAGGCGGGTAATATATCCCCATATACCACTTCAAATACCTAAAAACGATATAGTATTTATTAAATGCAGCTACATCAGTATAGTTTATTTATATATATACATGATGACAACTGTAGTGTGTTACATGTAGTAGCTTAAAGTAACAGATCATGTTACATGTCTATAAGAAAAGTGTTTTGCAATTAAATAAAGCAACATCAGCTTAGGATATATGTTCTTTAAAATTTATCGTATTTATATAATGAAAGGTGAACAATAAAGATGATTGAATGTCTGCATATTTCTCATTCAAATGCTTTGAGATAAGATTATGCTTTGGCATAAAATGTATTCTGTTAGGAATGCTGTAAATGTTACTATTTTCATTTAATGGATATTTTGATGTACATTTTGAGTTCAAGCATACCTTCAATCGTTTGATAAAATGAATACAATACAAAATAAATCATATCCTTCGTAGTACATGTAAATAAATCGGCAAATGCAGAAATGTTACTTTTGACAATACATGTATAACGCAATTCATCTAGAACGATGATAAACTACTTTATGTTAAATATCAATGCTAGAAATATAACATCTCGATAACTGTATTCAAACGACTGCATTTTTGACAGCCATGGTATGACACCAGTACATTCTTAAATATATATTGACATGCCAACGTTGTTTATTATGCACAGAGATCAATTGTGTAGACATGACAAGCAGTTATGTCTGTTAGTGTTGATGCAGCATGTCTCTTTCACATCTGGTAATCGGTTATAACTGGCACTTACCTCTTCAAAGTTAAACAAATTTATTTGAGACGTCGCAAAGTGTTAACATACTTAACCGTACTTTGTACATCAATACAAAATCTCTAAAAACTGGTGTAGCATCGTAAATAAATAGACACACACCATGTTACTGATAAATCAAGTAAGACAAATGCTTTAGAATATTGCCATTTTTGCATGTTCAGAATTGAGCAAATTGACACAAATAGAAAATAAACACTACCACACAGATACAGACAGAACAGCCCAAATCAAAATCAAAAGACAAATCATGATCTGTTTCGTTGCCAATCACGAGCTAGTAAATATTTAAAGTAAAATCATGATAAACATGCAAAAATACCAACATATATGTACCAATATCAGCAAGTAGTTTTGAAGGACTACTCGCAACAATGCGAAACAAAACGATTTATTGGGCTGATTGTTGATTGTTGTTGAAACACTGTCTGCTTCTGTGCACAAATATTGGTATGTGACTCGGAAATCATATTGATGAAGTAAATATGTTGCTAGTGTATAATAGTATATTAGGCTCATATTTAGCTACAGAGATACAAACATCTTACGTGGACAATTTAAATTTTTTGTTGATCTTATGGCAACAATTATTAAAACGTGTTAGAAACAGAGTTTGATAGCTAAGGATAATAACTCGTCAAACATCTGAGGAGTCTGCAGCAAGTGCTTGCATTGACCCAAGAGGCATAAGTACGACATGGTCCTTGTTTGGTGGGTCAGGGTTGATATTACAATCTGGAATGTAAGTATTGCCTGTAACATTCCGTGTATTTTCACACGGTTCAATATCAACAAGGAATTCTTCTTGTGGAGTTTCCTTTTCAGGTGTCATTGGATCGCAGAACGAAATGTCTGGTAGGGACGTATCCGGAGAGTTCATGTGATCAGTTTCACCATACAGCCTTTGTCTTGGTTCAACAGGTTTTGGTTCTACAACTGTTACGTTGCTAGAATTCACATCAAGACATTTTTCTACAGCTACTAAGTTATCGTTTGTTACACTCTCAATATTTGCACCCGGAGTGCTGTCATAATGATTTGTTTTAGAGTTTTCCTTATTTTCAACTTGTTCTGAATTGCATAAGTTGTTTGAACTTTCCGGCTCCACTTCTGTAGAGTTACTCTGAATTGTGTAGAGATGATTAATCTCATTTGCTTGTGTATAGTGCTTCCTTTCGTCTTTATACAATTCATCATAATCAATAGAAGAATGGACGCGCTTAGCAGGAGCAGATTGTAACTTGTAGGTCACGCGCTTTCTTATCCTTGAGCTCAAGTCAGAATGATTTCTCATGATTACTTTCTTTTCATGTTTGTCCATGATGGGTGATGATGGTTCGCTAGTGTATTGTTTATCAATAAGAATTGATCTGGGTTTAGGATGGTGCGTTTCAGCACACGAACTGTTGGGTGATCTGTCTGGGGTACTCCCGTGATTTTGATTGAGTAAAACTTTTCTATCGTCTTTATAAAGGTCGATAAGTAGATCAAGCTTTGATTCTATATCTTCCACCTAAAAACGAGAGCATAAAATAAGAACATGTAAGCTACTCACACATAAATAAAATATTTGAAGTACACTTAGAGCAAAATATCTGTGTTCTTTCGTTTAGTATATCTGTACCCAAAATAAATAAATACGCTTGTCTAAGAATGTAACATCGTGAACTTCTCTTTTTGAATATCTCATTGAAAGCTTCATATAAAAGCTTTATAAAAAATGAAAATATATAGTAAGATATAGTATATGGCATATAAGATAAAATAAGATTTAGTGAACACCCTATAATAATATCAAACTGTGGTCTGTGACTGTGTGTTCTAAAATAAACCAAAACCGATGGAAAGAACGAGCTTACTGGCATGGGGGTAAGAGTGAGGTTGGGTGCGCACCATAAACCGGTTTAAGCTCCCCAGTGGTGTTTTTGCCACTGACCGTTCCAAGGCGGTGCCCCACTGTGTTCCTTTAATTGTTCGTTTTGTCCTCGTGTGTTTGCTTTGTATGCTAGTGTGTGTTGGTAGTGTATGTTTGTGTGTGTACATGATTGTGTGTGTTGTGTGTGTGTGTGTGTGTTGTGTGTGTGTGTGTTGTGTGTGTGTGTGTGTGTGTGTGTTCTGGGTGCTGTGGGGCTCGTTTTGGGGAGGCTACGGTTTTGGTACGTGGCATTCCCTGTTTGATATTATTTTTGTTTTTTTTTTTACTACTGATACACAATGTCGTCCAGTTTATTAGTATTTTAATTAATATGTTAAAAACCCATTGCACTATTCTTTTGCATGAAACTGTTATTTAGAAAAACAAAATTATATTTTGTTGCCAGATGAAACTTTTCTGTGATGACAGATGTAATACAATTATATATTACTAAATATTAAATGTGTGCTATCGAAGAAGATAGATAACAAAATTCACTTCAAAGTAAATACCTTTAAGATACCACGTGATTCCTATATAGTACAATGTAGTTGGTGATCCGGGAAAAATATAACAAAAGAATCGCTTGCGTTTAATGAAAGGTCCAAATCTGCACCTTTATCCTTTTATAAATACAGACACACCCTTTTGTATGTTTATTTTGTCATTCATATTAGATACAAACCAAAGCGGCTTATAAAAATGAAGTTAATTCGCCTGTATGTGTTAGAACTGCTGCCACATGACACGTATGTGATACGTCATGAGCCTTTCAAACGCGTAAACGCAATCTGTTTACGTATTGTATGTAAAATGGTTCAATCAAATAACAAGTTATTTTATTGCATAAAATGAACAACTACAATTTACCTGTCTTTCAACTTTAACAATTCTTGAAGAGAGACTAACTTTAGACTCATAGACGTCTTTGTTTTTACTTCCTGATTTACCAAGTATTTGATCCAACCTGAGAGAGAGAATAGACGGAACATGCAACTCTGTAAGTACAACTATTTAGAATCGATGTTTTTAACAATATTTACATTTTCTGTCCAGAGATTTAGCAACGTTGCAAATGCAAAGGATGTTTTGAATTTTATTTAAGGTATTTTGCTCTATCATGTGGTACAACGAGATCAGTGATATGAGATTGTTCTTCAGTGTGATGCACTTTTGTAAAGGAGTGCTCTATGTCAAGCTTTACTAAATCGACAATTCCTCTTTCAATATAAGGGTGATGAGCACAGCCTTACAACAATATTAGATAAGACACATTTAAACAGTATTTGTATTGTTTCAATATTAACCGGAGACATAGATCACTGCTCTGCTCAGTATCTCCGAAAATGACCTCATATCTTATGCTTCCTTGCTATGAACACACAACGCTTTTTAAGGCAATCATAGTGGTACTGAACTACAAAATTATGAAACATTTAAAGGAACTTTACCTGCACTGTAGACTTTTAACACGGCTTAACATATCTACATGACCAGCTGAGTATTGCTCGATGACATCTTTCACGTCATAAGGCCTTAGAGCCTCCCTAAACTTTTTCCTTGAAACGAAATATTTTATCTTCCTGAGGGATCTAATCGCTTTTTTATCTGTCGGTGTGAGTTCTCTTATCTTTGGAGATAAATCTGATTCTTCTGTAAAGGAAAACAGTAAAAACTGAACATTGCTGTTGTCAAGGTGATTTCAAAAAAAAAACAAAACAAAAATAATATCAAACAGGGAATGCCACGTACCAAAAACGCAACAGTAATCAAATCAACAGTAATTGTGTATTTATTTTAGTACGTGAAGTCAGGTCAAAAGAGTTACTGAAGAGGAAGTCATTTGTGATGTAAATTGCATTTTGAGTTGACTCATACCAACTAGATTGTACTAAAACACACGAGATTCATTTCCATAGCAACTTCTGTTTAGGCTATCTCGTTAATTGTTCCGTTTCGATTCGCCTTCTCATTTATTTTTCCAATTAATAATTTACTTGCAGGAAACGGTTATTTGATCCAGTCATGGACAAAAATCGATAATTGTCAAAGCATATTTCTAAAAAATAGAAAAGAGACAAAGTCGGTATATAAGTAAAGATTTACAACAACTTCATGTCTGGTTTGTTGCACAGCGGCATGCTCTATACTGTTTCAAATACAGGTATAAATGCTAAATGAATAGACGGTACCTTCGGACTGGTCCTGTTTTGAGCAGCTTGACTGTGGAGCATTATCCTTGAGCACTGCTATTCTATCAACACGTTGGTCAACAAGTCCTGTGGCCAAACTCAGATGACTCCTACCAATCAAAGAGACGCATTATTTATAAATGATTTTGAAAGATATACTTATATATTTTAACATTCTATGCAGAATAACCGAAAAGGGTAAAATTACATTTAAGCAAACAAAAACCGGTATTGAAATAAAGTCGTGTTAATCAGACTTTTCATCCGATTAAGTTTACCTGTTTGTTCTTAATTCGTACATGTACAAGAAGCCTTAATTGTTGCTTCTAGAACGTTAAGTGCGGGAATAGGGATTTGTTAATAGGTAACATACATGTATGTTGAATGAATGACATTAAGAGCAGGATCTGTAAAGGTAGAATAATGCTTTGCATAGCTATAATGCCAATGGGAAATGGAATGTGCAAATAATCGTTAGGCGCTAAACATCTGACCCGAGTTCCATAGAAATCCTTCAATGGTTTAGGAAGGCCACGTTTTTGGTATGTGGCATTCCCTGTTCCATAGAAATCCCATAGACCCCATCTAGATCCTTAAGGTTTAGGATGGCCCTTTTTTGGTACGTGCACCCGTTTTTTTTAGGAGATACATGGTGGATACCTTAGTTCTGATCTGGACCTTTGATCAGCAAGGTTGAAAGATGTGTTTTGTACGTTGTCTTGATGAGATGAACATTTGATTCAAGTTTCATTAAAATCCTTCCAGGGTTTAGGAGTTATGGAGGGGACACGTGAAAACCAAGGATGACCTAGGCCTTAAGCCGGCGGGGATGTAACATAGGTTATGCATCTCGTCTTGGTTAACTGACAAATTGACCACAATTGTATAAAAAGGTTCCAGAGGTTTAGCGGTTATGAACTGACACGAAAACCAATGACCAAACAGTGTGGGCTTGCCCTTGGGGCGGAGGGGTTTGAATATGAAGTATGCGCGTTGTCTTGATTGGTGAAAGTTTGACAACAGTTTTATAAAAAAATACTTCCATGGGTTCAGGGGTTATGGAGCAGACACGAAAAACAAATGTTACCGTCATGTTGCCTCGACCTTGAGGCGACATGGTTGAAACACGGGTTATGCACGTTGTCTTAAAGAGATGGACATTTGACCGAAGTCATTGAAAATGCTTCCTGGGGTTTTGAGTTTTAGAGCGGACATGAAAAAACACTGACCCCTTAGATTAGCCTTGACGTTGAGCCGGCAGTGTTGGAATGTGGGTTCTGCACGTCGCCTTGATGAGATGAATATTTGACTAAGATTTTATGAAAATGTTTCTAGGAGTTTTGGAGCGGTCATGAAAAACAAATGACCCCTAACTGTGGCTTTAACATTGAGCCGGCATGGTTCTGACGCGGGTTCTGCTCGTCGTCTTAACGGCATGAACATTTGAACAAAGTGTTACGAAAATCCTTGTTGAAAAGGTTGTTCAGGGGGTATGGAGCGGCGGACGGATAGACTGACGGACGGCGGACGGTCGAAGATCATTCCTTTACCCCTCCCCTGCTTTGCGACGAGGTAAATTGAAATATAGATAATAGGTAAAGGTATATATATGTGCAGTATGCCCTTCTTTCTTAAAACTAAGAAAAAAAGAAAAGATTATTTATGTTTAAAATAAAAGTTGGATTTCATTTAAGTTTGGATTAGCATGAACATGAAATTACAATATCGAATATTTGATTATCTGAAGAATAAAAAGCTAAATTAAACTGATAATAAGAGCCAAAAATACATATACGTTTACCAAATAGATATCAAGATCATAACAATGTCATAATTAATATGTAAGAAAACAACTTACCATGTTCGGTTCACAAAGCTGAAATATAAAACATTGTACTAATTAGTTGAAAACTAGAAAAAGAAACAATTCAATAATTAAACTTTAGAAATAAAAAAACTGAAGAAGTTCGTAGTAACATAATACCTTGCAAACAAACTAAAAAGAGATATTGTTCTTAGCAGTTCCTCTCATTGTGCTTGACCATTGTATGAAGTTGTATTGAATTCCAACTTGTAGTTTTTCGAAAAATGCTCCAGACAGGGAAAAGTAACAAAGAACAAGAACTCTGTAATTAGTCAAGATGGAGATATGGTTCCTGTGCCTGCACTCCCTCTCACTGTGCTTGACCATTGTATGAAGTTGTATTGAATTCCAACCAGAAGTTTTCAAGTTATGCTCCGGACAAGGAAAAGTAACAAAGGGTAATAACTCTGTAATGAGTCAAGATGGAGTTATGGTTCCTGTGCACTGCACTTCCTCTAAATGTACTTGACCATTGTATGAGGTTGTACTGAATTCCAAATATTAGTTTTCAAGTTATGCTTGGACAAGGAAAAGTAACAAAGGGCATACTCGTAAATACTCAAGATAGAGTTATGGTTCTTGTACACTGCACTTTCTCTGAGTGTGCTTGATCATTGTATGAAGTTGTATTGAATTCCAACTAATAGTTTTCAAGTTATGCTCCGGACAAGGAAAAGTAACAAAGGCAATAACCTGTAATTAGTCAAGATGGAGTTATAGTTCTTGTGCACTGCACTTCCTCTCAATGTGCTTGACCATTGTATGAAGTTGTATTGAATTCCAACTTGTAGTTTTCAAGTTATGCTTGGACAAGGAAAACTAACAAAGGGCAATAACTCAGTAAATACTCAAGACAGAGTTATAGTTCTTGTACGCTGCACTTCCTCTGAGTGTGCTTGATCTTGTATGAAGTTGTATTGAATTCCAACTAGTAGATTTCAAGTTATGCTCCGGACAAGGAAAAGTAACAAGGGCAATAACTCTGTAATTAGTCAAGATGGAGTTATGGTTCTTGTGCACTGCACTTCCTCTCAATGTGCTTGACCTTGTATGAAGTTGTATTGAATTCCAACCAGTAGTTTTCAAGTTATGCTCCGGACAAGGAAAAGTAACAAAGGGCAATAACTCTGTAATTGTCAAGATGGAGTTATAGTTCTTGTGCACTGCCTTCCTCTTAATGTGCTTGACCATTGTATGAAGTTGTATTGAATTCCAACTAGTAGTTTTCAAGTTATGCTCCGGACAAGGAAAAGTAACAAAGGGCAATAACTCTGTAATTAGTCAAGATGGGTTATGTTCTTGTGCACTGCACTTCCTCCCAATGTGCTTGACCATTGTATGAAGTTGTATTGAATTCCAACTAGTAGATTTCAAGTTATGCTCCGGACAAGGAAAATGCAACAGACCGACCGACCGACCGCCCGACCGACCAACCGACCGACCAACCACCGGTGACTCCAAACCCCTAAACTTTTTTGGGGATACAATTATAAGCTAATGTTGTTATTCCGGTCTCGTTCTTGTTGGTATTCCGAAAGAGGACAGCGAAAAGGATAACGTCAATATTGAATATAAAATGAAAGCGCTCAAGTAACAAAAAGCGAAAATGGATCAGATTTCACATAAACGACCACACTCCTTACAGCAGTGACATGACGACATGTAAACAATTTTGTTAAAATCACAATTTCGAATTAACATTTGTTTGTATTTTATTTGTTCACGGTTACATACTTTATAAAATTAACATGACTGCAAAACAAGACTAAAATTCAAATTTGTAGTTTTCAGAAATTTTAACAAAATTATGTTAAAACAGTTTCTGATGGTAGTGGTTACTGTATACCGTAAGGGGAAGTAACAAATGAGGGAACGACAATCAAAGGAATGAGAAAAAAATGTTGCTATGCAGTGCTACAGATATAAACACATATAAGAAGCGCATAAATACCTTTGAATGGTTTCTGGGACGTCATCTTCCGAGTAAGATCCTAATTTGTTTCTTTCCCTCCGTGGAATCATTGGGGAATGGGGACTAACATTTCCGCTATTATTATTAGAATTTACACACCCTCTGTCTTTTCGTCGTGTTGAAAATCTGCTAACAAATGACGCGTTCTGCTTAAAAGGCCTTTCTCTGAAATGCAAACATTAGAATATAATTTTAGTTTTATCAAAAATAAAACTGCGAAAATAACAATGTTTCTACATTCATTGTAAAACAAGAAATTCATCTTAATTTATCTGAACTAATTAAAAATATTTGTTGACTTCAGCAACAAAACCCAACACTACAGTTTTATAGGTTCAGTAAATAATATTTGCAAACTGCTAGGAAAAGTCAAAGTTGAGTGTATCAACACTTAACGTTTTCATCTCTCTCATGAATTATAAACAACATTTAAGTTATTACTTCCAAGGATATAAGCCGTTTATATAATTGTTATACGTTGTATAACTAAGCTGCATAGACTACATGCTTCTGTTTACTGCATACCGGTGGCGTTTTTCGATTTGTTTTCTCTTCGTTAAAAAAACATCAATTATTTTAGTAAATATTCGTGACTGGTACAAATTGTATTGCTGTAGCTTCGTTGTAAGTCACTTGTTATAAATTTTCTGCAATACCCTAGCCGAATCATAAAGCAATCCAAATGGCGCAGAAATAATGGTTTTAATTTTAGGTGGCCTATAATACAATAGAAAATGTTCATAGTAAGTGCGTCTTCAAAATCTTGCATGCACTTCAGACTCCGATGGATGTAAAACATTCAACATGTTTATACGTCATACAGTACTTTAAATATTCAATTGCGCGATAAATGACATCACAAGTCAACATGTGCGACCTAAGCAGACTGTTTTTGCAAAATGTCAAAATATTTGTTTTTGTTCATCGTATTCTGAATGTTTCATCCTTTTTGCCTGTTTGATATTCAATTTATTCGATTCTTTTACTCGCCGATTGTTTTCAAGAGTTGTATGCATAAACTAGATTTTCCCACATGCTGTTCAACTGTTAAAAGTGTTCATCAAACTAAAATTAGGTTAAACTTATTGACAACAATTGTAGACGTACGTGTATATAATGAAACGATCGAGTTGGTAGAATGTAATTGGGTTTATGGTCATTTAAAAGTGAATATAGCTAGTATAATGAATTTATAGTGCCAAGTTGCAGACTGGTATACATAACACTAATGTTAAATATATTTTTTCTATTTCTTTTGGGTATATCTTAAATATTATGTGCTTGACCTTTGGAAGATACAGTACTGTTATGAATTTCATAAGATTACTCTCTACTGAAATAAATTCTGGTACGTTCATTGTATAATGTTTTCAACACAAAACCAGGCTTTACATCGTCTGTAAATGATGAATGTAACACAAAATGGTATTATCACTTCTGTGAAAATCTCTATCCCATAATTACATTTGAAATTATTAATTCACACAATGTCAAGCCATTTTGTAGAAAACAAAGTCCAAGTTGACAACATATGAGTTCTTTCTATTGTTGTATTATAAGCAAAGTAATGCGACGGAAAAATAAAAACGCTTTATCTACGTCAATAGGTTAAAAACAAAATTTCAAGGCTACCAAAAACCTTATATTGTAGGTATCACGAACAAAGCACTGGAAAGTAAATTTTGCAGTGTCTATCTTACGATGTAGGTCGCACCAAAAACAAAACAGTGCATAGCAAAATTTAACAGTATCTATAGCATGTTTAAAATCTTACGTTGTAGGGCTCGGACATGGTATCATATGAGGTTTCCACGTTGCTATGGATATTGAATGCTCATCGGCGGCATAACAACGCCAAAGACTTTGTATCAACATCGCCGCCGGGACCCGACGACGTATAAGGTGTTTCTGGCGCTGTTGCTGTTGCACTTTTAGGGCAAAACCGGAACCTAATATTCCCTGAAAAAATAAACAAAAATCATTACAATCTTACATGACAAAACCTGTACTAGATTCTGCTTGTCTTTGCAAACACTACGAATTATATGTACTAATAATATGGAAAGATATACACAGCTTATTCAACTTCTTATCAGTTATTAGGCAAATGAGACCACGAGAAATGTTATACAACCTTATGGCGTCATTTATCTCCGATTATGCTCGGTATGATCGTGGAAAGAAGCCATATTTTTAATGTCTACAAGATCAACAATGCCTGGGTTTCAGAATGGGTTAAGATTTTCCATCCTCGCCTTTCAGTTCATGAAGTAAATTAAAGACAAAAAATATATTGATGAATTTATATAAGTCGTCAAAGGTACGTGTTCAAATGTACTCATATTTTTATCACGATTTACTTAAACCTTTTAACATTCCATGGTAATTAGTATTTGAATAATGATGTTATCAAATTTGCATCGTCACGCAATTTGAACATTTTACGCAATTAAGCAATAGTTTGACGATCGGTTTTGGTACCATAACAAAGCTTTGAATTAGAACACAAGTTAAGTAGTGTTTTTTTCTGAGGAAAATAGCTTACAACATCGAAGGAGGTACATGGACGATCACGAACCTAAAAGTAAGCACTCGAGTACTAATGATCAATACCTCAATAGTATTCGTGTTATCATCTATTATAATGAGGTGCATATCCATCAATGCATTGCTCACACGACGATTCATTGCCCAGAGATATGATGTTATAATGTTAAAGAAATAATTTTATGTATTTGTTTTAGTCTGTTTAAATTCTCATAAACGTATTTATATTTATTATTCTAACTAACCACGACAATATCACAAGATTTAGTGTGCGGTTCAGACTCTATTTTAGCTCTGAAACATCAAGTGATACAGTGACTGTTAGACTTTCCCTTCTCCCAGTTGTGAAACAAAATATCAGTTGATATTTGTATATTTCTTGACATTTCATTTATAGTGCTGCTTCCGCCTAGTTCTGAACTATTACAATTAAGTCTTTACGTTCTTTCCTTCAGAGTATTAAGTGTTGGTAATAATGAACATTTGATCATACTGATTGGTTAGCATGTCTATGCATTTATATACGTTTGCATGAATTCATATCTTCACGATTATATTTTGTCGATATGTAACCGTGGTTGCCTTTTCATAGATGCATGTTACTTCACGTTTAAAGTTTCTCATCAATCAACCGTCAGAAAGCCTTTGGTACGTCTGTTCAAGGGTTTGGAATTCAACAGAATTAAAAAGTTCCTTTGCTTTGTCAAAAGTAATGAATTCAGTTCCGTGAACACATATCTCTATATATACATGGTGCTATGTTTCAGTGTAACTTTTTATCAGGAAATCAGTTAATTTATCTGAATGCCAGTACGACTTAGGGAAACATGAAGTTAGTATCCCTAGAGATTTTGGCCTCTGTGTTATATTTCCATTTCATTTACATTTATATGAAACCATCTGAAATGGGAAACTAAACATGAAGCGCCAAAGGTCTTGAAATGAGTTATCAGGAAATAACTATATGTTGTTCGACTGTTTAGTGCATGTGAAATGTCCCGAATGAACAAACACTGGAGAGGAAATAGGTACTGTGATACATATAATATGTAAGGTGTTGTATTTTAATGCAAATAAGAATACAATCGTAAATAATGTATACATTTATAATCAAATTTCAAAACCGTTTTACTATACAGAAATATGTTAGTCCATGCAAGGATATAAGTGCTCCAATAGTGTGTTACTCACAGCAGGTAATGCGAAGAAAGCTATTCCTAGAATGGCAGAAAATGATGCTATAAGTTTGCCCGCCCATGTTTCTGGCACAACGTCACCATAACCAACAGTGCATAGTGTAACCTGAAATAAGTCCAATCAAAATAAGAACGTTCCTACACTTAGCAAGTATGTAATTTAGGAATTTTGATAATGACTTTTCTATCGTAAACTCAACAGTCAGTTCCTTCGCGTAATTTTATATGCATTCTGAAAATACTTGAATTACCTATCATGCTGCTTTGTTGTTAAGATATTGTTTCATTCTTAACAACACTCTATGACTGTAAGTATTGCAAGAAAAGAATGTTTACAAAGCTAATTTTAGTTTATAAATCATCTTCTGGATATTAAAACTTTTCACTTCGTTCAATCTCTGAAAACTCCTTAAACTAAATGTATTGCAGCTTTATAACATACATCTTTCAATACATTTATAAGCTGTCGTTGTAAATCTAGCAAGTTAATTTAGCATGTTCAGTCGAGTAGCATGTTGCAAAATCTCTTTCTGTTTTGTTTTCTACCATCGTAATACGAGTGTCTTTAAACAACATTTCATTCGTAATTATTACTAAATTCGCATTTGTTATTGCAAAGTTGCAATGCGAGGACAATGCTTTGCAAAGCTTAGTTAAGTAATCGTTCTGTCGAGGCAATCACCAAGTTGATTTGCAAAGGCAGACTTTGTTGGCCTTGTAACAATGCACTGCCTTTAAAAGCTAGTTATCTGAATGTCTGAATATATTTAATGTCTGTTCATTTTCCAATACTCTCAAAGACATTAATGCATGTATTTTAAAGTAACATGATTTTACTACCGTTATCTTTCTGTATAAAATATCTCAATATAATACTTAAAGACATTAATGCGTGTATTGTAAATTACATGATTTTACTACCGTTATCTTTCTGTATAAAATATTTCAATATCATACTACATATATAATTTTCTTCAATGGCCTCACTTATCTTTAATACTATTTATAGTGATAACAGTATATACAAGATTTACATACCACACCCCACCACAGTGCATCAGCATACGTTCCAAAGCGAATTTTGTTGTAATCTTTCTCTGCGAGATATACGAGGTAGGAAGAAAATAGTAAACCAAGGAATCCAATATATAAAGTGGTAAGAAGCTCCTGAAATTAAAATTAACTCTTCTTCATTTGATGTAAGGTTATGTTATAATAGTAAGATATTTTAACATTTTTATATCATGTATACTTTTCCTTAACTCCAACATACAAACATGCAAAACGTGTTGTCTAAAGTTTTGTGTAATTAAAATAACATTCCTCTTGATGTTATTAAAATTCTTTTTTTTTCATAATGATCATTATATACATGTATACATATAATTAACTGGTATTTTCCTGTTTCGAACGTTCAATACTTTCTTACCATTTAAACTTTTAATAGGTCGTCAAGTACTTACTCTTCTGTGGGCCCATACAACGGACCCAAGAAGTTTCCATGTACCTGCCCTACGGTCCATTCTCACCATACGTAATATTTGGAAGAATCGCAAACCCCTTAAGGTTGAAGCAGCAAACATTTCGGCAGTACTACCGACAAGAATAACTAATAATGTGGACAGGATAATGACAGCATCTACAAAAAACACCATAACGTTTAAATGAACGTTTATAATGAAATGTACAGTAAACTCTGTGTATAACGATTCCGAATATAGTGAAAATCTGTTTGTAAGGAACACATTTTTTCTGCCCCAGTTTTTTTTCTTTGTTGTATATGAAAATGTAATACAGATATAACTAACTCTGGAAATTAATTAATTAGATAAGCTGACATCGGTGGCATGTATTTCTTGAAAGCACTGATGACTCTATAATCTAAGTAATATCAGGGATAAATAGCTTAACATGATAGTATCAACGACAAAGTGCGCCATATAACGACTTTTTAATATAAATGTAATATATTTTGGTATTCCAAAGGAATAGAAACTCGCGAAAATGGGGACAACCACACCCAATATGAGGACTATGATACATCATGTACAAAGGAATTTTCTTTAACCCATCATTGCAGTTACTGTTGCACACAGTAATAATCACTGATAATCTAGTACACTTGCACATGCACCTTTCAATGTGTTATTGTTAGACATGTGATTACAGCGTTAACGTGACTTAAAGAAAATTTGTTATTGTCCGTCTTGTAAGCAATGTTGATTTCATTTGCGAAAAGGTCACCTTTGACGTCTCTAAAATGTCTGATTACGCAAATATACCATTGATTTATATGTATATATTCAGCATTGGTCTGATACATCTACATAACAAAATACCATTTCTTCAGATCCGTAAAATTAATGTTCACAAGTCTAAAGTAAGACAGGAGATTTAGTTCCGCGTGAAGGTTTACATTTGCACTTTAAGAAGTGAGATGCGTAATAAATCTTGATGTTATGACGGAAGATGACGACAACAATCAGATATATGTCCACCGCGTGTCAGCATAATGGAATTTTACAACTACGCTAGTGTAAAGCTGAGTAAAAGATCGTTTCCTTAGATAAGATATTTTAATGAAAGCAATCTAGGTTTGCGTCGGAGCTTTGGTGGAATGATATCATTTACCACGTATTTTAACCAACAAACGAATAATCAATCGTCCAGATGTATCTGTTTTCCTGACAGAGAGCACTGAATGACGCAGATAAACATTGCAAACGCAGATAGCTCTCGAATTTATAAATGTTTTTTACACATTATACTCGTACGTCACGAAAAGACAAACATCTCAGGCAATCTGAATAAGTTCATCACCAATGTGTCTGTTTTTTATTAATACTGAAAGACAAACCACATTATTAAGACATTAGTAAGAATATTCATGAAAAACCAAAGTCATAATGTCTGTCTAGAGCAGAGGTACATTTGTCATTCGTAAGACGTCATTACTCTGTAATCTCGCGGGTACAAAAACGTAGCTACTTATTGAAGTACGAGAAGACTAGTATTAAATGTTAGAACTAATATATATATTCGAATACTCGTATTGTTTCAAAAACCCGTTCGGCTTTTCAGTCAGTCTTACGCTTTTAAACATAACTAAAATGGCAAAAAAAAAATTATGCAATCATGACATTGGCCTTTTTATTGATACCAGATAAAGTTATTTAAAGCTGCTCGCTCTCAGAATGTGGTAAAAAAATAAAGTTCTTCAACTGAAAGCAATTGCTTAGTAAAACACAAGCATAAACGTTTTAATTTTTTTGTTTTGTCTTGTTTTTAGCTGTTTTATTTAAGTGTTATAATGTATATTTTCGTTTGATCTCTATTCAATTTTCATATATGTAACGTCTTTATTACACGTTAAGCATTAAACTTGAGAGTTTTGGAAATATTTAGATAGTTGATTTGACAGTTTCATATGCGTTGACATTTAGAAGTTGTTTAATATTTTATCAGTTTTTGACGAAGCCTAGAACTAATAAGTTTCTGAAATGATTAGCAAAATGGTTGGAACTACTTAACGAAGTTTTTACATCGTAGTTTTTACATCGTTATCAGCAAAGAAAAAAGAACAGAGTGTGTTTGGTATCCTTGTTTCGTGCTCGATATCAGAAGAAAACGCATTCTTTTTTTGTTTGAAACAGCTAAAATAGTAATAAGTTGAATAATTGAAATAGTTGTTCCAATCGACGAGCAGATAACATATGCATTTCGTCACATTTGTAAGCATGCTGTAGCTTGCTAATATAATGAAACAGCAGCTAGTTGTATTGGCCAGTAAAATGAGTAACTGTTTTTTTGTATTTCCTTAGATTGAACTGGGTGGTCTTTTTGTCCTACTTTCGCTTTATTGCATGTTGTCAACAGTCAAAAATATAGGTTGCACATCATTAGAAGTGAAATTATTTCAACTTTATTAAAAATAAGTATGCTTATTCATAAACAACCTATTTACATCCTCTTTCTGTGAGATATTTGAAAAATACAAAGATTTTTGAAAATTGGAAAACCTACTTTCGTTCTTGAAAATGCAAAACATAATTTATCAATTCTTTTGTTAAACTCATTTTTTCAACACAATATGGTCACATTCGATGCAGTATGGCATATACATTGTATTCTTTTTGAGACGACGCCTGTTACAATTCAGGATTAAAAAGAAAATTCGATTTGGTCTTAGTAATTGACCTCTAAATCTGTTACATGTGAATAGTAAGCTCGTATATCACGCATTTTACATGAAACTTCGTATTTACACGCTCTATATTTCAGCTTGTAAGTTTTGTTGCAGTACTTACCTACGATGCAAAGAGGTCGTTGAGCAAATTTCATTCTACCATGCCAGCCTTGATACCTAGACCGGCAACCTGAGGCCCATATTCTGACTGAGTACTCTACTATAAGCCAGAGTAATAAAACTGGCTCCTGGAAAAACAATTTAGTTAATAAATGGATTTAAGAATACGTATACTCATCACAAGAAAACATAATGATAAATATTTGCCACTAAATTAAGTAAACTGAAAAATATATTCTTTCGGATACTTGTCAAGAACTAAGAATGTAGTAAGTATAAGTTGAGAAAAGCTGATTTATCTACAACCGATGTTAAAAGGTGAGTGTAAAGTAAAAACACATTATGTGTATAAGGTGTTCTAGCATTACTCACAAACTAGTCTCTATATACAAAGAGTAGAACAATTATGTTTAGGTTTACTTATTCCATAAACAGCGAGTGGACCCATATGCCGTCAAAGTGACGTCATAAGGTGTCGGACATCTGTGTAAAAAATACCCTTTGCATTTAGTGACCTTTCGTAATATCGGGTCATGTTAGAACTGAGATGACATCCTTTTCTTATGCGCAGTTATAAACCATTCAAGCTTCTGGCCTTCGTGATAAAAAATTCGCATCAGGACTCCAATTATATGACACAAATAGACTAACTGTAAGCATTGGGACATGATAGAAGCTGCGTACAGCTATGTACATTTACTGTAGAGAGCATTAATCTGTTCACATGCTTTTGCTTCCACTCTAATAGGATGGTGTAATTATGAAATAACAACCGAACTTGTCTAATAAATAATGGTTATAACTTTGCTGAAATGTTCAATTTCACCGATGCCGTCCTTAATTTCACTAACACCGTTTTTACTAATTAACAACCCTGTCAAATAATTCTTTTTTCTATCTCAAATAAAACCATTTCGAGGAAATTTGAAAGTTCGTTGATTTAAAGGATTAATACTGATGCAGACAGTGATAGAATAAATTTCAAAATGTGCGAGTCTAGAACAATTATTATAAATGAATAGGTGGTTTATTCCTCAGTACTTTCAACAAAGTTAAAAGTATATTAAATACGTCTAGACAAATGACATTTTAAAGTTATTTGTGGCCATTAATCAAATATTCCCTTGTTTGCCAGTCTAAAGCACAGGAATATATCATCGCTATGGGTTAGGTTTCTGTCCATTAGAATGCATATCATATCATCGACAATTATTTGCATTTATTGACCTTTTGTAATATCGTGTCATGTTAGAATCGAGATGACATCCTTTTAAAATGTTAGTGGAATTGGCATGCTAAAATATATACTTGTTACGGTCCTTTAATTCGGAGTACTTATATTTAAAACGCTTTAGTTTGTTATTGTTGTGGAACGTCGTTTGTCCGTTCTTGAGACGTTTGATTTCAAGCAAGCTTACAGAAATAGCTTAACGGAAATGTTGGTAATTACCTTAGAAAAACAGAAGAACTATCTGTCAACCAAAACATGCATGTTTCATCTTTTTTGTTCTTTCATCAACAGTGACATCACAGTATTGGTTTTTAGAAGCAATTAAACCCCGAATGTGAATATATTTTGCATGTAAATTACAGAATACTTGCTGTTTTACCTTTTTAGTTTAGAATAAAAACAGTACAGCGGATAAAGAGGAGAAAAAAGTTAATAACTTTGTCCGAAATTAGGTTACTCTGTATTGTTAAAATTACCAGGCTGGGTGATCTTATTGTCGGGCTTCATTTGCGAGCTAAATCTATTTTTAGAAGTAACTAAAAATCTCTTTAGTAGCAGGAGGAACCGAAGTTGGGTGAGATGAAATTTCATAAAGATCTGGTAGATAGTTTGTGAGTTAAAGCAAACTATGTGCTAAAAGTATCCGAAACAAGGGCCGTAACCAGTATATATACTAAAAAAGTTAATTTTATACTCACTAGGAACATGATAGTTTTTGTCATTTCCGGCTCAAAGTCTCTTATAGTGGAAAGTGTACTAAGAACCAACGCACCCATACATACAACGCATCTGAAATATAGAATATAAATGATTTTTAAGTATTCGTCGTTTTTCGCTAAGTCTCAACTCCAGGTTTATGCAAGGAAAGAAAACATTCAGAAGGAAGATAGTCACTTAGACTTAAAGGTCGTCGATAAGTTCCGGCTCTAAATAATCAAAATATTTTCTGTTGGAAATAGTGGATTCTCATACGGAAACTCAAATACTTTTTATCTGTATGCGTCTATTCGTGTGTTTACTGTTAGTAACATCGACTTATGTGGAAAAAAATCGCATATAAATATGTTTGTTTTTCTATATAAAACTTTGTTTTCACTTCATAATGCTTTTACACATTCTGTAAATCTATGGATGTATTTGTGCTCACATGTCACACCTTGATTATAAGACCGATAACGTTTTAGCTCACATTTAACATCCTTAACCAGTTGTACTTTTCCCGTAATGCAAAATATTAACTGTTTGTGAAGCTGATGGTCTTACCGTTTTAGAACCTTAGAACATATATGTATGCTAATCGAATATCTTTGATGGATCAAATTTGGCGATTAGGACCGCTTTTAATACACAACAAAAGTTGAATAGATGTATATACCCAGGTATGTTTTCCGGAGGGGGAGGGGAGGGGGGGGCGGTGCGAAGTATATCACAACAAACGCAAGATAAAACAATAGACATGTACAACAAAACTGTATTTTAACAACACATATGATAAATAAGGTGCACATCTCACAGATCAGTTCATATCACACGGACTTACGTACTAATCACGGAATGAGAATAGCACATGTAAAAATAAATGTAGAATATTAAACATGTAAACATGAAAACATTTCTGGTATATGTTTTTCTTAATTAGTGAAATTCACGAGGAGAAAACCTATTAAAATCAATAAAACAGATAATTTCAAAGTATCTGTAAACATAGTATTTAGGTGTTGACCAAATAAATGGTTCTGAAATAAATCAGACAGCCTTAAAGACGTTAGTCGTATATTTAAGTTTTCAATTACAGTCACAATTCCTGACACATTTATGGTACGTCATTACACACAAAAATTAATTCTGTTGGAGAACGACATCTTCCCCGAGAGAATTATATTTCATACAAAATGTATATGTGATTTGTGTATTTTTATATCTGAAAATGTTGCTAGGATCTGTCAATAATTCTCCAAATAGAAATTTGCTCATTTGTCTTTTTTCGGATTGGATCAGATATACGTTCCTGTTAATACCATATAGAAAAGAAATAATGACAATTCTTTATTCACCGACATTCCGCGCGTCTTCAAGAGCGTATTAATGGGACAGTTACTGGCTGTTGTAATGGATCAAAGCTGATGCACATATATTTTATTATATTTAAGTCTCATTTCTGCATATATACAATACAATTTATAACTGACACTTACATTTACAATATACAGAACCACTCTTTTAAGAGTTATAAGAGACTATATGTACATGTATTACACATTAAAAACACACATGTCTTAAAACTTTAACACTAAGAGGTCTAATTATACGAGATATTTAGAGATTGGCATCAATGTGATTATAGCCTAAAATCATGCATGAAGTTAGAATGTTTGAATCTTTATTCGCCAATAAGGAATAAATCCACAAAATGATTATGATGAATAATTAACATATTGTCATTAAAATGGGCTTTTCTCTATTTTTTAGATTAATGGTATTCAACATTTTCCATGGAAATGAAACTGTAACCGCTGTGAATTATGATAAAGTGAAGTCACTGTAGCATATCAGTATCTGCAGTATGAGGTCAAACTTTAAAGCACACAAGTTTACCTAAATATCAAGAACGGAATAAGGAAATAACTGCCAAAATTTATCGGTAGATAAAACAATAAAAGCCGTGTATAATAAGCAGTTCCGTATCTTTTATCACCTACTCCAGTTTATGAGACAAAACCAACACACATCAGATAATACACATGAAAATCCGCGGCTTCTCCCCTGGGATCAAAGTAAATAAACTGTTGTATTACTTTAACTACATGGTCTTATACAAATCTATTGTTTTGTTCTCTTAATTGCTATTTACCACAACAAGAAGACATTAAACGTTCGGAAATCCAATTCCGTAAGCCGTGGAATAGTATCAGGGTTGTAATTGAATTTGTGATAAATTACAGTTATCCAGTGAATGGAAATGGTCATTAATAAAACCTCAGTTTTCCACGGAAGGGAAATAAAACTCTTGCTTGTGTCAAGATCTCAATAAAGAATACAATGCCGCAGAAATAACTGCATGTAATTTCGCACATTGATTAAAACTTCTTAAACTATCTATGGAAAACTGCTGAAATGCATTTTCTTTTTAAATGCTGTAGCAAAATAAAAGTCACGTTCGCTTTGGTGAGGCTTCGTTTCTAAAGAAATCCCTTGAAATATATGATCTTATCAAATAGTGTGGCAGCTATTCCAAAGTTTCAAAGCAATGCAGTTAAACATAATACATGTATGACCATAGACAAAACATACACCAACTGTCTAATTTATGTAGCCTAGTGGATATAAAATATGTACATTTTGTTTAGGCTGCTTGATTCTTTTTATAATAATTCCCTTTTAAATGTTGAATCTGTTTGCAATACTTGTTTAATTTGTAAGAGTTCGTTTAAGGTCTGTATTATAAGTTATGTTGACTGCAGTTTGCTAATATCATGCAAGCGGAAGACTTCGTGGTGCTTGTCTTTAAAGCTGCTCGCTCTCAGATTTTTATGAAAAATTCAAGTTAATAGAGCTCTCTGACTTATAGTCAGATAAAAAGGTTCAAATATAGATTCCTGTCAAGTATACATGTAGCTGTAAATTTGAAATTATACCCTGCCAAATTACAAAGTGTATTCCAGTATAAACATATATTATAGCGATGCCGTTAAACCAAGTTCACCAACATTTTCAATACTTTTTTTTCAAATTCCAACATGGATATTTACATATATTGTTGATGCTAGTCATTAATTTTACATTTTACGTATAAGTAAATGAAAAAATTCTTTATCCAATGTTTAAATTTGTTAGTGACAATATTTTCTTGTATCGGATAATCACTTTTTACTCAAACAATACGATATGATTGATATCGGAATGTTTTAGAATTCTCCTCCTGTATACATGGTGCAGTTAGAAAAGTTCCTCAATATTACATTTATACCCATACGATTGCGGTACCTTTGGACGTCAGGTTTTAGAGTCAAAGTATCAGTGGCGCCCGAGATCTATGTTTTATTCTTTTTTATACTACAATACCCAGAAATGTACTTATATATATATTGATATGCCAATATTCTTCGTTTTAAATTTACATGAAGGTGACTGCAAGAACTTTGTCCAAATTACGCCGACCAAGAACACTTTTAGATTGTGTAAAACAGGCATATTTGATAACTATTCAAGATAAAATATGAGGGAAAACCTTGAAATGATTCCTTCCTTAATCAATTTTTGCTTTTATATGTTCTAACCGTCGTCTAAACTAAACTAAGTAGACTACCAGAACATTAACGGCCAAAAGAAACAAGCAATGATCATTACCAATGTTCCTATGTCTAAACTGTGTATATATCTTTGAATATCATATCATTAAGTATAAATTGGATAAGACGTGCTGTCTCGAGGAATTTTTGTCTTTGTCATTTCTAATGTGATGGAGATTATATTACATCTGCGGACAAACGATCCATTACGCATGCGCTCTTATACCTTGAACAGTGTAAAATATTTATTAAATAACCGAAAACCAATATCATTATGTAAGGATTTTATCTATTCTTTTATTATTCAAAAGCAAACGTGCTTTCATTGGTGAAATCTGCATCTGTAAATTTGTAAGACACAAAATGTCATCATGTACATGCTATTTATAGTAGATCAGCTATATTGTTATTTTAAAAAAGCACTGACACTCTATCAATATGATATTGTATGTTTTGTATGTCTTCTTTACGGGGTATCAAATGAACGAGAAATTATATGTGTTCGATAATATAATAGATGTCTTTTCATACGGACAAGAGGTTGAAAGTAGACCGATCAGTACTGGACTGTCAGTCAGAGTATGTGTTATACACACCCATTCTTAAAGTTTGTTTGTTTGAGCTTTTATAGTCCGTTTAAAGCTGCTCGCTCTCAGTTTTTGGTAAAAAATAAAGTTCTTCAAACTGTATGTAAATAACGTATTAAAGAATATATGGTCACATAAAAAGGCTCCAGTATAAATTCATGTCACAATCGATAAATTTACAAAAATCTAAACGCTGAACCTTTTGAAATTTCAGTATGAACATATAGTGTAGCGGTGCCGTGTAACCGACCTTTTCAATCAATTTCTGCAAATTCCTACCTAGACTTTTGCTTATTTTTTTATCATAGCCTTTAGTTTTATATTTAAGAATAAGAATGCCATTTTTTTCTGAAAAATATTTGTTTCAACTCTAACTGAGAGCGAGCAGCTTTAAACCGTACTTATTGATCATTTTAATAGGCGGCCAGTTTACCCAATAAAATTCCTGGGAAGGACAAATATTATACCATAATCCTCGGCAAGAAACGGACAGCTTTCTTGTATAAAGAAACATGGTTGAGAGCAGGGCTCGAACTCATGGCCCACAATCTTTGGGATGTTACAAAGACTTCAAGTCAGCGATTCTAACCACTCGACCACGGATGCGGACCCATTCTTAAAATGTATTTTTGGTGAGACTGTAAAGTTGCCTAACGATTTTGTAAATATGTGACTTGATATTCTTCTTCTTGAAATCAAATATTTCTTATTTAAATTGCAATACAAACGACACCAACAAACAACCGTAAGATATCAATTATCTACACATTTGTTCATTTTTTATGTCTGCCTTTGAATGCGGTATGTTTAATAATGACCTTTAATGATCAACAGTTAACTATTTTGAGTTTTGGAGCCCTACAGTCGGTCTATGGATATGTTCTAACATGCCATGAAAATAGAAACGCATGTTCTCATTATGTTTTAATATAGGAAGCAATTAACTTAAAGGGATATGTCTCTTCCAATACAAAAATACGTAAATAACAATCTTACAAAAGCAGCCTATTTTGTAGAGGCAATGAAACCAATTGACGACTCCGATACAATTCGAATCGATGTAAACTTAAACAAATATTCAAGTCAACGCGATGTTAACTATAATAATCAAATAAAATCGATGTTTACTGTAATATTAAACTCACATAGACGTAAAACTATAATATTATGATTAAATCAATGACAAAATATAACTTAACAATTAGGTCAACCACTAAATCCGCCAATGACTTAAAGAAGGCATCTACAAGTACACCTCAAACTAAAATGGGTCCATTTTCAAACTGACAAATGCAATTGCAAGTTAAAAAGTGACACTGATTTATGATCTTAGAAACATGAATACCATATTGTACCAAAGTGAACAATAAAATATTTAATTTACAATTTCATTTTTATTGAATACATGTACCGTGAAAATCATTTTATAGTGGAATGTTGATAATCCATACATTTTTTTATAAAGTTCGTTTTCAAAATTCACTCGATAGCCATTCTTTACATGAGCATTTATTTTCAGAGAATACAGTACTGCACATTATTTGTTTTATGCATTTTTAGTGTTTGAAATCAATTTTTCCAATGGCTGCACTTTAACTTTGGTAAATCAATAGTTATATACCGATTCATAAAGGGGAGATTTACAAAAAATAATTTTAACACTAAGTAGGTTATTGCTTATTTCGATGCATGTACTATAATAAATTATTGATCATACTGATACTATAAATTCTTGATCATACTGTAAGAGGGGGCCATGTTGATCCGTAATGTAATATTCATTGTGTAAATGATATAAAACTGATATTTCACATAATGAGATGCTGAAATACATGATGTTATGCAATAAGCTGAGCGCCGGTTCAACTAGTGATTGGGTCAGGAGAAAATTTATGACGTCTGCCACGGAAAGCGAGTTTAGGTTGGCTTTCGTTTTAGAATAGAAAGCTGTCTCGATATGCTTAACATTTCTTAACGTAAAAGTTAAACTTTAGTTGTATTAGGTATATATACTATTGTGTGTTCCTTTAACTCTTTCACACTTTTGCACGAGGGCGGAATAGTTTACTCGGACTTTGCCCTTGTACATTTTTCTGCCTGACGCATAACTAGCGGGAAATGCTACAATGTTCGATAAATCATCACAAACGATAAGCTATTTCTTAAATTATGACCTTGAATCGGTTGAAGCCTCAAAATATGTTTGGAAAGAGTGACAGCATTCGTCTTACTTTATCTGCTGTAACATACCAAGAAAAGAGAAATATAGTATTAGAAACGTATAACGATAGATTCCGATGAAGTTTCGATTTTCTGTTTCGGCTAAACCATAGTAAGACAATGTATATCTAATGAATTAGAATTAAACCTGTGTCGAAGTGACTGATCGCCTGAATATTGACATTGCCCTTTAGTTGCTTGTTCTTTTAAAAAATCATCATGAATGCAAACGTTTATAAGTAAAATTCATTCACTAAGATGCTCACTTTATAAATACATTCTGGCGAACACGACATGGCAATTTTTAATTCGCATTGAAACGGATCGTGACAAAACCTGTATTTAATTACATTGTTGATCTGAAGATTAAATGAATACACAACAAGTGAAGCAGCATTCTGAATAAGATATTCAATTCTTCAACATAGAATCAGAATACGTCTTGCATTTGAATAGGCTGCCGCCGCAGCAGGCAATAAAAGTTTCAGAAAATTCTTGATCTGCAACAAATTTATTTGGTTGCCGGCAATCTGAAAATCACACGGGATTCTCTTTCCGAAATAAATTTTGATTTCTCGAAACATTGCCAGAAGGATTATTCCTATAAACTCAGCTAGATGTGACAAGTGAAATGATCTGACAGCTTTAGATACCCGAAGGATTTTAAAATCATTTAAGCCTGACTTTATAGCCTTTTTAACGCTGAAGTTGTGTCATTTATAGCGACCGGCTTGAGTAATATTATTAGTTTTTGTTGTACCTTACTAATGCTTTCTTTTTCTATATTTACCTACTTGTCTTATGTTCTAAGTTATATACTAGCAATTGAATGATACAGACTAGATGAAAATTACGTGATTCGTTTTCTAGTTTGTCTAATGTTTCTTTTGTTTTCAATAGTAGTCATATGTTCTGATTTTGTTGCTCTATTATCTCTTCTTGACACATTTGAAGTGATTTTACCCTTTAACTTGACCATCATAATTTTAAGAACAACACTGATTACTGATTAATACTCACTGAAAAACGAAACCTGACAAAGTTTTAGCCAAAATATATAGATCAGTATAAGAGTATCACTGTCTGTTGGTCTAGCCTGTCTTTCAAACAGTACCGGCTGTGGGTCTCCAAGTAGTATAGGAAGTGTCAGTTCCGTCGCAGGTTTTAAATAATGGTTATAATCCCCCTATGCGGCATAAAAATCATCATTTAAACGCCAAACTGGAACAGGTACTTCCCATACTACTCTAATAAGTAAAATATATTTCACCCTAAGCAAATTACTAATATTTTTTCTTGCTACTTCATATACGAAATGCGTAAAAACCCATCAGCACTAAATAACACCTACGGTAATCAAAGCGCTGTGAGCGCTGAAGGCCTGGGGGCTATAGGTTAACTCCCCGAAAGACAGCTTTTAACCTACGTGTTTTGCGCTGAACCTTACCTAAAGCGCGGGTCGAAATGTGCAGAGGACGAAATTCAATATATGAATGATTCACAAATATATGGGTGGCAGGGAAGTTTGTTTTATATAAAACGTACGTTAAATGAAATATAATCACATTGTCAACATTCTAAATTGTTTAAGCCAATAAAAATAATTCGATCTGCGCTTTGTACAACTTCAAGCGATATGATCTGATGATGCGGATCGAAAATTATTATGTACCAAGGACAACATAAATAAACAAAGCAATACCGTACAATGTGTATAACAGAGAAAACCAAAAATGATTCTGGGTTACCTTGTACAAATGTAGTTGTAATCGGTGAGACCGTTCACTGGGCCTTGACATGCAGCGTCCTCGATAAATGGCGGGTGATTTTGATCACGTGAGTTCCTTCTCGGGAATGTACGTAAATTATAATATTTTTTTAAAGAAATTTATTTTTAGGTAAATATATATGTAATCGTACGTAAATAACAAATATGTCAGTGACATAACATCGGAAATTTGAAAATCAAACTAAAAACTCTTATATCGAATTCCGTACTTTTCCGTAAATTTCCGTAAATATCCGTACTTTTCCGTGATATGCATATGATTATCTTCCGTAATCAGCTAACAGCGCATTAATTTCTAAAACAGAAAAAAATGTGCAATGCAGCCCGTAAGCTATATACCTTCCTGCAATCGTTTGAAGTTGTATGTACTATTCTTATTTGTAAAATGATTTTATCATATGCGACATTCAAACAGAAGAATGATCTGGTCTGTCTTGCACTACTTTCGCATAGCGCATGTTTACAGTTGTTATTCGCACATAGCACAGTTAAATTTCTTGCAGTGTTTGAAATGTGGTATGCTAACTTAGGCCTAGGGGACTTTCAGTCCCCGGGCCAAAAACCCCACATTTGTAATAGCAACACAAAAGAATACAGATGCTAATGAAATACTCAACAGTATATATACTAGTGATTAACCAATGTTTAGTTAGCGGTTGTTGTAAGATATTGTATGATATTGTATGGTGTTATCAAATTGATTTCTTAGTTCGTCCATCTCTGTTACACACACCTCTGAATTCATAATATGAAAATGTTTTATTTCAGGGTCTTTACCAATACCACAAAATCCCCTGAAGGAAGCAGTTTTCCATCGTCTGTCCGTTCGTTCTTCAGTATGTCAGTAAAACCCCCATCCTCTAAATACGTTGTCCTTTGTTTAAATATAGATGACTGTGGGTACACGCATTCAAAAAAAGGAACGTTGATATTCATTAGTGGCACTGCGCTTTTAATCTTTCACTTATGGACGGAAGAAAACTGACTCTTGTCTCAGCGTCCTTTTATCATTTAACTTTTCTATTTTGACTGTACTTTTTTTTTCCAGTAAATATCTCAGTCACTTCTTACATTTTGTAAGATAGCCAAATGTGATTTTACTTTGAATTCCAGTTGAAGACAAATAGTAATTTTCTTATTTTATCTGATGTCATGCATTAATCATCTCCCATTATTAATCTTTTTTGTTTCAGTTATTATTACGGTTAGCAGATCAGTAGAGGGGTACACGTATTAAAGAAATAACATTCACTGATATCCCACACCCCGTTATACGGTACTTATCTCTTGCTGGTTTGCAAAATGTTCTTAGCCCTTAGACATAGTTTTCAGCAGTTTTCGGAAATATCAACGTCTTATAATCATGCATTCCAGAGTGAAACACATGCAATGAATTATACACTGTTGTTTTACTAATAGAATTACAACGTCTGATTCCAATAACCGTCATTCATCATTGCTTCACAGGATTTCTAGCAAATAGTTCCGATGTTAGATTATCCGAAATTAAAACTGTAGCGCCGTCAAACAAAAATTGCTTTATTTGTGTTTTGAGACTTGCAAGAAAACGACCCTGTCTTCAGCTATTAATCAACATTACGATTTCTTCATGTGGCAGATTTATACTCATCTGAAATTACACTTGAAAAATCGATACAGGATTTTTCAGTTGATTTCCTAGTCTGACTCTTAAAGTCACATTAGCAATTTACATACTCGTATATAGAATAATTTATTTACTAATAGATTGATAAGAGAACTGAGTTCTTTGGCAGTCTTAAACAATGTAAACAATGTACATTAGTTTCAGATATTTGTTCGGTTTTTCACGAAAAGATGTTGACAGACAGCATTACTTATGTTGGCACCATCATTGAAAACAAAATCAATGTATTTACATGTACATGACATTTTTGTGCATTCAATTTGAAAATCAATGTAAGAAATGTTTTTTAGAAAAAAAAGGTCAATTTCGCCGGCAAGATATATTTCTTTCTTGGCAATATAAGCGACAAGTAATTTTACACCCAAAGTGTTAATGGGACTTTAAAGTAAGATTAGAATTTGAAATTGCCATATTTCAATTTAGACATGTTAGATAAGGCTTAATTTGAAAACGCTTTAAAAGTATGGTTTATGTTTGTTAGATCATATGTAATGAACAGCTTAATATCTCATTCAGGAGAGCTGTTGTCCAGTGCAAGAAAGAAGCCAGGTAAAAGAATGCCGTCTTGTTATCCGACAAAAGTAACAAAAATGTTTTTAAATTAATAAAGAGCTTATCCATATTTCAATTTGGAACGTACAGTAGTCGGAACGTAACAGTTGTCAAAATTTGCGTATATTGGGGGTAAAAAAGGGGAAAAAAAAAAAAAAAAAAAACCCCCCCCCCCTCTTTTTTTTTTAAAAAAAAAAAAAAAAAATAAATAATCATCTCCCCCCACACACCACACCCCCCAAACAAAAAAAAAAACACACACAAAAAAAAAAAAAAACAAAAAAAAAAAAAAAATAAATTATTTTTTTATTTAATTATTTTTTTTCCCCCCCCCCCCCCCCCCCCCAAAAAAAAAATTTAAAATAAATTAAAAAAAAAAAAAAAAAAAAAAAAAAAAAAAAAAAAAAAAAAAAAAAAAAAACCCCCCCCCCCCCCAAAAAAAAAAAAAAAAAATTAAAAAAAAAAAAAAAAATTTTTTTTAAAAATCCAATCAAAAAAAAAAAAAAAAAAAAAAAAAAAAAAAAAAAAAAAAAAAAAAAAAAAAAAAAAAAAAAAAAAAAAAAAAAAAAAAAAAAAAAAAAAAAAAAAAAAAAAAAAAAAAAACAAAAAAAAAAAAAAAAAAAAAAAAAAAAAAAAAAAAAAAAAAAAAAAACCCCCCCCCCCCCCCCCCCCCCCCCCCCCCCCCCCCCCCCCCCCCCCCCCCCCCCCCCCCCCCCAAAAAAAAAAAAAAAAAAAAAAAAAAAAAAAAAAAAAAAAAAAAAAAAAAAAAAAAAAAAAATTAATAAAAAAAAAAAAAAAAAAATAAAAACACAAACACCCAAAAAAAAAAAAAAAAAAAAAAAAAAAAAAAAAAAAAACCACCCCCCCCCCCCCCCCCCCCCCCCCCCCCCCCCCCCCCCCCCCCCCTAACCTTTCAAGTTCCCAACACCGCCAAAAAAAAAAAAAAAAAAAAAAAAAAAAAAAAAAAAAAAAAAAAAAAAAAAAAAAAAAAAAAAAAAAAAAAAAAAAAAAAAAACCCCCCCACCCACCCAAAAAAAAAAAAAAAAAAAAAAAAAAAAAAAAAAAAAAAAAAAAAAAAAAAAAAAAAAAAAAAAAAAAAAAAAAAAAAAAAAAAAAAAAAAAAAAAAAAAAAAAAAAAAAAAAAAAAAAAAAAAAAAAAAAAAACGTATCATTAAATTTGCTATAGAATGCTGATTGAATTCACCGACGCCATATAAAGCAGTACTGCTGATAATCAAACGACATGATTGTGCAGGCTGATTGGCCACAAGAAGGTCAAGGTTAAAATGTTCCATCCGAATCATTACATCGTAATTTAATCCAATGTGAAATTTCATCTGCTTCTTCATCACAATTCCGCATCGACCAAATGTTTCCTGAATATCAGTAGCAGAATCAGAATTAACCAGACATCTAAATTGATCACAACAAACATTTCTTGCTTCTTCATCAATTTATAACAATTAGAATCTGATCTTTATGTTTCATAGACAAACCTATGACACTAAATTATCGAGAAAACTCTTTTTTCTAACCTTGGAATTTAGATTCACAAAATAGGGAATGATAAATGATATTACTTGGGAAAAGTGCAAAGAAACAATGCTTTAGTATCCCAAGATTTTAAAACAACAGAAAAAATTATGACAAATGATGTGAATTTTAGAAATGCAGAGAAAAAATGGTTTTATGAGATATTTTCCGTACCCGTTCTATTATAATTTGATATATTCACACGAGATAAATTGGCTTTTTGCATTTTGTCAATTTATCGAGAATGCAAAATTATTTGTTGTTTGACTTCTTTTTAAGTAGCATCTTGTTTTCAGTGGAGAATACGTGTATATAAATTGTCTTTTATATCTTAGTATCTGACAGTCACCATATTCTAAGACCCGTGTATGCTAAAGTGCTTCGAAGGCCGATACGGTTCATGGTGAAAACTCGACGTAACTGTTTAGAAAAAGAGTAAATCCTCCGGAGAAAGTGTCCATAGACTAAAATACTAGAATTTATCATATTATGAGACTTGTCTATCATTTAAAAGAAGCGTTAACCTACAACAGGACCATGCTCCCTTATTTGCTTTCTCGTTACCTTCCTCACACTCAACATGGATTTTAACAGTAAGAGTGCCACATAAAGATCCTTCTTGTGGAATTAGTTCAACGTTTTACATCTACATTTTAAAGAGATTTGCTACATATACAGTCAGATTAGGTTTGTCGAGATTTTCATTTTGTATACAGTTACTCCTGAAGAAGTGTTGTTATGTTGTGTGCAGTTGTTGTATATGTGAACGAATTTTGAGATTTTACGTTTTATGAGTAGGGGATTATTTTGAATTACTCTATGTAGGCATATTGGTAGATACAATATGATTTCCGTTGGCCATCTCTTTAAAATAAACATAATTATCAACCCCTACAAAGGTTCACATTAAGATATTGATATTTAAATATTGACCAATTGTTTGGATTCCTTTAACATTCTGACGGGGGTTTCATTGTAGAAACATTGTTGTTGTGTATGTGAATTTCGCAAATACAGTTGTCGAAGAGTTGTCGTTTGAAGTGAAGTGACAAAGCTATTTAAAGTATAGAGTACAGAGTTACCGCAATCGAGCAAACGTGTAAGATTATTTATAATTGTATATATTACGAACAGGTTCCTGATGCGAAACATGCAAAAGGTCTTACAATGACATACCCAAATACTGGGTCAAACTAACATAAATAATAGAATCTTTGGAAGAATCATAACTCAACCTAAAGTTTTCAGCTATGCATTCCCGGTCATTAATGATAGATAAGCGGTTTAAAATATACTGCTGTACCGTAAACAATTAAATAATCTATGTAGAGTTGTTGTTGTTCAATTAATGGGTGGATGCAAGTTATTACAGAAAACCTCTATTTTGATAAATTGTGGTAAAATGAGGCATTTTTCGCCTTAGGTTGGTCTGTAAAATTGTATTTATTCATCACTTTACGTCCATTGAACACATAATCTCTGTTTCGAGAAGATAATCTTCTAGATGTAGGGAGTGCCTCTTTAACTACTACGGTATGAGAATCGTAGCTATGTTTCTATTATGCTTGCAAAATATACGACCAATGTCAATCCTTGGATTATGACAATGGTCGTGTTTCATTTCCGTATTCATCATTGCAGTCTATTCAAGCATTTAATTCGAACATTTGCTTTTTCGAGTATCCATTTGTATCAATAACGTCCACCATTCTTTGCGGTAGCTATTTCAATACTGTTTACTGTTTCCTGTCCAGACGTTTCATTCATATTCAATGACCCTGAATATTGACATCTCATGTTACGTCATCAATTATAAAATCCATATATATCTGACAGTTTTGTAGTCAGTTCCTCTCAGATAAAATCAACAAGTTTGTTACTCTGTTTTGAGTAGGATCAATGGTTAAGTCCTCTATTACATTTTCTAGGAAGCTTGCTAGAAATAAAATACTTTTGTCGATGGTAAAGCATGCTTTTTTGGTTGGGCCGTTGTCCACACGGTGAAGTTCAATTAAAAGGTTCTGCATATTCAACGTAAGTGGTGGCTTTTTCGTACACCAGGTAATTGACTACGATCTGTGTGACCAGCAAATAAATATTCGAAAACATCTTGCCAATATGCGTGTTCTAAACCTTTATATTTGTTTTCAATGTTTGCCGACGACTCATTCTAATGAGATACTGTCAACTTAATGGGTTTCCGTCTAATGTTTGATGCCTATTTACTTCCTTTAGAATAAAAGCTACTGCAATCTGCATAAAAGATTTGTCACGTTTGACGTTCTGGGGAAGGGGGAGGTTGCAACATAGTTCTGTATTTCTTTCTCTGAATAATCTGTACAAGCAGTCAATTAAACTGTATGAGGACGGTTAATTGTCTCCGACTGCTCTTTATTTTCCTGTCACAAATCTCGTATATCGTCTACTTTATATCTCTGCAAGGTTTTCAAGCTATTCTATAGGACTATTTAAGCATGGTCATGTATGTAAACATTATTGTTTAATCGGTTAACATATTTTCTTATTTATATATATTTCTTAATCCGTCAGAGACAGAGAGTTGAAAAAAGAATGTAATACAATGTATGTAGATATTTTAACACCTAACAAGAATAGCTTAAGGTAAAAAACTGAAACATAACAGTATTTCAAATAATAACAAGTTGAAATGTTTCAAATGATTTTAAATTCAATTATAACTCTGAAAACTTTATTTAGTAACACACAATGATTTTATTTTAATTTGTGGTTCCGGGCTTTCACGGTGCCCGTTTGTCAAACACATCTCTAGGATTATCCTCTGTGATTTACTTCTATATCGTGAAGTTGTTTACATTGTTTGAAAAAGGAATCTTGTTGAACTGTTTATAGATAAAACGAAGTGTGTCCCTGAGCAAAGTAACTATGTCACACGTGCCTCAGTTATAGTTGCAAATTGGTAGCAGGACGAAAAGTTGCTGCCGCTTGATTAGGTGGTTACACCATCAATGAGTGTTCAACAAAGATTCAGTAATTTAAGGACTCTTGTATTCGAAAAAATAAATTGTCAAAATGAAGGTTCTGTTCTAATCACTAATATTAAATGTTAAATTGTAAATATTTAAACTGTCCGAGGATTCAATATTGTGTGCTAATTTCTAGTGTTATATATATATGTAATTTTCAAGAGAATCTCTGTTTAGGTTTGAGACATGCGGCGTAGATAGTACAAAACAGCCTGTATGCTAGCCAATTACGACCGAATATAGCGTAATTAGCAAGCCTTAGCAATGTTTCCAATTGTCAATAAGTAGCGTCTTTTCTCGAAAAATCACGCGAACAGAGTGAGAAAAGTTTATAAAGTGACACATACTAAAACCAAAGGTTAGAAGTACAAGACAAGTCAAACAATGTATCGCACCGAGAGACTCCAATGGACAAGAATAACTTGATTACTACGAATTGCTTCTGTAAAGGAATAGATTGATGTCAAATACACTCGTTCCACAGGGTTCAATCAATTCCCATCGGAAAGGAAATGGAATCACGAACATATATACAAACAAACAAACAGAAAAGCCAGTCTTTAGGGATAACTTTTACAAGAGTATAGAAAGAAATACCTTCTACAGCGACTAGAGTTCATTTCAAGTTAAAACTTTGTTTTTGTTTTTTTTCAGAACTAAACGGAAGAAGTTATATTCAAATACATGCCAAAGATGTTGTTCAAGTCATGAAATGATTAGAAAATAGGAGATGCTATCATACAAGTGCTATGTTTAAATTGTAATTGTATCATTCAAGAGGTGCAGCTTGACTCACTGGAATGTATAATCGCATAAAGTTGAGGTTTTGTCTCTGATGAAAATGTGAAACTTGTGTCAGGTTCAAACTAATTTCTTACTACCAGATTTTTCTAAATCAAAATAAATTTTTTTCATACATGTTTTCTAAGCATCCGTTGAACTTCAGGCAGATTACTTTACAATAACTTAAATGCAGAAAATACAGTGCTCCTAACGTGACATAAGACATATTTTTATCCAGAATATTTTATTTTCGTCATAGCAAAATGTATATCTTTAGAACTAAATATTATTTCGTGTTTCGTTATTTCCAAATTATAATAACAGGTAATATTTCCTTAAAACGAAACAGCTTTTCCATATTTCTTTTTTACGATATAAAAACTGTTTCTCATGTCACTTTAGTGACACCGTAGTAAGGTATTAAAATGATGTTAAGTACTCTAAAAGGGCAGTCTATACAAAATTAAAAGTATTACAAAACGAAAATGCAAAAAACGCTATGAAATACAAAACTGAATAACTATAACGAATTAAGTTTAGATAACGAAGCTTATTTGTCTACTAGCAAAGATATCTATTACGAAAATATATCATACCATTTTGGGAAATTATTATAAATACTGTTAAAATATAACCTAAAAGTCTGCTCGTTAAAATTTGCGCATTAAATCTAAAGCTCTGGGGAATATAATGTAAATACCGTGAACATATTGCCTAAATGTCTGCTCCGTTGCATTTTGTCTTTAAGGATGAACGAAATTTTACAAGCCCCTTGTTACTTATAACTGAACACAATACTATAAAGAATCTTAGCTTGGAAAACAGGTTTAATTCAGAACATCATATTTAAATCAAAGACTGGAAAACGCCATGTTGGCCATTGTTTTGATAATGACTCACTTTTCAAAGCAAATTGGTTATTCTTTACAGGTCAAAAGGAAACAGATTTTCTCGTTCAATCACTTCTTTTTATAATCACGAAAAGTTGATATTTTAAAGGCCTTAAATGTGGTGACTGAGCTCGAAAGATATAAACACTCGAGTTTCTAAATACGAAAAAACATACCATGGACGTTGAGCTAAAATATTGTAATAAAGTAAAAGTATTTGAATACCATTTGCAATTCAGTTATGTGTAAATGCGTCTAGATACTTACTTCCGTGGCTGTAAAATGACAGTGCTAATGTCCTACAGGAATTGCTAATTCTATTTTACAGAACAACATTCACAGACTGTAAACGAATTATAATAACAGTTCATTGTCTGCTGCAGACATATTAACACTCTTAGAAATTATGAAAAAAGTAAATTTGACACTTGTTAACATCGTTTATGAGAAGTGCGCAATTCCCGAACAAATATTTATCAGTACGAAATATGTAGAAACATCTTCGCAAAAGTACGAATCAATAGCAATGTGAATCATGTAAAACCTCGTTTCATCCTTCTAAAAGTAACAACCTTAGCGTAAAGTGAACTGTTATGTACCAAATATAAGCTGTAGAAATACTGCAGTATAGGATGAACCATCATCTGACTGGATAAACATCTGTTATATTGAACTTGGTCAAGTGCCACTACAGCTTATTTCAAGTCCAACCGACGTGTTGTCAAATAATAAAGAATTCTTCTGTTAACTATTTTTGGCCATTTGTTAAGAATGTTAAGATCAGTTCATGGGTTCTGACTGAAACAACTTTATTATTTTCATTACGCAATATAATTCTATTTTGGGGATGACAATTCAATCGAGCAAAAGGTCGCCATATGATATACTTGTGTTTGAAATCCGCCGTCTCGTACGTCTATTTTAAACTACCATTGCAAAACATTTATTACAAAAATGACAGGATTTTATTCTACAAGATATTCGAAATTTATTCATTCAGTTGTATACAGTACACGTTATGATATATAAATTCAATGAAAAAAGGTGTGCTGATATGCAAAGAGATAGTTTAGGCGTCAAAGAAATGTACAATATAAGTGGCTTTAAGAAACTGTTTCCAGTCATTATTTTAAAACTACTATAATCCTGTTTGGTAAATAAGCATTATAGAGATAGGGTCTTAATTGATGACAACAAATAGAAGAATACTATGTTTAATTGATATCGTGTAGTGTTAACGATATATGTTTACATTGTTAATGAAGTTGAGTGTAAATTTACTCAAGTTGAAGCAAATTTTCTTTGATGTGTCAATTATGATTGACCAATACCCTGCCGATGGAAGCTAATCATTCACACCTGAAATTTCTGTTAAGAAATTATTCTCCAATCAAAACCAGAAAATGTGTCCACTGAAGAAATTCAACTCGATACAAGTCAAATGGTATTGTTTAAAAATCAATCTGAATAATAGTTCATAAAATTGATATCTTGTTTGCAAAGAAACTATTCCACAGGCAAAGAAAATAGGTAAATCAAACAAACAAAGAATTCCAAAAGAAAAGTACATGTATTTTAGAGATATTATATTATATTAAAGACTAATAAATTTGCATACAATATATTTCATCGGTTAATATTACACATTTAAGTTCAAACCTCTATTTTAAGACCCATTAACTTCAATATGGAATAACAGAAGCTATTATTCTTCTTGAATTTTTTACGTAACCCATCTCATGATTTCTTCCTGTTTCCCTTAATGTCATGGATATTCTCATTTATCATTAATGTGTTTTTCTATAAATGATGTATGCATTACAAACTTGTCTTGGTCATTAAATGACATAGAATATTTGTTCGAACTTAGTCCAAAAGTAACTTATCCAATCAGAACTATAATGTATAAACCTATTGCCACGCTACTACAAACCCTACTTTTATGACACCAAAACGACACTAAAAGAAAAGAAACACGGTCATGAGCACTTTGATAATTAGAAACTTTTACACACTTTCCTTTGTTACATAAAGTCATGGTGACTAGTATATAGATACATTTACATAACGTTAGCAGACAAAAGACCAACCTGAGTGTATAATGAGGAGAAACAACGCAAGAAAGACATTTATTACTCATAAAAAGAAATCCCAGACCCACTTCAAACACTACACTAACTGTTTTATAGCAATCTAATATATAAAGTGCAAGATATGTGACTGTAAACCGTTTGGGGACTGTCCCAGTATAGTCTGTTATCAGAAATGGCTCTTTATACAAGGCATAAAACTACTTATAACTACAAAGCTTCTTCAAAAATTGGCAAAGCCTTAAAAGGATCCACCTGCAACAATAACAAAGGGCAAACAAATGAAATAATATTTCTATTTGCTTCTAAACTTCTAAAACTATCTAACACCAACTAAACTGCAATTTGACAAGTTTAAACTCTGGGACATTGAACTACAGAGATTTGTTTTTTAAAGCTGCTCGCTCTCAGTTACCATTGAAAAAAATATTTAAAAAAAAAAATTGATATTCTTATTCATGAATATAAAACTAAAGGCTAGAATAAAAAAAATAAGCAAAAATCTAGGTAGGAATTTGCAGAAATCGATTGAAAAGGTCGGTTACACGGCACCGCTACACTATATGTTTATACTGAAATTTCAAAAGCGTTTGCAACGCTTTTGAATTTGGTAGCGTATTTTTCGAATTTTAGAGATAAACGTGACACAAATTTATACTGGAGCCTTTTTATATCACCATATGTTCTAAAATACGTTATTTGCATACAGTTTGAAGAACTTTATTTTTTTACCAAAATCTGAGAGCGAGCAGCTTTAATTAAAGTCTAAAAGCCATTTTGGAGCATTGAATTTCAAAGCTTTGTAATAGTAGCCAATCAATTATATGGATTGTTTTGCCATGAAATATGAATCCACATAGATCAACTTTGACATAATGTATTTTTGTTGTAGAGACTGAAAGGCATATAAAAAGGTGCACATCGTTGATAAACAAAGCAGAAGAATGTCGTTCCAATGGGAAAGTTTTATATCTATAACATTTACAGCTAGGTGTCACCTTCGATTCCTGAAAGTAGTTTATAGGCAATATTAAATAGCTTATGGGTGATTTAACTGATTTCTGGACAATGAGTTCATTGAGTATATCTCATATTTCACATGTAAGCTAAACAGTAAGGTGTCTGACATTTTAGCAAATAAGACAGGTGTTTGACAGAGCTATGAAAATTCAATGATTTGGTAGAAATACATTCATTTTGTTGAGTACACAGATTTTCAAATAATTGTTACTTGAAAATCGCAACAAACGTTAGACTTTATAAATCAGCGCTGTATGCAAATGCGCAAATATATTTTGTGAATATTTTCTTGTATACCCGCCTTGGCACGCTGCGAATAGAATTACCAGAAGATGGCAAATAATGACTTATTAATGTTACCACGTAAAAACAAAAATAAAATCAAACAGGGAATGTCACGTACCAAAAACACAGCCTCCCCAAAACGAACCCCACAGCACCCAGAAGTGCACACCACCAACACACACACACACACACACACGCACACACACACGACACACACACACAATCATGTACACACACACATATACACTACCAACACACACCAGCATACAAAGCAAACACACGAGGACAAAACGAACAATTAAAGGAACACAGTGGGGCACCGCCTTGGAACGGTCAGTGGCAAAAACACCACTGGGGAGCTTAAACCGGTTTATGGTGCGCACCCAACCTCACTCTTACCCCCACCATGTTCCAAAGTCACAGGACAGTGTAAATAAAAGTAATCCCTGCTAGGTGAATCTCTAACACACGCAATGGAAACAAAAGGCATGGTATGTAAAACACAAAAATGCTCGTGTATAGATATATAAAAGCAAACCTTGAGAACCAAAAAACGTATGTACTCAATGCCTTTGCAGAAGGCAGAGCACCAAGAGAAACACCCTTAAGGGCCCGACGAAACAGGCCAGAGGACAGAAATCAAAACAGTTTCGTCCCAGTGGTGGGATTTAAAACTGCCCATCACAGAGTCCTCCCCCTCTTCCGTCAGACACAATCAAAGAGGGAAGCATGCGTCCAACTGTAAACGGGTTGAACACCAAACATGCGGTGTGTCTCAAAACGTTGGGTCGTAACCTCTTTTTAACAAAACGTTTTATAATTTTAGCAAATACAGTTGGAAAATTGCCATGACCCAAAAATCTTACGAAGTTTGTAAACCACATCCCCATAAAAATCGGGTTTTGAAATACCTTCTCGCAGAAGAGTCTTTAGATTACTATTGAATTTCAAAACCAAATCAGAATTACGATAGTAAAATTTAGCAAAATATTTACGCAATTTGTAATAACGGTAGCCCTGTTGAAGAAGTTTATTTGTAATATATTGATTACGTTCATTGAAATCCTCAACATAACTACACGCTCTGGCAAACCGAATTAACTGAGAAATGTATACCCCATAAGATGTAGCATGAGGTACATCCCCATCCAAATGGGGGAAATTTACAATACTAAAATTAATCCGCATATAAACGAGTTTGAGCAACGTCTATTCCAAAAAAGGCGTCAGCAGACAAAAATCTGAATTAATAATGAGGAAAAACAATGCAACAAAAACACTTATTTCCCACTAAAAGAAAGTCTAGACGTACTTTAAACATTGTTTCTTTTGACCTCACCTAGTTTATGGTACTTAATATGTGTAACTAATGAGAATTCTAACACAAGCGGCTGCATTGCCTGTATAAACATATAGGGAAAAGCCTGTATTTTATTTTACGATAAAATATAGCACGTTTTACCAAGGACGACTTGCCGTTAATGACGTAACGACGTGACGTATGTAAACAAGCGCGTCCAATCGTATTTCGCGTTTTAAGGTTACCATGATGTACTACTACGCGTTAAATAAAGTTCGGGGTAAAATTCAAAGAAAATAACGTATTAGAATCGAAATAATAAATTGTTCCCTATATTTTATCGTTGAATAAAATACAGTCAGTCGCTTGAATGCGAAAAATTAAATCACTCGTGCTACGCACTCGTGATTTAATTACTACGCATTCACACTCTTGACTATATTTTATTCAACGATAAAATACAGGGAGACATTAATTATTTCTTAAACATGAAACCGCAAAACGTTTGTACTACAAGCATGACAGAATAAAGACGGCTTTACCGTAGATATAGCTTATAGTTAAAACTGTAAAATCCCTTGAGTTCTTAAATACAATTGAACAATACATGAAGTTAACTGTATTCAACACAGCTGTATGCACAAACAATTCTTATATACTTTTTTTATCTGAAGCAAACGTAAGAAATCCTGAACAGAAATTTAGTGTGTCTGTCAGTTTTACGAAACCATACGATTATTTTCAACTGGAAGAAAATATGTTTTAATACCCTATTTGAAAAAGATACTTGCTGAGGCAACCACAATACATCTCTCAATGTTATATATAGTACTGTCATGTAATATATCCTTTACTTATTCGACTGCATATTTTTTTTGTTGCACAGGATATAAAAAAAGACTTTTATACATGTATAATTGATGCGCGTGATATGCAAGTTCACCAAACGATTCTGCGATAGAAAACGAGCCATTGACAACTTTAAGTTATGCATTATACAATTAAATACCAGGTTATCAAGGATGTTGGTTACTCTGATATCATGCATTAATGTTTCAAAGCCTGATCAACGTCTTAATTTTCACAGTTCCTAATAAATGTGTGCACTCTAAAATTCCATACAAATACACGAGTGATGAAATTCGCCTTTTAGATTAAAACACTGCATTTTTCTTTCATATAACTGATATATGCTATATAATGCTATACACAAATATGTAATGTCAGTTAAAAGAAACATGAACAGTTTAAAGGAATACTTAAACCTTGCTCTGCCACAGAGTTGCGTACTTTGTAATGTAAAAATGCCATCCTTTTCAGTACACTATCCTCGCTTTTGCCATTTACGGCAGATGTTTATGAGAAACCTGATTCTTTTTACTACTCCGCCACATTCTAGCGATCACATCGTGTTGTTAATAACCACACCAGGGGAGTATTTGTCGACGTAAATCACCTATCTGCTAGTGTCTGTTATTAGAGTCGGGCCTTTACAACAAACATAAAACATTTCGTGCCAAATAATATTCCTTCAAAGACTTGGATGTACGCACATATGTAAACATACTAATATACAACAATTGTTAAAGAGAAACGAATTTGGTATACCTCTTTTTTGTAAAACTCTCTTACCCTGATAGGACTAAGCGTATACCTAAAATGGTAATGTTAAATTTAATGTTATTATGGCTATTTGAAGATTTATGATGAACAGCCTTTATCCAAAGCTAAGGAAAACCAAAATGCGATGACAAATTGTGAAAATATACCTTATTGGAGTTACCGTTAACCGAAAAAAAGAAGTAAATCTAGCTAATTTGCACTGATATATGTACTCATTTATTCGTCCAGAAATTCAGGCGATGAAAATGATGTAAAAGAAATAAGTACATTGTCGGTGGCAAATAGTCGCCGACATTTACAATTCCTGACATATATACTGATAAATAATATTCAGACAAGATATCAATGTGTGTTGTACATTGTACCACATGCAGAGACAGAGAAACAGGTCAGACAATGGTAGAAAAGTTTCTGGTTGAAATATCAAAAAGACGAAATAGAACATATTAGCCTACTTAAGGACATTTAGCGGTATGTGTTTATTTCTACTCTAAAAGCGACATGATACAGAAGAAGAAGAGTTCGAAGGCTGATATAACCTATTGATGACATTGTTAGACGGTACTACAAACAATGAACTATGTAAATATGCTTCATTGGTTCTTCAACAAACTAATGCAACCTTATGGCAGACTTAAGTTATAAAAACAAAATACTTTCACTGGCAACAAACTTGTAAGAATGTCAATAAACTCAAGATGATACTATTCGTACATGTATCCATCATAACGTGTGAAAGAAATCTAGTAATGTTTCAAAAACTTTCTGAGAAGATGAAAACATAAATAAAATGTATCAAGACAGGTTATAACTCAATCTGTACGATATTTGTTACTATCTTTTTACAAATCAAACTTGATAGTCAAAGTGAACATCAATTCGGGTGATATCGTCCAAAGTTTAAGTAAACAGTTATTATAGTTTGACATCGCCGTAAACCTTTACTATATGGCAGAAACGAATAAGCATTGTTAAAAAGCGATAGATACCATCGTCTTTGGTTATTGCGGACCAATGTCATTATCATAACTAAAACCCGAAATGATAAGATGACTTTGAAATTGCTCGGCACTGCTGGTTGTCCCAAAGGCGTTTAATCAATTCACTTACTCCTCCGTTATGAAATAAGAGACATTGATCAAAGTAATCTCATTTGCTAAAAAGAAGAAGTGTTCTTGACCTGGCGGACAATACAAGCTCCGGACGTGTGGGAGATAAGACAATGTAATAAGAACTTGATTAATCCGACAAGAGAAAATTCGTTGTTTACTTCCATCCGTGTTTCGCTATTGGAAAAAAACATAAGTCTAACACCACAAACGGACCCAACATGTAAGAAATGTTTGCGGCGCAAAGAGGACAAATCAAAACCTCTTCGGCAATTTCCAAAGAGTGTCGTTCAATGTACATTTTAATTTGTGAATGACAGATGGAATACTGAACGATGTCTTCTTTTAATTTTTTTATTACAAACATAGATAATGCTATAAAAACAAAAATAATATCAAACAGAAAAGGCCACCCCCTACCCCCCACAAAACGCGCCTCCCCAAAACGAGCCCCACAGCACCCAGAAGTGCACACCACCAAACACACGCGAGCGGGCAGCAAGTTTTCGAAACAACATCTTTTATACATCTGTGGTAGTTGGCCACATACAAACTTTCCCCAAAACAATATTTTTAAATGCTACTTTAACTTTTTAATTTAAGATGTTTTATAAAACATTCTACATGTATATATAAAGGTACTAGTCCCTAGGAATTACGTTTTTTGTTAACAAGTCTGCTTCAGGATACACAATGAACAAATCCATGAAATTACTTTCAAATCAAGTCAGTGGTGATCTAATGAGAAAAGTTTAAAACTACAACACTGTTCATGTGACAAATCAATGACCCCCATTTATGCGAAACAAATCTGACTCTAGGGACAGGCGAAGAGGATTGATCGAAAATATTCATACTAAATACCTTCACCTTTGCATGTCAGGTAAAAGAAGTTGAAACATTTTTTTCTAAATGGGTGCAACCGTATGTGTTCTTTATTATGCCGTTTAAGATAGATATGACATACGTTAATCATGATCATATCACACAAAGTATACACGATTCTAGCGATAAAATGACTTTTGTTATTCGAAACATTTAACATTCAATTCAACCATTGTAACATGTAGCAGAGGAGTAAAATAGTTCATTAACAATCTCTCTAATTGATAAAATATTCCATTGTCTAGACGTCTATCTGACAGTAATACAATGTATGATTCCCTTCGGACATTTTTAATATCATGTATAGAATATCGTGTTACCAATAGCGCGTAGTAGCGGGGATTCAATAAAAAATAGTTCATGAACCTATTTCTCCTTGGATATCGGAAGAAATTACATGTCTTCTTGTAGCAACCGGAAGATATATGTTTTTTATGAATTCGACCACCGAATACTTTATCAACAATACAATTTGGCAAATGCTAAGAGTTCTGAATAACTGTTGAATGACATTCCAAAATTGAGAAACAGTATCAATTGCTCAATGAAACAATAAAATGAAATACCGTCTTTAAAATTCTTTTCTATTTTTAAAGTTTTACAATGTTGTTCTTGAACGGTTCTAAGATTCATTTTAAAATGTAGGTTTATGTCAAATGCAAAATTTATCAAATACTTCATGCATGTTTAGTTCAGTATACGAAATTAAGCAAATACTTTTGCACCGTTTGATTGACTCGTTGCATTAGCGGCTTTACAATGTTGACTCCGATTACATTTATTCACGTACAGCTTCAGGTGCATGACAATGTTAGTCTCAAATTTATATTTACTATCTTTCGCACAAAAATATGATTTTAGAAACATTGATTTGAAAAACACTACGTTGAATGGCGTCATTTTGTTCTGATAAGAGGTAACTAATGCTTGTATCGCGTGACATCATGTGACACACTGTATCACGTGACACGCTGTTAATCATGCACTTTGATAATGAAACAACATCAGTCACAACATCTCTTATTTAATTTGCTCATTTTATAATTCAAAATATTACCTTGAAAAGGTCAAGAATCATAACAATCTAGTCGTAAAATGCACTTTTGTTAATTCAAGAAAACATCCCACAAATGCATAAATAAATCACAAGTGTTTTACGTTCTAAAGCAAAATCTTTATAATGCCTGACTTGGTAAAACATTTCACAGGATTCATTAGTTGTTATCGTGAGAATGTCTTGTTACTTTAGGGTCTTCCCCTAACATTTTATAAATGTGATGAAATGTATTTTAAAGACACTGTGATATTCCATTACAAAGACCAATAACCAGCCTTTGAAATGTTTAAGGGATTAGCATAATTCTCTCGTTAAAATTGTAGTGTTTGGGCAAAACATTTTAGAAATATGTATCAAGGAGACATACATGTATGTAGTAAAATACCGTACAAAGTAGGTAAAAGAAGATAAAAAGAAAACGTACATGGTATAAATTAGACAAACGAAGGCTATCAATAGGAATAAGAGCACAAAAACATTTTTGATTATTATTTAGATTAGAACACTTTCCACTACTCACTGAAATCATTTATTAATATATACCCTGAGAAATAAATCTGTTTAAAATAACTCAAAGAAAACAGCGAAACAGTTTGTTCAACATAACACCATATAACGTGCGTGTATCGTGCGCTCCGTGTGACAACTGTTACGTTTCGACTACTGTGCCCTTGTTACGATGGTATGAAATATGCACTTTTCTGTAGGAAGTTTTATTTTCTATGCAGTTAGGCAACAACGAGAAACAGAAGCAAAAACATATAATGGTAGTAATCAAATTAGCACGAAATGTTCTGCTTCTATATTGCTACAGTGGTGAGATAATATCCGGCCGAAAACAAACACAAAACACATAACTCAGGCAGTAAATAAGAATGACACTTGAAAAATATATTGTCTATTTCTTTATTTAGCATGTACTAGCGTTATAATGAAGGCAAATATACGAAATGTTAATTAATGAATATGAATAAATGAAGAATGGACCTAGACTTTAAAATACTTGATTTACATCACACAACCAGAACATTAGTGAATTGTAGTTCTCAAAACTACTCGCTCTCCAATTTTGGGGAAAATAACGTTCTTCTAAACGCATGAATGTAACGTTTTGTAGAACATTTAGTCAAATAACCAGGTTCCAGTATAAATCCCTGTAAAGTATAATAATAATTATGTCTAAAAATTCGAAATCATACCCTACCAAAGTATAAAGCGTTACAAACGCTTTTGAAATTACAATATAAACATATAGTGTAGCGGTGCCGTAAAGCCTAGCTCTCAAACATTTACAAACAATTTTGTTTTCGAATTCCTGCCTACATTTTAAGTTGTTTTGCTGATTCCATCTCTTACTTTTACAGTTTATGTTTTAGTATACCATCTTGGAGAAAAAAAATCACCGGAAATTGATCGAGCAGCTTTAATTCTTACAGCTGTTAGTCAAGATAAAAACACTGTCACGTGAAAATCAAATTAAAACGTTTCTTTTCAGAGACATTTGACGTTTTCTAGGGGCTTTTCATAAAGACACCTGTCTAGATGTCTCGTATGTTACGAGACAGGCATTGAGAACAAATACCACTTTAATCCTGTAGTCCATTCAAACATGTCCGGCTGTCAATATTACATCAGTTAATGGTCATTACTTAATACTTTTTAAGGCAAAGCTACACTTATCAGCCTAACTGGACACATTAACAAGCCGTAGATGTCAGGTCTTATTGTCATTTGCGTTCTGCTATCTAATTGGACAGGACACAGTTTAAAACATTTTTGAGTATAACTCTTACTACAGAGTAGGAAGTAACAATTATATAAATGTGTCTGTCGCTCTGTGACATAAAAGCATCATTAACGACTTTATTTGGTTTGGAACCTTGATAAAATGTGTTTCAGTGGGTAAAGATTTAGCATTCTGCTTCAAGGGACATACCCTATAACTGATGTCAAACTAAATAACATCCAAAACATAAATAATAGAACATTTGGAAGTACTATCCCTTAACCTAAAAGTTTCAGGTATGCATTTCCAGTTATTATCGATAAAATCAACGGTTTAAAATATGCTGCAGTACTATTCAATGATCTATGTAGAATTTTTGTTTACAATTAATAGGTGGATGCGATTTATTACAGAAAGCTGATGTTTCGAGAATATAATCTGCTAGATGTCAATTATATAATGAAGAATACCTACTGTCGAGCAGTCTACCGACAATAAGCATAAGGCTTTCAACCTTTCACAAATTAATCTTTTTTTTTTCTTTTGTGGACCTAAAAAATAAAAAAAAATAAAGTGAAATGGTCAAGTCGGATATAAAATGCGTGAAAGTGCATAATAAAAATTATTGTCAGTGAATATGCTCTACGTATCTTTGACTTGACGTCGTTGATTATATAACCTGAAAAAATACAGGAAATGGTAAAAGATTTTATGATTGGAAATATTTGTTTATGTGAATTTATTTTGGTTAGAAGAAAGCTAAGAAAGCTTCCATTTTTAAAGCTAATAATCGCTCCTGGACACTCGCGAGGAAGAGGCAGCGATATTTCCTTCCATGCTACCCATTTGAAGTTGGGTGGACAAAAGTACTTGAATGTGACATTAGTGACTCTGGCCAATACCCTGGGATTATAATAATAATAATAATAATAATAATAATAATAATAATAATAATAATACTAATGATAATACATGTAATAATGATAATTTCTTTGTTTTACGAAGGTATAACACATTAAGTTATGTAACAAATTACATATTCTTATTAACAATGTGGCCTTCGATAAAATTAACAATAACTTAATGCAAATACAAAACTATCATTGACAAATAGAAATAAACACATTTTCGAACACGAAACCTTCCGTTCGGGAAGCCAAGGCCCTAACAACAGATTGATTTTTTTTTGTTAAAGTGGTTATAATTTTCAGAATTTTGTCCCTACAACAGTTAATGTCTATTTAACAGATTAGAAAAAAAAGTCAGAAAAACTGCTTTTGTGTAGGTAATTTTAGTATTCGGTCGAAATTGCTTTAAATAGACACTAAAATCCGGGTAAAATGACAGTATTATGACACCAAATGATCTGAATTCTAAAACAGACCTAATAAGTTTTCCATGAAAGGATCAGATCGACATGAAAATGCCACAGGTGGAAGGAACATACCTTTGACTTTTTTTTCTTAAGCTAATGTCTTTTTCTATGCATTTTAAAATTGATATCAGAATAAATAAAAAAAAATGGAATTTTTTTTTTTCCTTCATAGCTCTTTACTATATACAAGGTTCCCAATACACTCTGTATGAAAACAAGCATGTCGCTCCGAAAAACTCTTCCATTTCTTTCAAATTTAAGTTACGTAAACAAATTTGAACGAATTGTAGAGGGAAATGATAGAGCTTCAAGAAAAAGTTTACTTCAATGGAAAATTCCAAGCCGTTTTCGTTCTACACGCGAAAATGCCAAAACTGTAGAGCGATTTTCGCTCAAACCAGAAAAATGTCACACATTTTCCAAACGGTGATTTTCGCTAAATTCTCATTGGCCGCTGATATATTTTGACAATTACAAAAACTGAAAAATCCGCTGTAGCATCGAACACATTGGTGTAAAGGTACGATCTACGACATGCTGTGTTGTCTTTTAATATATATTTCTTGTTCTGATGGTTGCCTTTCGCAGTACCGCGATATTAATGGAGAATTTAGCGAAAATCACTGTCGGAATATGTGTGACATTTTTCTGGTTTGAGCGAAAATCGCTATATCAGCGTTGGTATTTTCCTTGTAGAATGAAAACGGCTTGGAATTTTCCATTGAAGTAAACTTTTTCTTAAAGATCTATCATTTCCCTCTAAAATTCGTTCAAATTTGTTTAACGTAACTCAAATTTGAAAGAAATGGAAGAGTTTTTCGGAGCGACATGCTTGTTTTCATACAGAGTGTGTTGGGAACCTTGTATATAGTAAAGAGCTATGAAGGAAAAAAAAAAATTTTTTCAATTTTTTTTTTTTATTTATTCTGATATCAATTTTAAAATGCATAGAAAAAGACATTAGCTTAAGAAAAAAAAGTCAAAGGTATGTTCCTTCCACCTGTGGAAAATGCGATGACTTTAATGCTTTCGTTGTTATGATAGCTGTACCTTCATTAATAACTTCACGATCGCTTAAAGGTTATGAATCAATGTTGTAGATAAAACAATTTCCGTAACGTAGGGTGATTAAATATAAATATGCACGCGAACAACTTATTATCTAGGACCTGAATATGTCAAGCGAAAGAGAATATGTATTTATTATTTTCTCGATAAAATTCATAAAATTCTAAATGAAAATTTCTATCGAACTTGAACAAATGAGATAGCAATTAATTTACTTTTAGTCCGCCCAATCAAACAAAAAATGGAAGCTTTTGAGTCTGTGATGTACGGTACATTTCTGGTTCTGCGTGAAAACAAAGCCTTTATCTACTGATGTACAATACTAAGTCTACGACAGTGGTGATACTACCATAAAAAGATTTACTTGGACGTCGGATTGTTAGATTTACCTTTATTGCTCAACTATTCGTGCAAAGAAGTACAACCCCATAAAAATATTATGGAATTATTATAATGAAACTTCAATCAAAAGGTTTCGTTTAAATGCCCGTCCGTCCTTCCAAGCAAGCATAACGCGTACAAAAAGGTTACGGAGCCACAATTTGCTCATTGTTACCTTTTGTTTCGGTTTATGAAAAAACAACCGGTATTTAAGCAAATCATTTTCATAGAACTACCTTATCATCTCTATGAGGAACGATATAAACAGGTACGTTTGAACGCGTTTTTTTTTTCGCCTTGTTTTTACTCGTCTGTTTGTACAGAAACATAATTTTCTATCTTCATGACATAGAAACGACACATCAAATCAAGGAGTAATCTATTAACAGCTGCGGCATAAAAATCATTACAGAATGAAAGAGGATTGGAAATGATGTATCTGAAATTAATAAAATGAAAGCGTACACCACTTACACGTGACTCAGAAACTAGAAACAAATTTAGGTTTAATCTGTTGGTGATACATCAGGCAACGGCTTGATTAAAACCAGGGTACTTTTTTGTCAACAAGAACACACGAAAGTGCAGTAGTTCCAGTTAAAAGTTTTGTTTGTACTTACTACATATAACATAACGATCTGACTGTTCCTATCAGAAATGCTCGTCCGTAACTATGAAAGCGTCTTATTATTCCTATTTAAACCTTCAATCCTGAAGTTGACATTTACCGATTAAGTTTTTTTAAATATCAAACACGCGTTATCTTACAGGATAAACTATCGTTTGAGCAACTTACTTTGATCAAATGTCTGTATAATGTCCTTTTTAAAGGGACACTTCCTACAACTAGCAGATTATATTCTCGAAAAATAGATTATGTGTTCAATGGACGTAAAATGATAAATAAATACAATGTCCCTTTAAACTGTTTCTCTTTGAAAATTAATCTAATCAGATCATTTTCAAGATAAAGATTCATGATCTCAGTTTACCAACCGTAAAAACAAACATAACCCAATTTTGCAGTTTTCTTTGAAATAGATTACCGATTATAAAAGAAAGGTTTTGTATGAAACAGAGCGCTGAACATTCTCCAACATATTGTTTCTATAAACATAATAATGATATAGCTTCAAACGAGTTATTTCAGATGTTTGGTGCAAGGTGTGAAGCATGATTAGATGATGCCTAGTAGACGGAATTGTTTAGCTGGGAGATTTTTTAACACAATATCTAATGCACGATACACAATATATACAATTTACAAATATTTCACTTTATTAATATATCTATCTTGTTTTTAGTATTTATGCAGTAAAATACAACATTCAGTATTAAATGTTCCGTATTAATGTAATTAGCCGTACCTTATCTGTCCATTGTGTAGGTTGTACACAAATGCATATTCGTCTCATTTTCCTACTCTTAAGGTTGAAAAATAGATTCATATTGCTGCAGTAAAATAAACTGATTGTATTGTTCTCACGTTTCTTTTTAGGTCACATTTAAAGACATGTATATGAACACACTGTAATGCTTGCCTCGTCTCTCGTGTGATCCGAAACTATGCAGCCGGCCCCGCAGATCAACCGACCGACTGTTATAATATTCCGTTTATTTTTGTACCCCTTTGTTGAACTATGCCTTTTGTGTAGATTGACCCAAAATTATATCAAAATGATGTATTTATCTGATGATTCTCTCGGTAGAAAGTTGATTATCTTTTATACATGTTAAAAGGAAAGTCAATTTATTAACTCTCATCTATCACACGAACAAATGCTTATAGTTCCAAGGTGATATTTTACCGCAGAAACATTCCAACTGGTGCCTGGTCTTCCCCAAATATAGCAAATATTAATTAACTCATACATCTTATACAAAGCCAGGTGTCATGACGTAGTGCTTAGCACGTCGTGAGTCAATGACTGATCACAAATAATGTTATGAACGTGCGAAAGAGAAGACTTGTTTCCATAGTGACTAAACAAGTGATGAGTGAGTAAATGAAAAGTTAGTGAGTGAGCTAGTGAGTAGAGTGAGTGAGTGAGTGAGTGAGCAAAGTGAGTTAGTGATTATAAAGATGTGTATATGTTTCGTAAAAGGAATGACAGATTTATATTCAAATACATTCTAGTTTGCAGCTCAGTGGACCCTTGTGTCACATCATAAAACACACACTCTTCATTACAGCAACAAACATTTAAATTCTTGATTATTTGAACTAATCGCATTTGATGAATAACATGGCAGAAAATTATTTCAGTCATCAAATAATCGGAAAACCCAATTACAGTACAGATTAATGCATGCCATCAATATCAGCCAAGGCTAGGCCCAGTCTAAAACATTTACAAGTTAATACACGCTTTGTGACGGTATTTATTGTTATCATCTCAACTACAACAATTCATTACACACTTGATATCCATTTTCTAAGCGTGATGAATATATAGCTCTCTTGTAAGTAACGCCAGAGTTATTTTACTACCGATATCCATTTCTTCAGCTAATTGGACAATTTATATTCTTATCCCGCGGGAACAAGACAGTATTAAGTATCAGAGGACATAATGCAACATGTCTGACATATTCCCTTTTTATATACTGCAATAACAATCAAGATGTCCCTTAGCTATAAAATACATTATGGCGAGAACGTGATCTTGATTTATGGGTTTATACCCACTTAGGCCATTTTAAGTATAGTTACTGATAAGTGTTCGACATATTAATACTTGATTTAAAGGAGGTCAAACAGACTGCTCCTCCCACGCAGGAATATGGTTTTGAATAACAATTTTTGTTGAGAAGTCTAAATGTCAATTTATCTAAAATTACCTCTGACGTTTTCAGAAATACGGCGATAAATCATGGGACTGAAACGGCGTTACTGACATGCCTGAGAATGGTGTTTTACATTGAATATAACTTGTAGTTGAAAGTTACTGATACATAGAGTAACGTTTAGATGAATATTTCTGTCAATGGAGCTAGGCACACTTATCCTTGGCTCTTGCGGTCATCAGATTTTTGTCCGGGTATAAAGAGTAAAGAAAATGTTGTATCAATACAAATGAGAATTAAAAAGACGTCGTAGATGAACTGTTGAAACTGCTGTTTGCATGAAACTTATTAACATTTACATTTCTTTCATAATTAAAGCTATGCCCTTATAATGCAATTCGCAGTGTGTCTTTAAAGTACCGAAACCCGCACATAATGTTAATCAGAAATGCCTTCTTAAAGTCATATTATGCAAATTTTACAGTGCTGTTGATATAACCTTTATTATTTTTGCTTTTTGAAGTTAAAAATAAAGCTTCGAATTTTATTTTTATGATATTGCAAAAAATAAGAAGGTTTTCTGGCAACTCTTTTTCATGAAGAAAAAACTTGGATACAAAAGAAATGCATAATTATTTCAACATCATTGTTTAAGAGCGAATGGAGCATTTTGAAAGACTGTAATATATTGTATTATTAAAATCAGAGGATAGTTAAAATCTCTTTGAAGTAGAATCAAAACAGCATACTAGTTTTGACAATATCAATTAGTATGTTAAGTCGTAATTAAAGGACTGGTCCAGGCGATCAAATGTTCGAACAACCAGTTCCTAATGTGTTTCCTATGCTCTTTATTCGGCACTACGTTTTTTTGTGGAAACGAGAAAACTGGGAATAAAGCAGACGACAGGGTTGATGACCGCCATTATGATGTTTATTCAATCCGTACCCACTGAACAGAAACAATCGCTTATTTGATTAGATGGGAAAAGAACTGTGTATATAAATTGATGAACCAAAAGGATAAAGACGTCAGTAGCATAACACAAAGTCACATTGTTTCCTTTGTTTGTCTTATTTGGCACGAATTCACGTTATCTATCTCATCAAAGATATATTGGTAGAAGAGAATAAAGTGTTTCCCAAGTCTGTCCATGCGTTCGACTGTGCATCATTATTAACTTTTAAAAGGTAGCTTGGATTATATTCAATTTTTTTAAGTGAAGGTTTATGACAATAAAATACAGTCAGATCATTTTTAATTAAGAAATAATAAATGGCTCCCTGTATTTTATCGTTGAATAAAATATAGTCAGGAATTTGAATGCGTAGTAATTAAATGACGAGTGCGTAGCACGAGTGATTTAATTTTTCGCATTCAAATGACTGACTGTATTTTATTCAACGATAAAATGCAGGGAACAATTTATTATTTCGATTCTAACACGATAGTTTCTTTGAAAACTATCCCGAACTTTATTTTACGCGTAGTAGGACACCAGCGTAACCTTAAAACGCGAGATATGATTGGACGTGCTTGTTTACATACGTCACGTCATTATGTCATTTGAGGCACGTCGTCCTTGGAAAAACGTGCTGTATTTTATCGTAAAATAAAATACAGGCTTCTACCTATATGTTTATATAGGAAAAGCAGCCGCTTGTGTTAGAATTTAAAATACAAAACAACCAATCGTTACATTAGATAGCCTCTTTTGATTTAAATTTTAGAAAAATACTGGCTCCCTAACCATTAGTTTCGAAAGAATACATGTATTTAATTCAGATTAAATATGTAGGTTCAGGGAAAAAAACGGGTCAATTTAGGTTACATTCTAACAATTATTACAGAAATAAGGGTCATTTTTAACTTAAATTTGTGTATATTTGTGGCATCCGATCATAATCTCGTAAAAGGCTAGATGGAATTCAATCATATTTGCCACGAGTGTACATAATTATAATAAATAAAACGCTGGTCAAATTAAATTTTTGTGTTGCATTTCTTTTATTTTTGGAAGAGTTATCAGGGAGTTGTAACCCCTTTTCAACTTAAATTTTGCTTGAATTATTTAAACAGTTTATCGAATACCCAGGCTTGGCGCTTCCAAATGTTATTCGTTGCCTACTTTAACAATAAGGCTAGGGTTACTGTCCTAAAGAAATCTATCAACGCAGGTTTCTTTTAGATCAGCATAATGAGTTGCTTTTATCCCATTGCAAGAAACAATGACGAACTTATTTACATCTCTAGCGTCATGTTTCATTCCGAAAGTCGGTACTTGTTTTCATTGGTATAAGAGCTTTTCATTAAGACATCTCTTATTTAATTAGATAGGAATCAGTAATTCCGTCCGAGATGTAATTCAATAAAGAATCTCTGCACGAAAACATGATCTAGAAGTGTACGACAGCTACTATCCATGTAATTATTATTTTGTTCGTAAATGGCAAAAAGCCTTTACTGTCTTTAGGTTACATTCATATTGATACATTTTCATTCCATGGTTTACTTTTACATTGTAAGGGTCATACTCTATAACTGATGTCAAACTAAATAACGTCCAAAACATAAATGATAGCATCTTTGGAAGTATTAAAACTTAACCTAAAAGTTTCAACTCTGCTACCGTAAACCATTCAATAATCTATGTAGAGTTGTTGTTGCACAATTTATGGGTGGATGCGATCTCTATATTGATTAATTGTAATAAAATAAGGCATTTTTCGCCATAGGTTCTTCTTTGAAATTTTATTAATTTATCATTTTAAGTTCATTGACCACATAATCATGTTAATAATATTTCGAAAATATAATCTGCTGGATGTAGGGAGTGCCCCTTTAAGTAACAACGCATATATGTTAAAACGCACTGTTTGTTAAAATGCAAATGGCAGAAAACTTCAAACCTACACGTGTACGTACGCCAACCGTTCGAATTTGAAGACATAAGGAACAGCATGATGAAGACCAAACAAATGCATTCACAGTACAAAAAGTTACAGTAAGTCAGTAGTTTCTGCAAATAGTGTGTCAATACAATAATTGTTTTCCGATAAGTGTAATATTTTGTAAAAAGTTCTTTTCAAAATATATGCAGATATTATCGAAGGAAATGTGCTAGATGGCCATTGCGTTGCTATAAAAAAAACTCTTAATTTCGGAAAAGGATTGCTGACAGCTATCTATAAGAGCTGTCAGATAGAAGTCCCAGCGAGAGATACATCCCAAGACGGATGTTATTATTCAAGTAGTCACTTTCCAGCCACATTGAAGCAACATTTCTAAGATTACAAATTACATAAATGGAGATCTGCCGTTGGAATCTGGTAAAGTTTGAATGTAAATGCAAAGGTTCTGATTTCCAGAATGTCACTCACACTGACTCACTTGAGTTAGCAATCTGCATGGACTGGCAACTGATGGACCTATATCGCTCACCTGAGTTTTATTGCACTTTAAAACAAAAAGGTAGGTCAAAAGGGCATAGTCAAGGTAAGTCATAGAAAAGTGTTGCCTACATGAGTTTGAATATATAATGTGACCCCCAGGACAGGGTCAATTGTGACCTTCGAACAGACTTGGTAGAGCTCTATGCCAGGGACATCTCTGCAACGTTTCATCATTATTGGGCAAACGGATTAAAGGAGATGTTGTTTGAAGCAAATTGTGGACGGACGACGGACGGACATCCAACAATCATAAAAACGAGTACATGACCATGAAAATGAAATAGTCTGTAAGATAAAAAAACTTAGATAGTTTCTGATGACATGATTAGAATGTTTACAATTTTAAAAGACGCCTTTAAAAGGAATCAACTATACTCGTGAATCAACGCTCGTACAAAAGACAAAAGCCAGACATTCAAGCAGTTTCTGGAGAGATTATATCAAAATGACAGACGATTTAAGGTCGAATGATCTTATGCTCAAACAGATGAGCCGTGCGCCTTCATTATTGATCTGATTATGTACCTTAACTTGCTGTAAGCAATAGTTAGTTCCAATTTGGTAAGTTTAACGAGCTGAAATATAATAAAAACCTTAGAACACACCACCGTTCATTAGGAGAATTACATTTGTATATCTATTTATTTCGATTGCTTATAAGTAGCTCCCCTTGAAGATTACTTCCCCTTACAGTATACCACATCAAATCGCTGTTAGGTGTTTGATAAGTAGCATAAAGTCAGTATATTACCTACAACAAAGCCAATTCAAACACGGTTAGTAATTTAGCAATTCATAAGATTCATTAAGTTATGTACAATCCTCGAGTTTGACAAAACTAAATTTAATAAAAGGCATTATTGCTTCATCTCTTTTGTTTGAGGCTTTGAACTTTATTTGTTTATTTAGCACGTTTACAGTTACTGTTATCTATTTTGATACGTTAGTGGTATCTCAGTTAAAGGTGCGATAATTAACATAATACTTGATCATAAGAATTTAATTGCTTCATTTCATCTCTATGTCCTGCAATCAATACGGAGGACCACCATAAAAGGAATACTACTATACTCTTTATTCGTTTGTTTGTTTTTTTGTGTTGGAGTGAATTCATGGCATATTAGTCTAAATTATTCTTCATGTATGTATAATATTATTATTAGATTAATTATTCATGTTTCTTTGTCCGTGTATACATGCATTTCTTGCCGAAATAAATCTGTCAACCAGAAGTGTGCCTATAGAAAAAAAACCTTAAGTTTGCATATAAATGATAATTTTATGGTTATATGCAATGAAAGGGGCATAAATACGAGAATAACATTGATATAGAAGAAAAAGAAAAGCCAGACAGCATTTAATTTTGTCTCTTATAAGCCGTAAGATTCTGTAATCTTGTCTGAACGAATCATATGACATGGGATATATATCAGTTTTGTTAAGAGTATTGTCTGCTTAACGTTATTTTCTATTTGATAGACGTCCGCTCAATAAAATTTCAAGCGTAATAGATTCTTGTCTAGAGTTTGTCTTTTTCTTCGATCGCATCTTTTTACGTCTGTTGCACTTATTCACAGCAAGTTTAAATATATGAGGAGTTTGATACACTCAACTCATATACAACATGTACAATACACATTCGCCATTCCGCTATTACTTGTACAAGACTTATGAGATACATTTCTCTATTGGAATCTAAACGTTCAGACTAGAAAAATAAAATTTTATCCTGAAACTGCTTCCATTTCGTCAGTAACTGCTTCCATTTCGTCAGAAACTGCTTTCATTTTGTCATTAGCAGCTTTCGTTTCCTCGATACTTCCTGTAATAATGAGATAAATAAATCAACATTATGTTCCGAGTTCTGTCTCCGTTGGCCGAAGTGAATCCATTTGTATGTTTTCACAAGAAAACATCAGCGAGATATATCCTTTTTAAAGGATTATTTAAAGGAATAGACATATTATTAGCCTCAGAGGAGATTAAGGCCGAAATTTAATGATCCCTGTGGAATGGATCATTATATAAAAATCTCACTTCGGATGGGGTGTTTTGGTAAATCTTTTGTTGATGCAGAAAAACATGAATCACATAAATCTTTTTCGGGAATTCTTGCTGATCTTCTATTATATATTCGCCCATCGTTTTGTTTGGGCTATACAATTCCTTTTTTATATGAACTATAAATGATTATGCCCTGAACAATTTCCTCTCCTGGAAGTAAACAACTCATTTCCTATTTTAGTACTGTTCATACCAAAGCATCTCATCCCGGTATTCGAAACAACTTGTTAGAGGACCTCTACACAAGGGCAAATTCCAAAGACATATATACATGTTTACTTCGTTCCATTTAGGCTAACAAGCCCATGTGGTCATACAACATACCACAAACAACATCAATGATCGTATTAACCCATACGGAGAAGGTCAAAGCCAAAGTATAAGTTCTGGGCTGATCTGTGTTAAATCACATAACTCCCCCAACAATGCTCGTAGTATTTGCGAAAGCATTCTTGTAACATTTGTGAACTCATGCTTGACTAAGGTCCTTAAAAAAGATATGCGGTTTTAGACAAAACGAATTTTGAAGCTTTCCCTATATAAGCCAATGTAAAGTAAAGTGACCCAGGACTTGGTCCACTTTGACCCGGGAGTTTGAACATTCTTTGTAAAACAAAAACACTTAAAAAATGTAAATAAATATATCTAAGCTCTGGGCCTTTTTGTTATGGAGAAGAATTTTTGAAGATGTTTGTATTTTTCATCGATCCTAAAATCAGGATTCTGCGATTTTTCACTTTTGACAGTTGATAGGTGTTGTTATATATTTTGAATATTAACGCGTCTATTCTAAGAACATGTCCCCGATAAATTTTGTATTTTGTACATGTAACAGGATAATCTATCAATTGAATATAAAATAAATTAGTTTCGTGTACTTCTGTACAATCATTTTACGCACTAATTACCTTGATTTTACTTTTTTGATGAGCATGTTGGACGGGGCGACCAAAATAGATCGACAGAGCTTCAACATTGTATCTAATTCAGTATACGCTGCATTTTACATCGTCCTTTCTGCATATTTTTCTTCTTTCTTTTAAACTGTACGTCTCCTCTTATAAGACCCCAAACTTATGTTCTAATGACGATATCAAAGAATGCTTATATTTCTGGTATTTATCTGGTATCGGCATATGTGGTTATTTATGAGTTTTGACAAGTTATCTTATGTGGTCACAGACGTTTAGTTTAATAATTTATTTGTCATTAGTTTTAGTTTTAATATTATTGTATTGATTTTAGATATATCACATTTCGCGAAAGTATTTAGGAATGGACCACGTTTATGCTTTCATCTGCAGCGTGTTTACTTTTCCACGGACTCTTGCTCATTTGCATACTTATCACTCTAAACACGTGTTTACTTTTCCACGGACTCTTGCTCATTTGCATACTGATCACTCTAAACACGTGTTTACTTTTCCACGGACTCTTGCTCATTTGCATACTGATCACTCTACTAAAGAACAAACATCCATTGTGGTATTATTTCTGTGTGTATATTTTGACTTCAGAAAGCTAAATCATTTTATGACCGATATCCGACTTTTTTCATGATCGGATTACAGAAATGTCCTTCATTACAATATTTATTATCCGTCCGCAACAGACCTTTGCATAAATAAAGATAACGAAATATATCCGGTGCATAAATTTCCCATAAGTCTTTTTCAGCTTTCATTCTATATAATCTATACAATTTAAGTCTGTGGTTTGAATTCCAAACTTTATATTGAATGCGAGTTAAACTCTTTTTATAGCATCACCAGTAACATAGATCTAGAATACCAATGAGCGGCAAACATTTTGCGGAGGTTTGGTTTCGCTAAAAACGGCATTATTTAGGGTGAGCATGTTATGTAAAGAAATTAAATAACAACATAATGTAGTACCGATCGATGTTGCAAAATCAAGCCGTTTTATTGTAATACATTGTATCAATATTATGTATTTAAGGACAACAATATTTGAAGCAGAAAGCCAAGAACCTCTCCGCGCAAACGTACTTTGTGGGTATTTTGCTCCCAACAGAGATTTAACTGTGCAAATGATTATAATCCCTGCTACTTTAACAAAAGGGACCGGCTTTACAACATCACAATGGCAATAATTCATGTCTTTTGTAAATCTATTTCAAAGCAAAGGTATATGTCGGAAACAGTAAAAATTTAAGAGTGATTAAAACATGAATATCTACTATTATGCATACATGTTTGTATATTTACGAAACAAAACAACTGGTAAATTTACTAACACGCAAAGCCAGCAATTGTGATTCATGAGTAGACGCAAATAGTAGATGGAATTTAAATGAATATGGTTTTAATACGTTTCAATTTTAAGATGATTCTTATATGAATTTAAAGATGAAATAAACTGAGGAATTTAACATTAAGAAGAACAATAAGATAACATTTAAAAACGTATGTTTAAAATAAATCACAAGATCCCATAGACTGGCATCCGTCGTTGTAGTTATTACTTAATTTCTTTTCCGTACATTTTACGCAATCCTTACCCGAGGTGCGTCCTTGGGCAAAGTCACTGATGCCATGCATGCCCAAGTCCATCCAACTGCAAAGACGTAGCAGCGATGATAACCCTGCTGCCTCTCTCTCGCGCGCGTGATGACATCTTGAATAAGCGCTCGAGAGCGGTTCAATAAACTACGGAGCTTTCTTCATAAGGGAACTAAAATAAATTCGTGTAAACTAACATATTCACAATTTCTCCTCCTTCCTTTGACTATAACGTGTTGAGATGTGCTTTGATTGAGACATATTTTGAAATAGATATTTTTCTTTAAGAAAACGAACTTGAAGATAAAAAAGACCTCTCTCAATCTCAACAGACTTACATTGATAAGTATAAAGATCCCATAGTCAGCATGGTTGAGAGTGTAGTCTGAGTAGAGTTATGTTTTATTAGATACACGTCTGAAGCGTGAGATATTGCTGTCTACATAGTAATCTCTTTCTGCGATCGACTCCTTTCTATTGCATTAGGTTAATTTAAGACAAGTTGTATATATTATGTCGCCTTCAAATATGGTTTTACGTATTGGTAACATGTTGCGGTTACGAATTATTTACCTTTATTAGATCACATGTGATATAATTTTAAAAGTATCATATCAGAAAGTTTGGACTGCGTTTTTACTGAAACTGCTTCTACATGTTTTTGGTCAACATGGCTTAAATTTTATCACAGAGGTTTACACAAGTTTTGTTATTTATTTACATACATATAAAATCTGACAATGTACAGTGTAATCCAGTAATCTTTTATAAATGTCTTTTGTTGACATTACAAAAACGTTGTTGTACATGTAACTAAGGTGACATGATGAATGTTTACAAACTAAGTTATCTAGATAAACGCCGGCACTGGTCGCAAATGTAGAAACGATAACCCAAACAAATGCCGCTAATTTAAGATTGTTTATGTAATACAAGAAGTTATAACGAACACTTAACATGACAATGCATGGTTTCTTTATTAGTTACAGCGAATAACTGAATGCTACAGCCAATAAAATACAATATAGTAGGTATATCTACAGTAAAACTTAAAAGGGTATTCAGACATTCCCTTTTCTACATGAACTTATAGTTTTAACATTTCTACTTTCGGATTTTTCTAAAACGTTTGTGTTTGACCTCCGCGACGCTCCTCATAGCAATCTACAAAATATCTAAACTTTTGAGTCTTTAAGTCAATATTTCCTTACTTTCCTCTACAAGTTTGTTGATTATCTGCAAGCAGAAATAGAAGGATTGATATGGTGAAGAATTTATCTGTCTGAGCAATGCACAGCTCTCACAGATGCTTAACGTTGTTAATTAAGAGTGCGTGTTTCAAATGTTAATGGCTTTTCAAATCGCCTCGCTTCCGTTTGTTTTCCGATCCGAAGAGCAGATTATATAAAGATGTGCTGCCTTTGTTTACCAGTGTTCAAGAGAAATGCGTTTTTATGTTGCTTTTTGCTTTGCAGTTGCATTTGTTCAAACTATAATATAAATGAGAATTTGGAATAGTTGAAACATTTAAATAAACAAATGTAGAAGTTTTTACACTTGTAGACAAGACATGGCATGTTGTTTTGTTTAAAAGGCACAGCTACGCACATTAAATGAGAGATAAGAATGTAAAGCACAGTACAGAAGTTGGCAACCTTTAAGAATCGGTCTTTTTGTATTGAACAATATTTTCATAGCCTTTTTTGCCTGGGGACTGAAAGTCCCCTAGGCCTAAGTTAGCATACCACATTTCAAACACTGCTGACAATTTAACTGTGCTATGTGCGAATAACAACTGTAAACATGCGCTTTGGGAAAGTAGTGCAAGACAGACCAGATCAATCTTTTGTTTGAATGTCGCATACGATAAGAACATATTACAAATAAAAACAGTACATACAACTTCAAACGATTGCAGAAAGGTCTATAGCTTACGGGCTGCATTACACAATTTTTTCTGTTTTAGAAATTACTGCGCTGTTAGCTGATTACGGAAGATAATCATATGCATATCACGGAAAAGTACGGATATTTACGGAAACTTACGGAAACGTACAGAATTCGATATCGATATTCGAGAGTTTATAGTTTGATTTTCAAATTTCTGATGTTATTTCATTGACAACTTTCTTATTTACGAACGATTACATATATATTTACCTAAAAATAAATTTCTTTAAAAAAAAGATACAATTTACGTACATTCCCGAGAAGGAACTCACGTGATCAAAATCACCCGCCATTTATCGAGGACGCTGCATGTCAAGGCCCAGTGAACGGTTTCACCGATTACAACTACAAGGTAACCAAGAATCATTTTTGGTTTTCCCTGTTATACACATTGTACAGTACTGTATTTATATTTCATTGTTGGTATTGCTTTGTTTATTTCTGTTTCAAGGTCTTGTCCTTGGTACACAATAATTTTCGATCCACATCATCAGATATCGCTTGAAGTTGAACAAAGCGCAGATTGAATTATTTTTATTGTTCTCTCAAACAATTGATATTGTTGACCATGTGATTATTTTTCATTTAACGTAGTACTACGTTTTATAATAAAACAAACTTCCCTGCCACCCATATATTTGTGAATCATTCATTCTGCGTCATATACTAAATTTCGCCCTATGCACATTTCGACCCGCGCTTTATGTAAGGTTCAGCGTAAATCACGAAGGTCAAAAGTTGTTTTTAGGGGAGTTAATCTATAGCCCCCAGGCCTTCAGCGCTCACAGTGCTTTGATTCTAATAGGTTCTCGTTAGAGTCCACGTGCACAATCAATCATTCGTCCATATTCTATGGATAAGAAACATACATGTATCATTAAAAATCTATTTTGTTCTGTTCTTTTCATAACTAGCAACATTTGACAATGCTTTAAGGATCACTACTGAGATTTTCCAGTGATTAGATCAGTCTGATGCCATGTAATGGTAGTTTTCATCCAAAGATCAAATCCTATCGAGCAGAAATTGTTTCAGTTAATATGTTTGGTACAAACATAAAACTGCCAACATAAGAATACGACTCTTCGATCTCAAGTGTAGTCATGTGCGCACTATTTAGTAATGATTTGTTACATCTGTGAAGCACCAAAACCTCATATAAGTGACTTATTTACTAGATAGTTGCCTTAATTATTGTAGCAAACAATTATATATGCTACGTGCACACTGTTTTGGTTGAAGTTTGAATTTACAAATTACACGTAATCACTGTATTTGTATCTTGACCAATTTGGCACACCAGTTTGTTTAATTTCCCAGTGTTACAAAGAAATTCTGCCATATCGGAAGAACATTTCGTGCTTAAACAAAGGTTATATAGTTTCCAAAATCAACAAGGCTAAGGAAGTTTCTGCTGATGTAAATATTGAAATATTTGATAATATGTTCAGTTTCAAAAAATACTTACGATCAACGTTACTTAATCTACTAGCATACAAATGATCTACCCGTCATAGTATTCTAAAAGGTATCTAATTTCATCATACATTTTTTTATTTGTGCATTGCAATCTGGCTGCTGAAGTAAAGCTTTTTTGAAACATATAACATTTTGGTCTATCTTTTTCTAAAAATAAACTGTTCAGATTCATTAAAATTTTTGAATTTCTTGCTTGAGTCAATTATGATATTATACTGTTACTTTTATCGTGTAGGAATCGATTGCTCACGATGCTACTGCTTTTCAGCGAGAAGATATTTTGTTACTTTCCTCAAATTTACATACTTACCACCCTAACCACGCTCCGCTTAAAAACTTACATCCATCATTGTATTATTTCTTTGTGTATATATTGGCTTTAGAAAAACTTAAATCATTTTATGACCGATATCCGACCTCTTTCATTATCGGATAACACAACCGCCTCAAATTGGACTATTTATTGCCCGCTCTCGAGGGACATACAAATCCGTGGTAATCACGGTAAAAGTCCGCCCTATTGTCTCGTAAGTTCCATATATCTTTAAAGCTTCCATACCATTCAGTCTACGTACGCATTTAAAAGTTGTTTGTCTTATTTCTGTGTTAAGAATTCCAATTTTGACGTTAAACACAAATTAAGATCTTTGAATCGCAACAAGAACAATGCACTTTGCAAATTGTAGACAAAACGTTCCAGCGAATTTTTTGAATTCCAAAATTTTCCAAAAACTACATTGAAAACTATAATGATTATTCGTTATATAAGTATGTTGATTTATAGTATTTTACATTTGAATAAATGATTTCTACCTTTCGTTCAATAACTGATAAAGACAAACACAAAAATCAAATTCTAAAAGATATTGGAAAAAAAATATTCCGATTGGAGTCTAAAAATAGCATTAAAATTCTCATTCCAATTGGATTTTTCCAATTGGAATATTTTTCCAATTGGACTCGCCAATGGGAATTCAGACTTCCAATTGGAAGTTCCAATTTGATTCAGTCCAATTGGAATGAATTTTTCCAATTGGATTACCGGTATTCCAATTGGAACTAATTAGAAAGAATCCAATTGGATTAATTCTATATTAAAATAATTTTGTGTTATTCATTCCGATTGATTTCAAAGTGATTTTAAGTGTGCTGATCCTACATTTGGTTTGGAACTTATTTTTTTTAGTAAAATTTACATGAAATTCTGTATAGCGGAATATTTTAAACAAAGGTATATTTTCGCCATAGAGTGTTCCTCAGTTTTACCCTGCACAGCGAATTCCATGGGCTATTGTTTTTATACTACTTTAAAATTCTTTTAAACAGTCACAAAATTGTGTTATTTAACTGAAATAGAACCTAATAATAATAAAATTGTAACATGAACATAAACAAAAGAAAATTGTTTACCGTCCTACTCTTTGAGTCCTTCCATCGCTTTCGATTCCTATTCATATAAACAATGAAGAATTTACTTTTATGGTAAATGTTGTGTCAGTTACTAGACGTTGTTCTATTCAGCGAGACGTTTTAGGCTGTCAGCAGGACAATTTGAAGAATGCTATTTCTGTTAAATTGGAAGTTATGTCAATAGCTCACAGACATATTACAGTTCTCATCATTTCTACTGTGTTAATAATTTCAAGTTCTGACGGAAGTCAATGAACGATGTTCCTCGACGATTTCGCAAGAATTGTTTCATGAAAACACCGTAAATCTTCGTCCTTATTCCTTTACAAAAAAAAATAACCAAGAGGCGTACGGAAACATAAATCTTCCTGCTTTTTGGTTGTGCAGTGGTCGAATGGTCCAAACATCGCTAAGCTTCAGTATGTCTTTAACAAAAAGGACTACAATGGCAATAAGATCTTGAAAAAGTAATATTTTTAGGCAAACGTAGGTGAATGTGAGGAAGTGGTTGGGTCAACAGAAAAAGTAATAACTTAAGGTAAACGTAGGTGAATGCGAGAGAAGTGGTGAAGTCAATAGAAAGAAGTGATAAGGTTAACGTAGGTAAATGTAAGACAATTAGTTAATGTTTCAGTTAGAACAAATAGTGTATCGGCTTGAGTAACGCCGGAAAGCAAATACATGTATTCGAATTGGTACGGTGACATATGAAGGAGGTTTATGCAATGCAATACGTAATGAGTATTTCTCTTTATTTGGTTGTTTTTTTTTTATTTTACCAATTGTCTATATATGTCCAGACAGTTTTCGTAGAGGTTTATTTGCTTTGAATTACTATTTCCAGGTAGTGACAAAATAATTTACAAAATAAAATAACTCTCCTGTTATCAAGACATGACAATTTGATTTGTCTTTACTTATTACATTGACTGATTCGACAAATGAAATTTGCTCTGCATGAAAGTCCTAATTGGTTATTATACAACAGACAGACGTGTCGTGCACAGCAAATTTATCTTTTAGAAACGGGAGTGTAGAATGTACCTTATATTTGACTTCATCGATTACTTTGACACGCACATGATATATTTTGCTGGTATAGGAACTGTTATACATTTTCAAGTGGCTACTAATACATACGTGCAAGTAATGGCACAGTTACTGTGTTTATTCCAGGTGGACAACAACGTTGACCTCATGCCAAATACGAGAACTAAGATGTTTTCTGTACAAGAGCAAGACGAAAAAACATCTTCCAAATTGTACTAAACTAATTTACACATGCAACTTATTGCTATAGAAACGGAACTGTCTTTCCTTTAAATATCTCCAAAATGGTATTTAAAGCCTGCCTTTAATGTATATATCAGGCATTTGGGGAAATCAAGATATCTTCCGTCAAATTCGATAGAAACCAAACGATCATTTCTGGCATATCATACAAAAATCCGGTCAAACATGTTGGGCAAATAGGTGTTTATCCCTTTTTAAAAGGTTGTTCTATGAAGAAAGTAGTGATAATGAAATATTCATTCAAAGAACACCCATGCCAAATTTCATCAACATCTATACAATATCCTCAAGAGGAGACTCGGGTGAAGAAAACTAGAATAGGCAGACGGACTGTAAGTGTCGATCACAAAAGCTCAACATGCGTGTTCAGGTGTTTTTAAACAATTATGTAAAGTGGAGATATGCATATCAATTAATATATTACGAAATTGACATTTGCTGTTAATTTACTAACAGATCTGGCAGTGATATATTAACACGATAAGTTCATAGACATGAAAAATAGCAATGCATTATGTGAATTGCTATGGAACACCGCTATCTACGTTATTATTAATAATATATTTCCAGCAGACGCTTTCATTCATGGCATCGATGGAAGCTTTCTGGCACCTTTCATCACACCATTTGTCTGCTGACACACGATTAAGCAGTATGATGATTGCTAAAATGGGGGAACCATTTTTTACTCTCCGACCTACGCAATATTTTAATCATCATTCACAGAAAGATGACATTAAAGGGTCATTATGTAAGTGATGAGATATGCCGAGTGATTAAATTGTGTAAACTTGCAGCCGAATTATATCCCATGACGTTGAAGGCCACTTGCATTAACCTTTATTTGTCTTTTTAGTTATCTATTTATATGTACTTTCTATTCATGTAGTGAAACAAAGAATGGCAGCGAAGTACATTGTCCACAGAATTTAACAATACTAATATAAAATAGAATTATGACGTTGGTCATAATGACGTCATGATTGATTTTACAATCCGCATGTTAACACGCTGAAACTCACCAGTCTGTACCTAAACATTTAGCAACACATGAAAACTAGTGAAAATGACTACCAAAACACTAAGAACTGAAAAGAGAATCTGAAGTGAAAAGGGGTAATATGTAGACAACATATCGTGTGAAAACATAATGGGTTGTTCTGTGTAACTTGACTAAATAATTTCCTAAATTGTCCTATCATGTAAAATTCGTGCACTTCAAAGACAAAAACATACAGCGTGTTATATAAACATGTATCAGATATGTAGATAACCTAGGCGAAATTCAAAATTTCATTTAGCTGAATATGATAGATAGTCCTAAGGTAGTTTATGTTGCGAGGTGAATCATATTCAATCAAATAAAACATTCCAATTGATTTTGATGCTCTCTACTTGTTTGCATAAAAAACTGATTTATTTGTTATCATTAATCACACATAATGTTTTGTAACAGTAGAATGAAATATTATATAAAAAGTTAGAGAAAAGCTATGGCAACTGTCGGTAATGAATCATGTACTCTAAGTGAGGCAGATGTGAGATAACTTGCACGACTGATTATACGTTTTACTTGATAAGTTTGATAGTAACCCGCGGATAAAAATGTCACTGTTTAAATAGTTCAAGTAGCTATCTTGTCAGCAATTTATATAATTATGTGACAAACCCGCTAGTGCTCGTTGCCATAGATAATCATGTTCTTTTTGGTTTGCAAATATGTTAAGAAAGTCGTTAAAGTGGCTTGACTTCTTCAAGTGCACTCTTGATTTAGTTATCAGTCATAAGATAAGACAAGATGTTCAACATATCTGCTTTGATCTATAGTATGCCTTATTATATTTAACAATAAGTGTACAATATCTAGTAAGGGTAGGGTAATATGTGTCAAATATTGTCGTGCAGTTTTTCTTTTTTCTGAAGTAAATGCTTGATTAACGTACGGTTGAACAATAGCAAAACTTGAAAGAATATCTTGTTTATCCTAGACAACAAGTTTAATTGTAATTTGTAGCAAAGCCTAATCAATATAAAAAACACGTTAATTAAAACTACTCAGTCGCGAGAATTTTGTCATTAAAAGATTAAAATCTGCACGCCTGACGTTCCGGACTATGCCTTTATAAGGTATATAAACAGCTTAATCTTTAATTCAAAATTTTCTTTTACATCTCGCCTGGAGTTGCTTTCGAAGATAAAAAATAATTTATAACAAATACATTCCGGAAAAGATAGGACAATTAATTGCTAGGTCAATAGATCAATGGTTTATCAAGTCGGTTGATGGTCAACTTACTTCCTTTTGTTTTTGAAACATAGATAATATAGTCTGGCTTGTTTCTTTCATAACGCTAATATTAGAGCTTATACAATGCATAGGCCAATAGCTTGGGCTGTGTCCTCCATGATAAAGCAAGGGTCTGACGAGTTTGAAGTTTTACGATAATTATACCGTATATCTTTTTCGGCCAGTTGACAATTATTATGAATGAAGAAGATATAGAGGATAATTGTTGGTTTCGGTGTAAGATCACGTTATAATTTCACCGAGTGGGCACCAAAGTGATATTTTCACGAGTGGCGCAGCCACGAGTGAAAAAACTACTTTGGTGTTCACGAGTGAAATTAACGTGATATTACACCGATACCAACAATTTTTCTGTTTATTTTATGGTTAAAACTCTATTTTTATTGAGTTTGTTTCTATAAAACATTGAAAATCGCGGGAAACGTCATCAGAAAACATAGAACAAATGACGTCTTTAAACGACGTCATCGTCGCATGGTCTCCAGCATTAATAACGCTCGGTATACTTTTTGACGTAAATCCGGGCTAAAGATTGCAAAAACAGTGAAAAATAAAAATGGTAATCCACTGTTTCAAAACTGTGGATTATCACTTTTATTTCACTGAGAAAACTCTATAATTCACTGGAAAACATAAAATAAACTTAAATAATATGTACACAAAACACTTATAATTCATCTTTGTATGCACGATGCAGTTTAATAATTTATTTCAGTGTTGAACTACATATTTTCAATACTGCAATCATCATACCAATTTGTTCATGTACCTTTAAGTTAAAGGCCGCTCTTAACAATTATTTGCAGTGACGGTCTTTAAACAAATTAAAACGCTCAACGGAAAACATGATGTTTCATATAAATATGTTATAAATTTTATGTATTTCTGTGACTGGGTATGCAATAGTTCAGTGATCACACGTTCGTTAACATCATTACACAGAATCCATTCTGTACCAGCAAAACTCTGGGCCAACGCAATATTATATTTAGAGCTTTTTAGTTTTCCATGAAGAGGTATAACTCCCCTTGCCTAAGCCACAGAACAGTCGAAAGCACGTTTCTCGGGGTAATTAAACTACTAATCAGGCATAACGTCTGTCTAATTATTTTCAGATAGCTCCTGGCACCTAGTTTACCATCATTAACAGATACCTTCCTTGAGAATGAAATAATTTTGAATTACCATCACGCTTTGTGTCCTTATCATCAGAACTTTTATTGAATTTAACGATCTTTATGTCTCTTTCTTTCTCTAAAATTGGATTTTAATTTAGTTTAACTGATACAAGCTGTTGACAAAACTGCAAACGGTGGCGTCAGCCACTAATCCCTCTCCTTGTACCCATTTAGTGCTGGCATTAATTTGATTGCCTCATAATTTATTAATTGATGATGTAACATGTTTGACGTTTGATTTCATGTGACACTGTATTTTGATGGCGTGCCAACGCATAGATGCCTTTAATGTTTACATCCATGAACTTAAAGGTGTTGGTACGCATTGATGCCATGTTCATGCAACTAAATAGTATAGGAACACCTTTTACAAAATATCAAAGCTCTAATTAGTTTATAAATGCGTCCGATGTCACGTCGATTTCTTACATTCCCGAGAGAATGTACACGACTAATTGAAAGGAAAAAAAATCGATTATTGTGTGATGTCAAAGACATAATTACGGCACGTAAGTTTCTGCGGTAATGTTTACGACCTAGTTACAGTAAAAATACATTAGGCGCTGCATCAGTAACCTCATACATTTATGTAATCATGATTTTTCGTTATAAACACATGTATGATGCACAATCAATGTATTTAAAGCATGCAGGTACGAATTTACAGTAAAGCTCATTACTTTGTAAGAATTCTTATGTATTTAATTACATTATTACTGTGGTGTTAGAAGAGGAAGTGTAGATAAATGCAGCTAAATTTTTGCGCGGTTTTAAATGTAATAGCGTAAGTAAACAATTCTCCTAAATATTTGGTTTCGGAAATCTTTGGAAAATACGTCTCAGTTAACTCGAGTTGCTTGCGTATGTGCACAGTATAAAATATTCTTTTTAATTTGCTTTCAGCTTGCATAGCGATGTATTGATAAAATGAGGCATTTTTCGACACTTTTCTTAAAATTTGTATTCATTTATTATTTTACGTTCATTGAACACATTATTTTTAGATAATATAATCAGATAGATATAGGGAGTGCCCCTTTAAATGAAAAGGCGTACTAACTTTAAGATAGTGATTAAGGGAGACAACTTACTAAGGTCTCCAATTAACATATTTGAGGAGCACTCCCTACATCTAGCAGATAATATTCTCGAAACACAGATTATGCTTTCAATGAACGTAAAATGAAAAATAAATGCAATTTCAAAGAAGAACCTTTGGCGAAAAATGCCTCAATTTATCACAATTAATCAATAGGTTTTTAGAGGTTTTCTGTAATAAATTGCATCCACCCATTAATTGTACAACAACAACTCTATAAGATTTTTAATGGTTTACGGTACTGCAGTATAATTTAAACCGCTGAAACTTTTAGGTTAAGATATAATACTTCCAAAGATTCTATAATATATGTTTAGGAGGTTATTTAGTATGCCATCAGTTATAGGGTATGTCCCTGTAACTAGTCTAATAGGAATGCTCACATGCACTACATTAATGAAGATTGAAAATGTTTCGAATTGAAACACCAAACATCACGACGACAATTAGTGATTTTGTCAACAAAAGGAATCATTTCATCCGTAAACATTTTCCTGCTTTAAACAAGATTGGCTTTAACGGAAAAGCGAAGCAACATATTCTACATTCGTTTGAAAACATCTATCTAAAAATAATGACAATTCACGCTATTTTGTTTTCCCGAAGGAGATATGCATTACATGTTTTTTTAATATTGCATCACGTGACAGTCCTACATATGACCGGGTTATTGTACTAGCCCCGGTATGCAGCTAATGGGGAAATGTCAAAGTTAGGTTTACCTAACACTTTGAGATGTATTCTTATTAGATTAAGCAATTTTTCAGAACTTAAAAATATACATCTCATTCTTCATTATTGAGCAGCCGCAAGGAATAAAGGATGCAATAAATTCAGTATTTTTCATTACATACGTCTGTTTCCAAGGTTTTTATGATACAATATCTGCCCGCAAGAGTTAGGATATGACAGAATTCCAACGGGGAATTGCATATGATTATTCATACATATTTTAAGCGCCTGTACATGCGTATATATTATAAGTGTTCGCATGTTCGCAGTTAAAACACAGTAAGTAGTATTACGCCGCGTAAATAGTACTTAAAAATCACGCATGCCTATATGACATCCTTTGTCATTTTTACACTAACATATATCTTGCTTTCACGCCTATAACTATTTTGTAGGAACATATATGTTGCAATGTCTATGACCTATTTACAGTATGTACGACATTGTTGCCTTGCTCATGACTTCATAACTTTAATTTCGAGTTTTATTAAATGAAACTAAAGGTGTTACTGAAGAAATGCTATTTATGCCATTTCCATGACATCAGTCATATAGGTACGCATTTACTTCGATATTTACGTAAATATACACCATAACCTAAATTCTGTATCAGCTGACGTCATAACAACAAACTTCACAGTTTGCAGACGATGACACGTGTAAGGAAAACGCTGTATTCTCATTACCTTAAAGTACAGATACATTTTAATTGATTGTTGTTTTTCTAAGCAAGCACACACTTTAATCAAAAAAAATATAATGCCCAATGTTTGTATCACATTCGATACTAAACGTAACACGTAAGCGTTACCTCACAGGAAATGATCACGCCAGACTCTGGCATCTAAACAACAATTACCGCTTGCTAGACAAAATGTTAATCAATGTTAATTGTGAGTTACGCAGACATTTAGCAGTTTATGTGTGGTAATGTTATACGGGCTAATTGATTACTGTTCAGTTGCAAGGACGTGTTGCAATCTGTGTCAACAAAATATTAAAGTGAAGATCTGAAGTCTCCTATAAGTTTTTACACACTTTACACACATTAAATTAGCACATACGAAGGTTGGTTTATTCTAACGAATGTTACGGGGGTCACTGCTGAAAATCAAAATAACAAGATATCTTATTAACCCTGTTTTTATAGAGAATAACATATTGATAGTCAATTTCTGGAAAAAACCACTTTACTAAAATTCATTTTTCAACTTTTGATAAATTGATATTTTCATGATAAAGAAATAACAAGGTTTCTCATATATTTCGCCTGCAGTTTGATTAATGCATTTGATTTAGAATGCAAAAAGAATAAATGGGGGTCAATGTGCATATAAGAAAGAAATTCAATAAAAACGGACAACAAATGTGTTTTTTAGATTACGAAGAGCTTTGAAATATGCTGGCATTGATCTGCAACAAAAAACTGTAACAGGAACTTGTTATTACTGTATTCTTATATTCTAGCAATTCGCCTTGTAATAAAGTTTGAATTAAGTCAAAGTCTTAAACAGTTTTTGAGAAATCAATATTTTTATACCCCAACCCCCATTTTGGCATATGGCAAATTTTGTCAATTTAGTCACAAAATATTAGGTCAAAATGTTTTTTTCTTAAAAACGATCAATTTCTTTGCACTAAAAATCCTATTGTGTCTTAGTTTATTACTGCATAATTGTTTTTTCCAGTTAAATCATAATATTTGAAATATAACAAATGTAAAGTTCCGGACGTGCAAAAATCCAAAACCTCACTAGTATCCCCTCTTAAAACGGTTTATTTAAATATCGTTGTTATGTAGGTATGTTTGTCGGATATATTGCATGTTAAATAAATCAAAAGTCTGCATCTTTTAACAACATATTATACATTACTTTTTATTGAAATTACACTTCATGACAGACTATACTTTTGTGACGACTTGAAACTTATAAATACGGTAAACTGTTATATAACGGACACCTTGGGGCCATTTAAATGTGTTCCGTTTATCCGAAGCATGTTATACATATATCATATAGCAATATATCATATAGCATTTTCCCATTAAATAAATAAGAGGGGAAATTGGGCCCAGAAATTATTTCCTTATATCCAGGATCGCTATATATGGATTTGTTATAACGGAGTTAACTCCCTTACCTTATTGACATTAACTTGAAAAGTATTTTGAAATAAAAAGTGAGTGACATACATTTTGTATAACAAGTTTATAATTATATAAAAGTAATGATATAGAAACTGAAATTAAAATGGGTGCAAAGGGATGGCACATTGGCAAAGAGAAAAGAAGTTACTGAAAATTAACATTAAGATACATCGTGCAATATTGCATCTATATGGGTATATTGGTGGAATACATGGTTATTTGTTGTACGCATTCATTAACTCACGTCGTCACTTTTTTCTTGTTATTTTGTTTGCTCTGTATGATGTATCTTTATTCACATTGTTACAAAATATCTACATAATTGCACCAATAATCATATCTTAATTAAAACTTAAAGTACAAGTCTATACGTAAGCAACAATTGCACATTGTCAAAAATTAATAAAATAACAAGATGTATAGTGGAATAACATTTATCTTATACAGTCAATGAATTTCCCCAGAGCCTAAAAAAGTTAGAAAATAATGATGCTCATTTGAAAATCGGTCTGTTAGCGATTGTTTTTATCAAAATACTCACATTTCACCGCATTAGCTCCGTAAATCGCCCAATATACATTTAGATTCTGCAAAACATGCAAACCCAGTCTCAGTCACCTTCGTTATTGAATTAAAAATGATTGATTCTCTGCGATCTATCTCAGTAGGGAAATTTGGAGTTTGAAATTTTGTTTTAGGAAATTTTACTGGGATAGTAATTTACAGGATCTCAACATGCAGAAAATAAATGAACAAGATTACACCAGGGAAACAGTAGGTAATAAGTTGTGATTAATGGCTGTACTTTGTAAGTAATTGTGTGAACAGTTTTTGCTTAATAGTTTATTCATTCAATTTGCTCGGTTAAGAGTATTTAATATACGTTAATAATAAATATTTGAATTGTTCTAAATGAATGCTTCTCAGTCAATCATCTTTCACATACCGTGAGATCGGCTGATTTATGAAGGCAATATGTGGAATAACCGTTGAAACAAACATTATAATGTTTATGTGCAAGAAATGTTAGATATTTGGACTGAAAAGCACTGAGACCCCATCGTGTATGAATGGAATTAAAATATTATAATATATTATAATATAAAAATGTTAGAGTTCCTAATGTACTATATGTATGTGCTATGATTGATAAAAACACGTTATTAGACACAACAATAAAACATGTGTTAGTATAAATGTTATAACTAATAACTAAACTAATTTATAATAAATGCATTCTATAATATTGGTATATGTAATGGAATGTCAGTATCGTTGAAGGCTCGTCTATTTCTGAGAAAAAAACTTTCATTCGAATGTTTAAGACTCAAAATTGCAAACAATATAACAGGAATAATTTTCTACATCACGTATTTTATAAGCAACCGCATTAATCACATCAATATTGGTTTAGCAAAATAGAATATAGAACTCGGGTTTATTATCATTCATCATGCTATCCGAGCAAATTATGGGGATTAAAGTTCTTTAGTGACCTGAGTTAGAATGACAGTCTCGCCCAGATAATTTCTAAAAATGTCATTTAATACTAAGCCATGCTTGGTTTTCTGCAAAGATCTCTATACGTTATGCTTATAAAAGTTTCCCGGAAGGAGCCATCGCTAATGACAACTGCAGACAAATACGAAATCTCGCATAGAGGGATATTACATATTCGTTTCTCGTAATTTAGGGTATTTACCGCATTATTGTGCGTGTTTTGATTGTAAATCAGCTATTACTTTAATGTTGTTATGGCCCGAAGTCTATAATGGAATAATTAATGATGTAATGCGCAATTCAAGAATTGGGAATGGAAGCGGTCATAAAATAATACAATGCAGTTTCTGCACGCAGTTTGTGCATATTATGCAAAACAACCAAAATTCAGAACAGTGTACACGGAAGAGGACGAATTAGACGACATCGTGGTTCAGACTAGTCGCAGTAATACATGGATGGGACTTCTAAGTCCTCGCTCAAAAATTGATGGTTCGATTGTTACTTGTCAGGGCATTGTGATTCAGATTTTATACAGCCTTAGTTTAGTTATACTAATTTATTTAAGCTCGTTTGTAATGAAAGCCTGAAGCTTATTGAGTCACTTCTCGAGTCCGCTTCCTCGAAAAAACAGCACTGGTGGCATATGAGGAAGAACGGTCGTGACCCTGATGAGGCTCGAACCCGCAACCTCTGGGATGAGCGGCAGACACTTCAACCACTACACCACCACTCCCCTCTCTACACAATCGCTCCCGTCGGGGTATACAGGGATGGGGCTTCTTACTCCACTCCCAGAAAACGATGGTCCGAGTGTTATTTAGCAACAGTACTCTTCTGCCAGTTTACACTCGAACCGTCAGAGAAAACATGGTACACAACCAGGCTTCAGTTAGAAAGGAGTAAGATCTGTCTCACACAGGGTAAACACAAATGTCACAACACATATACACGTGAATAACCAACATAACATTATGAATCTATCGATAGAAACGAAAAGACAACGCAATTCGGATAGTATATATTCGGATACATATGCCTTCAATCTCAGCGTTGTATGGCAAATGCGACTAATGTTTGAACGTTTGATTTTGATATTGATATTTGTATTCTGAGAGATCCATTAATAGATCACAGGCGCATAAAGGAGGCTACACATAACGTTTCAAATACATAAAAATCAAAACGCTTGTTTTAATTAAAATTTACTTTATTCATTGTAACACTTCAAAGTTAATATTCATCGAAATCGTTAATTGTATCGGACTAGAGTTAGGAAAAAAAAATACTTCATCATACGGTGTAAATAGATCAAATATAAGTATTAAATTGATTCCGTGTTTCTGACGTGAACCAAATTAGACTGATCTGAAAACGAGATAGTGTAGGGCAGCTGATAAAGGAAAAAGCTAGATAACATATCGACCCTATATCAGACGGATACAAAAAAATCAGTGAGTCGTCAATGTCCCTGTGGACTTCCGGTTCTGGACATGAGTAAAACTGAAACGAAATCAAAATAATTTATCCCCCATCGGAATTCAGTCCATTATACGTGCCTTCACCAGGTTTTAATTAAAGCTAGGCACGTTGTCCCTCGAGGTCGATCTATCATAGTGTTAAGCAATGGTTAAATTGCGTAGGCCCAGATCTATGTTAATAAAACCAACGATAATATTTCATATTTTGATGTTTGGAATAATTGGTTTTGAAATACGAGAGGATTCAGATCCATAGCATGGCGCCATAAATAAATTATCCATCTGTAAACCAGGAACAACACTATTAATGAAATTGCAAAATATTAAAATAAAAGCATAACCAATATTTGTTCTGTGTCAGCACGAATAGGACATGGTAGACAGAAAAATAATTGAATTTATGATTTTAGCAGATGTTTTTATTAATAGGAATAACTATTGGCAACTTTTCCCTGTCAGAAAGAATGACTTTGCTTGTAAAACTGACGTTTGTGTTCATAATAATTTGTTGTTTCCGAGGTTCATCGAGTTATGGAATGAGAGGAAATGCAGCTACGCCAGTCGTCTATGGTGTACTATTTGCGTCAAAATTAGAATCAACCCAGCAACTGTTAGCAAATTGCAGTCTTCACGTACAGGTGTTTATGTACGTGAAATATGTTCAGAGTTTTATCTGAAATATGGTTACAGTTTTTAAGTTATTGTACATGTATGGTTTTACTGTACAAAGTATCCATGATGAAAGTAATTCTGAGACATCTATTTATCACTAAGTAACTTGAATTTCTAGAAAATTAATAGTTTTTTTAAAGTTATCAACAAAAATATAATGCTTCATAAATTTGTCATTCAAACTGAATACAGAGAAAATCTGTATGTTTTAACTATCCTAGCTAAAGACTGATATTTCTTCTTTTTCCGGGTATGTTTTCATTTTCCTCTGTTAACAAGTCCCAGAAACGCTTTGAATTTACTGATAAAAAAATTTAATTTACTGAAAACCATGTGTAAACACTATTTAGATATGTCTTTCTTTCGTATTCAAGTTGTTTCGTCATGAAAAAAAGAGTTGCCAGAAAGCAATGTCATTAAAAATACTGCTTTGTATTTCTAAAATCTACTTATTGACTTAATTACGAATGTTTTTGGTCTGACATCAATGTCATTGCTGCCAGTACGACATTTGTTTTTTCATGCTTAGTTAGATAAAAACAATTTGTAATTATACTCCTGGTACTTTCAGTGAATGGTTGTGATCGTACTTTAAGCATCTATTTCGGGCCTAATGTCACTTTTATAAATATTTTCATTCCTTTTCGTTTTCCGTTATTCCCGAGTCAGGCAGGGAATACTTTACGAGTTTAGAAGGAATCACACATCCACTGAATAAAATATTCCAACCCCTTACACCTCTGGATGAACTGTTTCGTGCGCATGCGCAATAAGATATATGAATACAAAAACAAGGGATAAGCTGCAGTTTCCCGGAACTCGATTTGAAAGTACCAATTATGCATTTATATATAACTTAAATAATTGTATGGTTTCAGATTATTGTCGTAATCTTGTCTGTTTATAATCTCTAATTGCACAAGGCAAGGCAGTACAAAATAACGTATCATTTCGTTATAATCATTAATTACATACATTGTATAGATCATCAGGTACGAATGTCGGCCATGGGGAAAACATTTCAAAAATCGTCCCCGATACCACGTGGTAATAGGTTTGTCTGATAATACCGTTGTATATTTTCTGTGTTTTACATTTTAAATGATTTTAGAATAACAGGAGTTACAGCTACATACAACATACATCTGCTTCTCCACATAGGTTTGGTTCTATTTCTTCATTACCCTGATAATACGGAAAACTTGTAAATGTAACTATAGACAAGCTACAGTAAGCGATAGGTTCCAGCATATAAGCGTGTTTAATGGTCTTCGTTCAATTTTGTCACTAAGATATCTTAGTTGGAACGCTTCACAACTGACAGCATCTTCTTGTTCAAAGTGGCTGTACGCATAACTATATTGTAATACAATAATGAATAGTTGCAGCACCGCACCGTAAGTTTATTTTACCTTCCCACTTATTCTCTGTGGCATCGATTTAAAATTGACAGTCTGTAGAGTGAACTTTTCGCATTGAAGGGGTAGTTTGTATGGCGATTTTACTCGTATATGAGTCAGAATCGCAAAATTACACTTTATCTAGTTTTCTTAAATAAAGTATGTACTTGGTTTCATTTGCGTCGAGAATACTTGTACATGACGTAGATATGTTCTGAAAGCACCAGTCTATTTATATGCATCCTTATTATCTAAGCAACACGCATTACCTGTCTTAATTTAAACATTATTGTTGGGAAATAATGACTATAAAATACTAAAACAGTACGAAGCCGTCACAAGGGACATAATGTAAATTATTCGTTCTCCATTTTATTTGTCAGAACGTTTAGGACAAAGTAACGCCGTCTGACATTTTTCAAACGTGATTGTATGATGCCATATGTTGTTTAATTGATTGCCAACCCTTTTTAAATTTCCTTTATGTCTATTAAATATTCTAATTGCAATGTGGAGAGAATATAATTTAATAATTAACTTTTCGTTATTAAATTACACGTGAAATTTTCTTGGAATTGTCAATTACAATTTGGTTTTAATTATTGTTTAGAGTTGCACTTTTAAACTATTGTTGTAAATTGACGTGTCGACGGGCTCTTATACAAGACCTTGCACATACATTCAGTTTGAGCATATTATTTGTGAGATGAAAAAAGGCTTAAATGAAGATATTTCTCATCGCGATAGAGCCCTAGGTAAACTAGTACACACATGAGACTGAAATTAATCAACTTTTTTTATTACAGAGACTTTTTTTTGCACACTTTTAAATTTACTATTTAAAATCATGTCCTCTGGGATTCTAGAGCAATTTGCCTGATAATGCAGAACAACGTGTTCAGCTCACTGTGGTATATAGCGCTTAAGAGAAGTTTTTAACAGTTACCATGGTTACAAATAGGATGAAAAATGCGCTTTGTTGGCTGTGAAGTAAAGGATTTTTTACTATCTATATCAAGTACATGTACACTGAAAGCATACTAAATAACCTTGACATCTGATGTTAAGATTGTTTAACAGTAGTTGTCGAAGTAGCTATATATGCTTTCTATGTACTAAATGTCGATAGTATAATAGCAAACATAGCACAAACGAAGTCTTTTTTTCATCCTATTACACACTAAGGTGTATCTTTACAGAAATCTAATTTTTGATAGATAATTAACTAAGATGGCAATCGGTTATTCGATCGATCGGGATGAATTTGAATTTGTGATTTGCCGATACATAAATCTCTTATAAAGATGGCACCATCGGTTCACTCTACATGTCGAATCGATCATCCTTCCAAAGATTCTATTATTTTTTTTTTTGGTTTTGATTGACATAAATAGTCCCTTTAATTTTCATATTTCACTTTTTGTTATATTTACTGATATATCAGAAATACTATTTAAGTTTTCTAATTACTTCAATCAGTCATTTTTTTTCTTTTTAGGAAGATGCTACTTTAACATTTATAATCGCATGTACTTAGTAATAGTGGAACGGACTTCATTTATCTAGAAGTTTGTTAACAATTCAATACAGCTAAATACTCACGCTGTATAAGGTAAACGTTTCATCTTCATTCGATTTCAGAATTTGTGAGTGTTGCATATTTCGTATCTATCGGGTCTGGGCTGTTTGTTTATGGACTGATATGTATAAACATGTACAGCAAAGTAAGACCGGCGATTCCATTAACACTGAGGTGGACAAAAGCAAATAGCACACATATTAAGTGTATATTTGTGTGTATTCTTTGGTATCTGAGTCACCAAAGGAGATGGGAGAATTACTGTAGAACAAAATCAGTGACAGAAGATTATTGCAGCTTCTAGAACACTAAATATATGGGTTCTGTTGACACTAGTTTACGGCAGGGATATATTTCCTATGAATATCTAGCAATTTTATTCGGTTGAAAACAAAGAAAGACATCTTGGCGCCTGGAACATGACAAAAGGTTATATAGTGTTTTATTAAAACATTGTCTGAGAAATAACAAAATATGAAATATGACTACAGTTTCATATCAGAAACATGATTACGGAGCTATCATTTTATAGATTAGACATCAATCAGACGCGCCGTGCTTCTATATGTTATAACAATGTTAATACACTCCTTAATGAGTATATAGAGAACATGCTTCGTTGAAAGACACTTAGCATAAAACACGCAAGCAGTTAGGCAAAGTGAAATACCCTTATAAAGAATATGGTATGTCGATAAATTTTAAATCGACATACTTAAAGTTGTTTTACTTAAGAAATAATAAATGCCTCCCTGTATTTTATCGTTGAATAAAATATAGTCAAGAATTTGGATGCGTAGCAATTAAATGACGAGTGCATAGCACGAGTGATTTAAAATTTCGCATCCAAATGACTGACTGTATTTAATTAACGATGAAATATAGGGAACAATTTATTATTTCGATTCTAACACGTTATTTTCTTTAAAAACAATCCCGGACTTTATATAATGCGTAGTAGTACATCATTGTAACCATAAAACGCGAGATACGATTAGACGCGCTTGTTAACATACGTCACGTCGTTACATCATTTAAGGCACGTCGTCCTTGGAAAAACGTGTTAAGTTTTATCGTAAAATAAAATACAGGCTTTTCCCTTTATGTTTATATAGGAAAAGCTGCCGCTTGTGCTAGAATTAGAAACAAAGGCAGCAACCAGTTTATCACAAAACTAAAATATTGCGTGCTGACGTCTTCTTATACACATGTTTTAAAAGTTTTTGAAAGGAAAAGAAAAACATGTATTCAGATTAAGGGCCTGCGTGCAGGTAATGACCTCATATATAGAGAATAACAGGTTACTGTCTTTTGAGAAAGGGTTTCTCAGACGAGTGATGCAATCTGTGGAGTGATGCAGTCACTGGAAATGATGATGATGATGATGGTCTTGGAAGGGGCGAGGCTTGCCGAGCCCCTTCCGGACCATATCTTGCCGAGTCTGAGAAATTCCTTTCTCAAAAGGCGGTAACCTGTTATTCTTTTATCATGCCACTATTATGATTTTTAATCATTATTTTACTTTTTTTAATTCGGGGCGCTTATTTCTGAGTAGTCCGGCAAAGTGGGAGGAGCTTATCTGATGTCTTCTGACGTTTCCATAGGTTAAAAAGGGAAGTGTTCTCAAGCCATGACTGAGAAAGGTTGCTGTTCTCAGACAGGCTTTATCCCTTTTCAAGTAGGCATGATAAATAGAAAATAATAGGTTACTGTCTTTTAGAATAGGGTTTTTCAGACGGGTTAGATATGGTCTTGGAAGGGGCGAGGCTTGCGCCCCTTCCAGACCTTCTAGCCGAGTCAGAAACCCCTTTTCCTTTAAAAGCGGTAACCTGTTTTCTTTTTATCATGCCACTATTTGTTTTTAATCTTTTTTCTTTTTATTTTAATTCGGGCCTTTTTCTGGTGTCCGGCAAAAGTGGGAGGGCTTGAACACTGATGTCCTCTGACTGTTCCATAGGTTTAAACAGGGAGTGTTCTCAGTCACTGACTGAGAGGTTGCTGTTCTCAGACAGGCTTTATCACGCTTTGTCATAGTATGGCGTGTTTATCGCCCATTTCAACACAAACGGGCATTGTACGTAAACTTGATTTTAAAATATAACGACTACGGATATAGCGAAATTCCGGATATTAGGAACAAATTTGTCTTGGCCTAATTTTATATCCCCTTTATTTGATACGAACGTTATGGATATAACATACTCCGGACATAAGGAACACACTTAAACGTTCCCCTGGTGTCCGTTACGGAATTATTATACTACTGTTTACAACTTTGAACTCTGAAACCAAGGAATACAGACAATAGAACAGAAATAAATGACATCGTTATTGCTATCGCTATGTTAATCCTACTTTGTGGAAATACTCATTGCTATATAGAGTTGATGCCACGCGAGTTGCAGTCGAATTGTTTAAGAACCACAGAAGTTATGACACTTTGAAAATTGGATGCAAAATTGCCATATCTTGGACACTACAAGACCCGGTGTGTTGGGAAAGGGAGCAGGGCAGGCACAATACCGATCCTAGAATGACTTCGTTTTTTAAAAAACTTTTCTTTCACTCGATATGTGACTGGGGCGACACAATTGAAACACTAGAAACGTAACACTTCCATAATATCAAACATTATTTGCATTATTTGAAATAAGTGTTCTATAAGTAACTATGGGTAACGTATTTGTCGAACGTGTTAATTGTCCACTACCCGTTACACGGAAAACGGCGTATCCTTTACCTCGGCCGTGTAAAATACTTGAATATAAATGTGTTTGAGGCGCTCATTGTATTTGAGTCTCAGAAACACATGCATTCAAGAATCCATAGTAGCGATAACAGTAGAGAGTTGAAGAAAGAAGAAATGAAAAAACCCAAGGTTTTAAAAGTGTGTTTAGACTTTTTAAACTATTTCTCCTTTGTAGTAGATGTAGTATCTCTGTGTTAAAAGCTAGTTACGACAAATGTCTAGCAATCTATTTTGTTAACATTTCTTTTGAATATACTCAATGAACAGTTGCTGTCCAGACTGTAACTATATTTTGCTTTTGATATACCTTTTAATGATAGATCCAGTTCTGTCAAAGTTTTATCGCATGTCTTTTTCAAAAATAATTTAACAAAGATAAAAACTGAAAAGAGTGTGTGTTTGTGTGATGCATATATACTATTTTTCCAAGTCTCTCTCACATTGAGATATAAAAGAACATAATGTAACAACATGTATGTGACCAATCTAAGACTGACTTACAGGAGACTATTTCACATATTATACATATACTATATCATATTGCACAAAAACTGGCGGTATGTTACACTATAAAACTAAGTAGCAGTTTCTAATCTTACAATCATTTGCAATTTATATATTTTCATGTGGATTTTATTTATATAGTTTGCCACGTGTGTTTTTTGTTATGGTATGTATGCAAGGTATGTTTGTAAACTGGAAATTGATCGTGTCTGATTCCTACCAAACCATGAACTGATTATATAACTCATCGAAAACAGGTGAATCTTTGAAGTTGTTATCATACTTGTTATTTTGTAAATATTAGACATAGATACGGTTATAATGTTTAGCAACCGTTAGAAGTGGATTGACCGCGCCGCGGCCGTATGTACGAGTTTACATATAGATATTTGTGTCGCTACGATGAAACAGATAACTATAAATTCCACCATTCAGTGTGTTATGGGGTTAAACTTTCTTCTTAGCAACATGTTGCTTAAATGATAAAAGAGTAAACATTAGGACCACCTCAACAGTTTTTCTTTGTTGGAACGTCTGTCCGTTTGTCCGTTACACTTGGTCTTGTGAATATTTCGTAAGGTATTGAGTGATACACCAATAGAGATCATTAAGTGGAAGTGCAAAACCCATGATTCAAATTTGATCTTTTTTAAAATATATCAATGTAAATGCCCGGGGCATAGCTTGAAAACTATGGAAGGTATTCACTTGATATGTCTGATAATGATAGAGACTATTGAAGGTGTGGGGGTGTGCATCGACTAAAAAACATTAACTTAACTTATTCCATTTTTGAAAAATTCATGATTGTTAGGAACGTAACTCGAAACTGAATGTGCTAAGACCGAAAACGACAGAATTGTACTCATCAAATTGTAAATACTTCTAAATACAGACATATCATACTGCACTGCTCGTTTATAAGATATTAATCAATATATTTTTTGCCCAAAATGACTCGTATGATCTGCGTTCTGTATCACGCAAAGAATTTGTTATACAAAAGAAACCTTGATGTAAACATATACCTATTTTGTTTCGTACTATAGAGTATTGAACGATATCCCAATGGATTCAAGAACACAATACATAAACACTTTCAAACAACATTGTAAACAGCATCTTTATAACAAAGTTGTTCTTATTTTTTTATGAATATATACCACCCATCTCAAGTCCTGAAGAAACGTTTTCTTCACTTTTCTTATAGAATCTATTCTAGAACACAAATGAAAGCCTGTTTATTTAAATTAACCATCCCCAGACATTTGTTTTGAAACCAGTTTATACGTAGTACATAATATGTTGGTTTTCTGATGCATCGTCTGGAAACTGGATGGTAAAATTGCCTTTTCGCCCAACAATAACACAACTGTATAAAACTGCATTAAAGAGACGCAACAAATAGCTGGTTGCAAATTCGAATTTTGAACAACAAATTTTACTTTCAATTTTGTGCAAAAAGAGACATTTTTGCGATATATTTTCTTCTTTTAAAACGCATTTATTTACTATTTCACGCATATTTAGCCCATTGTACACATTGTTTTGGAATGCTATGGTAGAGATAATCTTAACTAAACATAAAAAATACATATCTCTTCTTAAAGTACAAACTCATCACTTCACGTATAATATTTCAGTCTGCCGGAATAAAATTCAATTATAATTTGAAATTAAGCTCAGATATGCTTAATGTCAAATTACAATTAAATCTATTCCGACAGATCGAGTCTGTTTCATTTTTTTCCAGAGAGACACAAAGCAGGCATGTTTTTACAACAAACAGATACGAAACGCCATATGTTTGTTGACACAATGGAGCCCTCTCTGATCAATGGCTACCTTAAGCTAAGATATACACAGAGTAGCAATCGTTATTTGAGATTGCCTTTCTTGTCATTGACCAGATATAAACTTCTCACAAAAATAGTTTTATTCTTCTACATAATCAATACTTAGGCTTACATTGACATTTGTTGCATGACTAAGATATATAATATTCGCCATCAAAGGTCCATGGATGAATTAATTGGACATGATCAAATTGTGGCTTCAACTACCAAAATACAAAAAGGTATCTTACAACCAGGGTGAGACGATTGGCCATCTTTCGTATTGGTTATTTCAAGACCGTACACTTAAAACAAGTTCACTGCGTTCGATATACGTCCGTAATGCTATTTATGTAATTGAACATTAGAGTGTCATGATCAAATTTACACTATGTGACCTATATAAAATTTTCGTAATAGCATAGGAAATATACTGCGCTTAATTTACAACATGTACTTTCGATGTTAAAAGCAACTTTAAGAATGTGTTCATACAAATTATACGTCACTACAAGTTAAAACATCAAAAGTGATCATGGGACTTTAAGAAAGAAATATATAATACTTTTTAATACGTCGGTATGTCAAATATCTCAAAGAATGTAATGAAAATATAAAAGGGGACAGAAAAAGAAGAAATAAACCACAACACGTATAGTTTTTTAAATACATTAGATCTATAATTATTTATTAGCCTATATATCGCAATTACAATAAAATTTTAACTCTTTCTGACAATTTGAATTATTATTGTCATTTTCTACAATGATATATCATTCGAATTTCAATTGGTTACTATAGTAGGTCTCAGATGTCATGTTTATCATTATTATTTTCTCTATATTCAAGAGTTAAAGGCTCGGATGGCTCCATGAGAGTTCATACATCTCCGAATGTGACGCCACTGTAACATTAAAATTCGAGCTTCGTAATTCAGTGATTACATGACAGCCTCATTGTCGCTTCTCTGCACTTGCATTGAAGTGTAATTTCATTTCGTTAAAGTTTAAGCAATTTGTTGTCGTGAAAGAAAGAAAAAGCCTAATTAATGTTCAATATCTTTAAGCTTGATTACATTTTCCCTGGGAGACTTTTTAATGCACAACTGTGTTTCATGTTGAATTGGCAATTGTTTCATCCACTGCTGATCACGTCATGGTCTGACATCACATGCTTACGTCATAAACATTAATGCATGCGGTAAACAATGATTACTTCTTGGTTTGTTGTGATAACTAACGCACGAAGATTAGTTTACAACTCTGCTTTAAGAAATCAATTATCTTAAATAGCGTTAAAGTGTCGACTTTCTAATTTAATGAAAAATGTTTAGGAATCTATGCAGCTTTATGTCCCTACAGCTTGTTGCGTTATAGATCTACTTTGATCGAAAATTTGTAATAACCACCATATAAGACTCGAGAAACGTGCATTATTCATAGAACATTTTTCAGGACAGTCATACAATTTTCTGGTATCATATGATTGTATTTTGAAACCCTGCTTTCTATAAAATACAAATTCTGTGTAACAAGTTCAAGGTCACTTCAGCATTGAAACAACTGCTTATTATAATAAATGTATATAAGACTTTCTGTTTTATTATTAGATCTGTCTGAAATAGCTGCACCACGAATAAAGTATTTCAACTGTCTGTGGAATCCAAATAATAATGTTTATACTGCCAATCTAATTAGAAAATATAAGCGATAAACATAAACGAGGCCTGACATTAAATATAGATATACTATTTATGATCAATTATTGAAGCTTGTTTATTTGTTATTTGATCTTAGCTATCGAACGTTGATGGCATTTCTACAAAACTCATGCATATTACATTAATGATGGTAAAATATAAAAGTTGTGATTTTAATTGTGTTTCAACATGTACACAAGTTACAGAACAGAACCGAACAGAACAGACAATTTATTTAACGAGTACACATACAGGTACATTGTAAAATACATAAGTTTCACAGTGCATATTAACAGAGAAGGATGTTTCAAGCATTTGATAAATGCAATATTTAACAAGAAAATAATACCCGTTCCAATCGCACAAAGTCTTGTCTTTGTATTTCAATTTCTGTTTTGTCATAATTGCATTTAAAACATGCACGTGTTAACAAAGTTTACACATAGTTTAGCATGTGCGTTATTACATTAATTTGTAAAAATCAAGGTCATTGTTTTTTTCAGTTTGGCCTGTATATATTTTGGTTACAATTAAAGTTTTTCTTATTCTCGTAAACAAAATAATTATATGTACTTACATTCCGATGTGATAGAAAAATTCGAACCAGGCTTTCGGCCGCTCGAGGAAGTTGTATATCCTAGCTTGAGCTCGCCGGTAACGCATATCCCTTCTATGCATTTTGTAGTTAATAGGCTTTCCCAGCAAAGATAGTCTTGGCTGGGTGTAGCGCACACTTCCTGTCCCTTTTCGGGATAATTTTCCAAGATCTTTTTCTATATCCTTTTTATTTGTGCTATTTTCACCGTTATCCATGTCTACAGCTCCAACTTGAAACCTTACAGCCGGCCTGTAAGTTCTCACATGTTCTCCCACACTTGCGGGAAAACGCTTTTTGTTGTATTGTTCGGTTAATTCACTACACGAATCACAACTAGAATCGGAATCGTCGTCATCGCCATGAAACCCCTCACACCGCTCTCTGATACCCTCCTGTACGAACGCGTTGTCACGTTTAGTATGCTTCGACGCAAATTGAACGTCAGAAAATCCGATTTTGCCATTATTGGTGAGCTTTTCTTTTGAATTACAGGAAACGAATGAATCGGATTCCTTCGACATTTTCGGTGATGCAATTACTAGGCTAACACAGTACAATCAAAACCAATAGCACATGTCACACGCAAATTACTTTTATCATTAAGTAATCATTTAAAAATCCTAAAATGATTACATAGCGTCAAAACAAATATGAAAAATGTCACTCCACTGGGATATGGGTGTAATCAAACCTGTGGAATAACGAATGAGGGAAACATTTTTTTTACATCCACACCTATATCCATTTTTCTGTCATTCCGCAAACCTGAAAAATAAATAATTGATTACAGCTTTTGTTCTAAAATGACACGAGGTGGTTTTGATTTACGGCATTTTTTATATTACGCACAGGTAATCTCTGTGCGTTTCACTTTCGCTGAGATTATCTACACTAATGCATTGTGTAATATGCATGCATGATTTTAGCGATAATTGTCATTAAACCGTCATTCAAAATTCTAAAGTTTGATTTATATGAATATTTGTATTGATAGATATTAATGTACACTGAGAAAAAATACCGATAAAATGGTTACAATTGAAATTTGAGTCATAAAAGTGAAAAACATGTGCATTTAGAAAACAGTATAATCGATAAGTATGCTTTACTTTTTAAAAAAATGTACTGTTACTACTGAAATAGATACAGTACGTCCAATGTCATGACCTAAAACGGACTTGGTAAAATCAAATGAAACTATCACTAAAATTTAGATCGTATTTGGCCCTTAATTCTTGAACAGACAAACGAACACACAACATATATCAAGATTATATAAAGGAGTTTAAAACTATTGTCTACCCGACTCGACCGACACCAAAATGCCATCTGAAAATTCTGTAAAAACTTTCAAAAACAGCGAGTATTCAGTACAAAATTATTTCTTACCTCGGTTTAATTTTTGTTCTATTTTTGCTTGTGAACTATCAATACATTTTCATTTTTTAAACTTTTATCAAAGATACCTCAACAAATTTTTTCTACAACATTTTGAAGGTATAACTGAAATTGGTATAAATACAAGAGGCAAATTTCCTTCTTTAACAAATATTAATAGATATTCATACCTCATACACGGTCATATAAAATATAAAAGAAAATCTATCATAATCTAAGCGTTCCATGGTGCATTGCATGTTAAGTGTTTATCAATGCAATCTAAGACACGCGCTGTTAACATTTGATGTGCATATTGTCTGTTGGAACATCTTTCATTTCCGCTGTTTACACTATCTGTTGCAATAAAGGCACATTACTACATGTTATTGTGCTTCGTGATTAACATTGTTGAGTTTTAACGATACACGAACACATAAAACATTTATTATGGGTTGTGTTTTGCATTAATTACGTATATTTAGAGTCTAAACAATGCACGAATACGGACACCTTTACTTCTGAAATTAAACAATATTACATGAGACATTTCTAAGAAAGCAAATATTTTAAAACTAAAACATGTCGTCGTTGCAGTCAAAATGTCATAATTTGATTTTGGGCGAAAATGCAATTCAGACATAAAAGAATAACAAAGGTGTTTATGCACCTTTTGTTGAATACCGTAACCGTATTTCTGAATATACACCTCATATACATAGACTAAAGAGTGATACATGTATTTAGATTTAGATGAGTGATATGTTAATATGTAATACTATTCTTAATCAGATACTAATCTTAAATAATTTGTACATAACCTAACTTATTTATCCTATGTTAACACTTGGTATTTTACATTTGAGCATACAGATAGTGTTAATCAGGTTGTTTCAGATCTGATCTGAGGCAATAAGCGTTTTAAGCATGCACATTTTATAGCAGTTTTTAACCATGTTTAAACTCATGGTACGATTAACGCTGTCTGTATGTCTTTTAAATGTGAAATGTGTAGTATTGTGCAATATGTAATTGTAATTTATATAGTCTCTTGTGATTCTATAAAGAATGGCCATGTACTACTTTTATAATGATGAATTTATATATGTAAATGATGTATATGGATGAGACGTAAATAAAATATATATATACATCATGTGTTGCTGTAAAATCTTCTTCACTCCACTTAAAAGCAATGTCATAATTATATCAACACTGATATATGACTTTTTGGCCTTAAATTTCAACATTTTTAGAAGATTTCGACAGATTGGCACATGTTTTCAAACTAAGAAGTCATTACTGTTTCTTAATTAGAAGGCAAATGCCCAAAATAGAGTTGCCTAGCTTTTTCAAGATATTTCTGTAGTTATACATTAACCCAAATTTGTTTAATTTGTCTTCCTGAAAATTATATAAAAAATAGATTTACGACATTTTGACTTAGCAAAGACTATATAATGTTGAAGACCTTACAGATTAAACCACGACGTAAGTATAGTACCAGTCAGGGAGAATATGGCGAGTTATATACGTTTAGAGTAGAGAGGGTAAAGGTCACCTGTCAACAAGAACTGCTTTTGCCTCTTCCACACAGTTTCTGTTGTCTTTTATTCAAATGTCTTTTTCAATGTATTCGTTGAAGATGTAAAATATAGAAGACCCGTTGCATTAATTCTGGTGTATCATTGCTGAATGACAATGATGTTTCATCAGTTAGGGCATTGACTGGTTAATTTTTCTTTGACACGTAGAAGCCTTGTCAAAATCCGAGAAATTTTAGCAGGTGTCCTTTAAGCATGTCCTTAAGACCAGAGTGTAATACGATGTACATGCATAGCTACTTATTTAGTCTCGTTTGGCAAAAATGTCATCAATTGTTCCTAGGATAATACAGACACAATTTTTCCAGCTAAACAGCAGTAGATCTCATTTATTTTTGTCAAACTGTTTTTCTTCGTGCCTCAAATCATATTGTATACTATACTAGTCCTCTTTGAAGGTCTGTAATTATATTCTACAGACACACTACACGATAGGTACTGTACCAGATAAGCCATAAAGGTTTCCCTAAAAAAAGAAAAAAAAATATAAAAAAAAAAAAAAAATATATATTTTAAAAAAAATATAAAAAAAATTCCTGGCACCATTGTGAGCTCCGCTGTTTGAGAAGTCTACAACCATCATAATTTACATACTATTGTAATTTTTTGAAACAAAAACGCAACATTATGGACTGTAATCGTTCAATGTGACTGCTTTGCCTCTGTCTCTGTCTGTCTGTCTCTGTCTGTCTGTCTCTCTCTGTCTGTCTCTCTCTGTCTGTGTCTCTCTCTCTCTCTCTCTCTCTCTCTGTCTGTCTCTGTCTCTCTGTCTGTGTGTGTCTCTCTCTCTGTCTCCCTCTGTCTGTCTCTGTCTCTTTGTCTGTGTGTCTCTCTCTGTCTGTCTCTGTCTGTCTCTGTCTCTGTCTGTGTCTCTCTGTCTCTGTCTCTCTCTCTCTCTGTCTCTCTCTGTCTGTTTCTGTCTCTCTGTCTGTGTCTCTCTCTGTGTCTGTCTCTGTCTCTGTCTGTGTCTCTCTGTCTGTCTGTCTCTCTCTGTCTCTGTCTCTCTCTGTCTGTCTCTGTCTCTCTGTCTGTGTGTGTCTTTCTCTTCTCTCTCTGTCTCTCTCTGTCTCTCTGTCTGTGTCTCTCTCTCTCTGTGTGTGTGTCTCTCTCTCTGTCTCTCTCTGTCTGTTTCTGTCTCTCTGTCTGTGTCTCTCTCTCTGTCTGTCTCTGTCTCTGTCTGTGTCTCTCTGTCTCTGTCTCTCTCTCTGTCTGTGTCTCTCTCTGTCTGTCTCTCTCTCTCTGTCTGTGTCTCTCTCTCTGTCTGTCTCTGTCTCTCTCTGTCTCTGTCTGTGTCTCTCTGTCTGCTCTCTCTCTCTCTGTCTGTCTCTGTCTCTCTCTGTCTGTCTCTGTCTCTCTGTCTTTGTGTCTCTCTCTCTCTCTCTCTCTGTCTCTCTCTGTCTGTCTCTGTCTCTCTGTCTGTGTCTCTCTCTCTGTCTGTCTCTGTCTCTCTCTGTATATATATAAACTTATATTTGTCACAATTCTTTCATTTGGACACAATTCCAAAACATGGACTGATGTGCGATATATGTCCATGAAAATGATCTTGACCCTTATTTCTTACTTAATGTAAAATTTAACATAATGCCGCTCGCAGTGTTTAATTGTTTAAATTTCAATCAACTGGTTTAAAAGTAAGTTCTTGAATTCCAATGTTTTGCAGCATTTAGAGGCACGTTGCTTTTCGACCTCTGAATATTATATCTACGCCTCTTGTTTAGGGGTCGTAAAATAGAACGCAGTTACATTTGTTAACAATTTGAAATGATGTGCGCTAAGGGTGTTACACATAATTATTTATTCATGCACTAACTCATGCGCACTTAGCCATGTTTTGCTTCCATGAAGTTGTCAATGTGCTTGGTTTAAATCTTTCGAAACAAAACAAAAAACAAAACAAAAAAATCTTCTGATATGATATTTATTAATCTCACATCGATACAGACTAATAATTCATTTCAAAGTACAAACACACATTTTGAGTTTAAATTCAAATGTAACACAATGGAACATGCTGTCTTACATAAACACATGATAATACAAAAAAGGGAACGTGAATTCATTTATTTCCATTGTGGTCCTTTTGTTAAAGGTAGTATTGCATTTGGTGCCTAGACTCAGGCAATTTCTTCCGCGGTAGGACTATAGATATTGAACAATACAAATCATTGTTATCACTCATTGACAGGATTTTATTTTAAATTTCTTCTTTATCACAGTATGCATGATCATTAACTTGATGAGCGCATGACTAAAAATATCTGTCTTTTGTAATCTTTCTTTGATGTATCATTTCTCGATGCATTATATGTGGCAGTGAAGATTACAGATGACAGAACATTCCGAAATAAAATGTGTGACAGAGTAATTAGTATGCAAGTTGCAACATCTCTACAGTGCCAAGTAACACACATTTACGTCACCAGGAAAATAATTTAGGTTATGTGTTGCAGATATTTTCAGACTAAGACGATTTTCAGAACAAGAAAGCATATCTGATCGTATCATTAAACTTGAATAAGGCTAGACTGGTATATTCAAGTTCACTTATGTTAATGTTGGCATCCGTCGAAACAATCTCAAGATGTGCACCATATAAGTTATCTAGAGCCAAATGCTGCATACCATACGTTACAATAAAACAATTATCCATGTGTTCTATACACTTAATACGATGATCAATCAGTCACCTTATTTAATAATTGTCAACGAGTGTTTAGCTTTTAGAATCAGGACTTTAAAGGGAAAATATGACAGGAAAATATGGTTTTCTTTTACGAGCTTCGAATGTGTCAGATGAATGTTATACTTTGGCTCAAGGCATTCATTGGATAATTGTATTTTAATAGATAATGTGTTGTTCAGAGTCTTGTTCTGAAATCGATTTGTTAGTTTATTTGAACAAACAGGCAAACATTTATTTCAAGGAATCACGAGCGTAACGCAATTGCCATTGGTGATTTTAGCCTGGATTGGAACTTATTTTATAACAGGTATTGGTTTTCAATGTTTCAAACCTAAGTCTAGAAAAGATAACAGATAGTGTACTTATTATTCTGGGCTAACACAGAGATACTTTACAACATCAGTGAATATTTTAATCAAATATCCTATTTTGATTCCAAATAGAGGAAATTTAATAACCGTACTATAAAATGTTAATATAACTGAGTAAACTGTAATTTCCTGTATCTGGAGATCATTCCGATGTTACTGATAGCCATATAATCAACTTCAAACATTCATTGAATTTACTTATAGTCTATAGTTCGCAAGTTTTAACGGGGTATTCCTTACATATAGCAGATTGTTTTCTTGAATCATAAAGTATTGGCCATGAAGTCTTTGATTGTCCCGCCATCGATTAGTGAAGATTTCTCGTTTAATGATTACTTCGATAAGTATACATTGCATTAGTAAAACGTTGACCTGTGTCTAGTGCACCATCTCATGACATTTCTCTGCTTTCGACATTGATTACGTAGAACCTCTATAACTTCATCATATAGGTCTATACCGATCACTAGTCACAGGTTAGTACATAGATGGCTAGTTACGAATTTATGACTTTCATCACGGTCTGAAACACTTGAAGAAAACATCTCAAATCGGCGCTTCGACGGTTCTACAATAGTGCACACATATGCCTTCTATGCGGAGCTGAACTCTGTGGCCGAACAAGGAGCCACGATACAAGCTTCAGGTTTTCATCGATAAATGTTCCATGACAATCCTCCGTATAAGAATACGATGCTGCATTGAGCAAAGAACTATCGGTAAGTACAGTAAGTAGTGATCTACTCTAGACTTTTAGTTATCACGGAGTAGGCATACCCTGTCAGAGATCAGTTCAACAATGCCCGACGCGTATTGTGTTTTAAAGCAGGACGGTAAGCTTATATCCTCATGAACACGAATTCGGAAAACAAACTTCGCTATAAAGATGCCGTAGGTTAGAGCAATAGCCGCAGCTACATAGTATTCTCAATTGAAAGCTATGATATCACATCTATGCTCACGACGGAGGGAAGAAACAAAGAATAGTAGATCCTTTATAAAGATATTGACAGGCAAAACGTCCTACTTTTTACCCATTTACTTTCTATAAGTCATAATGAAACAGCACTTGCATGTAACAAGACATATATTCGAACAAAAAGATCTGAAACGACTTGCAATGTATTAGTAAATTTCAAGTACACAGTGTTAGATTAAAAGGCTCAATGGAATGACAGAATAAGATTATAACGCTAAACTTTGTTAACGGTTAAAGGGACATACATGTACCCTATAACTTATGCCAAACTTACTAACTTCCAAAACAAATAATAGAATCTTTGGAAGTATTATAACTTAACTTTAAAGTTTCAGCTATGCATTCGAAGCCATAATCGATAAAATCAGGAAGGTTCTTCTTTGAAATTGTATTTATTTATCAATTTACGTTCATTGAACAAATAATATTTGTTTCGAAAATACAATCTGCTAGATGTAGGAAGTGCCCCTTTAAGACTACTTCGCCCTTTTTTATGACCATATAGTTATTACATTGCCCTAACAGTAATTGCACACATGTAAGGCTGTTACGAATGCATGTCAAATTATAACGTCAAGTAAGGCAGTTGTGGCGTTCCATACACAATTATACTTAGGCCAGAGCCAGAATTACATTCAGCTGAGAAACAAAAAGTCTGCCCCAATCACTACATTTAGTTCTGAAAAACAAAAATAGTCAAACGGTGCCACTACCAAAAAATTCAACTTCATGTACTATGTGGTTCTAAGTGTTAGTTGCCTGACATCATAACGACAGTTATGATAATTACTTTGTTCCAGGACTGTCAGCTTTGGTAAACAGATGGCCTCGTCTCACGTCATGTTTATATAGAAATAGAACTTCTTCTCTGGCTATGACGTATTTTGTCAATTAAAATACATTGCACTTTTTAAAGGCCAATGAACTCTTTAGATGCTACAATACCTCATCACATTTATATTTCTCAAACATGTCTTACCGGAAATGTACACAAATATCCCAACACTGATTTTGAAAGCTACCCGTTCACAGTTTCCGGTGAAATATTATGTTAATATTTCAGAAACATCGTCAAAAGGCACATAACTGAAATCTTTAATTGCGTGTCAACATTCGTTAAAGTTACGAGCAACATCAGAGTTTAATTCTAAAGGCTGTGTATTTAACATATGACTTTTTGTAGTGTTTGACAACATACTGTATTATAAATATCATACATGTAATAGGGTTATAAAATAAAATATGTTAATTTTGGACGGTTTGAAAACCTTGTTTTTTCAATTGAAAGTATTTGTTATAGACTCAGCTCGGTATTTATTTTAATGATATAGCTAAAAGAACAGACTGAACGCTTTTTGTCAACAATTTTTGTGAAAATATGACATTAATGTGAAAGAAAGGCACATATCGACATTTATTTTAGTTACTGTAGTAAATTAATAAATAAAATCTTATCGCTTTCGACCTTTATTAAACCCGCTCAATCCTGAATGAGAATTATTGAAATTAAACTAATACCACACTATTAAACAAAAATCTCTTTTAATTAGTTACGCGTTCAATTGTTACAAATCATAAAACATATTTGAAAAGGTGCCTTTTCGTCTGTGGTTTAGAATAAAACATAATATGAATAATGAAAGAGGAACAAAATATAATATGAAAAACTGTTTTCATAGTAATGTTACAAACATAATTTACATTTCAAGTTTTGTGCCCTGTTTTCACACTTTTAAGATTTTAAAACGCTACCATGGAAACTTAGATTTTAATTATTAACATGCGTATCTTTGACGCAAGGGAATGTTTTACTTTACAAAGTTGTATTACAATTTACTTTTATCTCTAGTGTTTCGAAATTGGGATGTTAATTGACCAATTATGACTCAAGTAAACCTAAGAAAGATGATGCTAATGGAATCCTATAATACTCAGTGTAGTATAGCGTTTGATGGTCTATTTCTGTTCAGTTTTCAACTTCTGTTATGTTCAATCCTGAAAAGTGTTCCGAATAATATCGAATATTTTAATAATTATTGATGTCTGTTTCTTACAGTCTTTAGCAATTACGTCTCTTTTTTTCTATGTTAAGATTTACAACGTATTTTGTTCCATATTGTATACACCTTACAGTTAACTTCAGAATGTCAGTATCTGTGGGAAAGCAATGTCTTATCTAAATTAAATGTCAAAGCGTCATCAAAAACTGACAAGTATGTATTTAACCTTCATGTCAAAAAGTATCCATGAACTATTTTATATTGAAAAGTTAGACTGAAAATTTAGTTCCACTTGTAAACAGTTATACAACATGTTTATACTATAGTGAATATCTAACATATACGTAACACAATTATTATCATACTGGCTGCGTACAAAGGACACTCTGCTAATGCTAGTGGCTTGTACAAGATGTACAGTTTTGATGCAGTTTAATTGTTGTTTACTTTTCTCGGCACAATTGTGACTGAAGACATCAAAAAGTTTTGAATTGAAATGTGATCAATTGGTTTCTGCTACGAAAAACAAGTCAGAACAATGTTCATTTGGCCAAATCCTCCCTCCCAGGTAAGGCTTTTGTGCGAAAGGTGGTTATTAGTGAGTCTTCCCATGAACTTCTTGCCAATGCCACTGGGTACATGTATATATACAAGTAATCAAAGGACAATGTGCGCATTTCCTCTCGATAGCGAAGCAGTGTGTGATGTTTCACTGAATTCAAGTCGGTGGTTCATGAGAATCAGACCACACAAGAATGCACAAAAGTTATTAATACACTTAACATAAAAACATAGAATATAACGTTACTCTGTTTGTGTGATTTAATTTATTAGGCCAGTCGGAGAATTTTTTATCAGGCGCGGCTTATTAAATATTAATTCTTGTGTCTATTTTAGATAAAATTGTTTGAATGAAAATTATCTTTGAATGCCTCTTTTGTTAAACAACAGTTCATGTTTCACATGTTTGGATATTTTATCACCTCTACCAGTGTCAGAATAATGAATAATACACACTGCTTGGGAGGGATAAATGCTTCAACAACAGTGGTTTATCAGAAGATAAAGCACACAATCACAGACCTTGATTTTTTATGGTGTCTTAAATGTCATAAACATAGACAGTCCCTGCAGGAATCAAATAAATTGACACAGCAACAGACAACGTTTACTTGAGTATTAAAACTAGTTTTTGGCTTAAAAAACTTTGACAATTATACAAACATTTTTGTTTAACAAAATTTACATTGCTTTGATTTAACAAGTTCGTTTTTCCCATGTTGAGACGTAAACCGGGGTTTATCAGTGTTGCTGTCAGACAGTCGTAATGTAATGTAAAACGGGTGTTCATCCCTATAAACTTGTCTGTAGTTTTAGCAAAATGAGTCCTGTTCTTTTCAATGGGGATTTTGTTTGATAAAGTCATCAGTGTTACAGTGCATATGCATCCAGTTTTCTCACCAGTGCCAGTTCGTTCAGTTCCAAATACTTTGTCCCGTCAATACGGTCTCTCATCGTATCGGTAAAAAATGGGTTATTTACAGTGTTTAGAAAAAGGGTTTCAGATTGGGATGAATTTACTGTTTATTTTGGTACACATAAAGCAGTTATGGTAGAATAACATAATGAAAGGGCAACGATGTCGAATTGGAACACGCTTGCAATACGCGCGTCTCTTGTCATCTTGTTTCCTCAGTTTCAATCTGCGGTTGCTGAGACATAACTTGGATATCAAAGGGCCATAACTATGTGAAATATCATTAAACTAGAACATGCCGAATAAAATTCCTATCCCCACTTCATATTGATGTTATGTTTAAAGTTTCACTGAATTCATTTTAGTTGTTCCTGAAAAATAGCCGGGACAAGAATGCACAAAAGCTCTATATGTACATGTATTGACAGAGCTATTCTTCCGTGTGATGAAGTCATTGAAACGAAACAGACTTGCAATTTGCACATCTCCTCTTGTTATGAGAGCTTCCCATGAAAATTTATTTAATTCCAGTCTATGGTTGCTGAGAAATAGCGAACACGATATACGTGCTTTATTGGCAGACGGGAGACAAAAAACCATATTCAAGAATTAAATACCAGAGTTACTTTAAAGCTGCTCGCTCAATTCGTCAAACTGTGAAAATAACATATTTTAGAACACATAGTCATATAAAAGGTTCCAGTTAAAATTCCTGTAAAGTATATCTGTATATTAGAAAGTATACGCTACCAAAAAATTAAGGGTTGCAAACGCTTTTGATATTCTTGTATAAACATATAGTGTAGCGGTGCCGTAAACCAGCATATTCAAACAATTTCTGCAAATTCTTACCTAGATATTTACTTCTTTTGTTTAAATGTAGCCTTTAGATTTATATTCATTTTTGAAAAACAGCAACCGAGAGCGAGCAGCTTTTAGGCTTCTTTCGTCCAGGAGGGAACGGTTTTCTTTAAAGCTGCTCGCTCTCAGTTGTCGTTGAAAAAAATATTGTTTTACAAAATTGACATACTTATACATAAATATAAAACTAAATGCTAGAATCAAATATAAGCAAAAATCCAGGTAGGAATTTGCAGAAATCGATTGAAAATGTCGGTTACACGGCACCGCTACACTATATGTTTATACTGGAATTTCAAAAGCGTTTGCAACGCTTTGCGCTTTTTGAATATGGTAGCGTATTAATTGAAATTTAGAGATATACGTGACAGGAATTTATACTGAAGCCTTTTAAATGACTATATGTTCTAAAATACATTATTTACATTGTACATACAGTTTCAATAACTTTATTTTTTTACCAATATCTAAGTGCAAGCAGCTTTAACTTATTTAACAATGTTCGCCAATTGATAACAGGTCTCACGTTCTTATATTTAGATTCTATATTTTCTATTTTTTATTTGACTTGAATTAAATAGTTTCCAGGCACCTCAAATCATACGTTTTGTAATTAGAGAACATAATTAAATGATTCCTATTATCTAATTTCATACCAAGAAAACGCTACCGTTGATAATTTAAACGAGAAATTTATCTTCGCCCACTGAAATTCTAAATCAACTTGTTGCAACAGAGATGATTCATCAAGATTAGAAACAACAACTGTCATTTAGGACGACGTTATAAACGATAAAGCTGTTACAGAAAGATGGTGAATTTAAGTTATGTATTTTAAATTTTCTCTCTCGTATTTATTTTGTTTTGCAAAAAGTAGAGATTTAGACATATTTAGCTGATAACGTCAATCATTTCCCTCTTCTCGGAACTTGAAAATTTATTAATTCAATTCCAAGTTTTGAAGTATGCATCAATGACATGCTTTCAGTGTTAATTCTGTGATGACCACATGACATGCATTAACAAAAATAATTATCGTTACCGTATAGTTTGATCCAAATTAGCCTAGAATGTTACGGAAGGTGGTCTCGCAAACCGGTTCAATAAGTGTTTCATATGTAGGCACGGGATCACGAGTAATTTTATGCATCTGAAGCTACATAATTATGTCGTAATGGGCAAAAGTTACATTACATTGCCAATTAGTTATTCTTAATATTCTTGGGTAAAAATGTAAGGAAATATATGCTGCCATGTTTTACATTTGTAAGGGGATATGATAATGATGCCATATTTTACATTTGTTAGGGAATTTTATGTTGTCATGTCAAACATTTGTAGGGCAACACAACCTTACATTTGTTGGGGAATATTTCAGTAGGGGAATGAAATGCTGCAATGTTTTATAAGTCTGTAATCCATACCTTTATTTAACACATTACTTTGATCATATGAGTTATTCATATGCACTAGTCATATGTACATACACCAGCGTAATAAGACTTTAAAGTCATTTAAGAAACGTTTATTCGCGGGGCATTTGGCTTCCACTTTTGCTTATCATCAGACGTATAAACTGATTTAAATACACGTAATATACTTTGCTCATTGTAAACATTTTAACACCAATGCTTTAACGCATACACGTTAATCATATTTAGGAAATGAAAAGCAGGGGAAACAAATAGGCAGGTAGAGTCTTCTTGGTCAGTTGCAGAGTTCTGCCTCTTATATTGATATTTTCATTCTATAAACAGGGCTTTGATAGGAAGCCGTTAGCTACTTATCCCTGGCCTTCTGTATTGACCTAGAGTTTAAAGTTCACATTTTTGTACAGATCATAAGTAAAGGTTAATTCTGTTGAAATGCGTTTGTCAGTAAAGTTATCAGCTGAATTTGTTCAGCTTAATTTAACTAACAACAATTTAATTCAAGGTTTAACAAACGTATTCACATTTTAGCAAATATGTTATATTCTGCATGCTGTAATAGACTTAAATGTTACCAAACATAAACGTTTATTGTGATACAATGATGCAACGAAATTGTAAACTGTATGTTTCAATTGGAGATACAGACACTATTCGACACATTTTGTTTTTGTTTCTTCTGGTTTACACAATTAAAAAATGACCATAATTGTCTTGGTTGTACAAATAATGCGTATGTCCTGGAACGAATGGACGAGTGCTCTACATGAAATAAAACACGGCTGCTTATAAAGCAATTTGCAGTTAATGTCAAAGGAAAAATTCTGTTTCTGGTCTCCTATCCCGCACCAAAAATGGTAAGTAAACAGAAATAAGTTCGCAATTGAAACGAAAATCGAACTGTGTTATGTAGTAAGCTACACGATGTGTTGTTCGATATGTCTCCAACTAACAGAAATGGGTTAGTTAATGTATACTTATGTCGGGAACTTGCTTCTCAAAGGTACCCACCATATTCACATTTAATGATCGGATGTTTATCTCCTTGGTGATGGCTTGTTCATCTTTATGTAACACTGTGGCATCCTTAGAAGTAGACTGATATTTTTACACGAGCTCGAAACAATATTTCAGTGTTACCAAATGCCCATATGCACGCTCTTATAGACGTCTCTTATTTAAAAATGATTTCGGAAGGTAAAGATTAATGTTGATAAGTTTGTGCATAATGTGTAGCATGCGTTTTCTATAGAACAGCTCTACAGCTACATGGCTTTATTTTCAAGAACGAGCGACATCTGTCTCGTATTTAAAAGGCAAAAGACCTGTAATACCGAAAAGCCGAGTAAAACCTTTGATTTGGAAAGTGAAAAAGGGGATTTGTCTGGAGACCGGACATGTAACAACATATTTTTTGTCAGCTTGCCAGAAAAGATGTCATGTGGGAATTTGTGACTGCGATGCGACGTTTAATGTTTAGAGAACATACATATATTTAAACGTCAAATTTTACTTGATTAAAACTCCTAAGAGAGTGGAAGGGAAAATCACATCTTGCTAACTTACAGGCTATTGTCTCGAAATAGATCCAGAAATAAAGAATCTCTAGAGTCTTTTCTAAACATGTTTACTCGAGCATTGGATACACTTTAAATGCTTCTTGCTTTAGAGAATTGAAACACAGCGCTTACAAGATTTATTAACAGAAATTCCGACAGTAGAGATATTTCTCCAGGGGAAACATCTTTGTATAAGAGACTTGTTCTCATACCTTTATACGTTACTTCACAAATATTCCTATATTATAATACTGTTTATCTAATCTCTGAACTGCCTGAAATAAACTTTGTTTCCCAACCGAGGAATTAAGCCCCGAGGTAAATGGGGTCACACAAGTGTTACACGATAGAAGCAAGGGTTGGATTCACGTACTGTACGGCTACAACGCGCAACAAAGTAAGAACACTTTAAGCCAACAAGCACCCAACAACTTAGTTACAACTACCCCTCAAATCACAACTTATCCACATCAGAACTTACGTGATGAAGTTAGTTTATCAATCACATTACTAAGCACAATGAAACCATGCGCTTTTAAATTAAGCACCAGTGTTAAAACTACCATAGCCCTTCGCTATTCCGTTAAACGTTTGATGAATCTTATTCTAATGTGTGCACTTAAAATAATAACTTCAGAACAATCGTATAACTCGTTATAGAAATTCTCTAATGTATATACATTTAAATGATTTGGCAATCAAGTCGTACAGTGCCATTTTACAACTGTGCTTTCTATTATATTAGAACGTTTTTATGGATATTTATGTGTGACCAGATCATAGATAATTTACGGTCGTCTTGTTTGTTGTTGTAATTCGTGTTAACAGTCTTGAAATGCTTTGTTCTAAATCTAAATCTGAATGCAAAATGTACAACAAATCAAATGTTTAATTTTCATATACCTGCAATGATTGACAACGGCGATAAATCTGTTTTTAAGATAAAGCGTAATTGTGAGATATGAAAAAGTCCGTCAAAGAATTACAGAATGCATTTTATACTTTATAGGCGGTAAAGATATTCAATAACAATGTAGTCGCTCGACATAAGTCTGCCGTTACAATTAGTCATTAAAGTAGGCGTATACAGTTTTCCCATACACAGTGTTAGGCGTATACAGTTTTCCCATACACAGTGTTAGGCGTATACAGTTTTTCCATACACAGTGTTAGGCGTATACAGTTTTCCCATACACAGTGTTAGGCGTATACAGTTTTCCCATACACAGTGTTACGCGTATACAGTTTTCCCATACACAGTGTTAGGCGTATACAGTTTTCCCATACACAGTGTTACGCGTATACAGTTTTCCCAGACTCATTATTAAATAAGAAACTATTCCATATCCATTCCACTTCAAATGTCTTGGGCTTAGAAAGAGCACTTGGCAGGGGGTGTCCATGTCTAACATGGCTCTTCTTTAAAATGTTCACTTTCATGTTTTTCTGCTTATCAAGGCAAAATAAATGCGGTATTTAGCCAAAGTAAAATGCCATTCAACGACTAAATGATTTTACTACGACACTGACATTTCTAATTATATCATTAGTTTGGCATTATTGAATTAGTTTCTAGAATAGTTCTTACGCTGTCAGTAGCTTCCATGATGATGATAAATGCACACCTTTAGGTCTAAAATCTTAAGTATAGATTTTGCCATTGAAAAAACCATGTCATTGCAATATTTTGCAAATATATCTCCTGGCAAGTTACGCCGCAAATACGAAAGAGCTTCCGTTTGGATTAAAGCAGCCTAAAACATAATGTATACATGAATATGCTTGCCCTTTATTTTCTGCTTGGTCAAAATTAATGTAGGTAGGCCATGTTGCTCTTAAATATATCTCAACTCCTAGCCCCATACACATCATATTATTTACTTTTTAAGTAAGATTTGACCATTTGCATTTAAGGCAACCCTCAAAAGGTTTCACTCGGTGTACAACCTCCAACATTGACAGCAATTTTGACCAAATAGGTAGGGCATCTTATGTGAAAATCCTCGGTAAAAATGAAAGTTTTGACAAAATTGGAGTGTTTTGCATTCGCCATTAATGGTTAGTATTGATTATCAGAAATGAAAACTTCTTTATACAATGGTCTGGCTTATGTATTTTGATATAAAGGTTTCATCAGGTATGATCAATGAAATTCTACAGCATATACAAGTTTTTCTGCCCAAATAGGACGGGCATCTAATCCCTACGAAATACGGATAAATAATACGTACGAAATAATGCTATCAGACATCTGCCCGACGATACAGCTGTACTAATGTGTATAATTAATTACCGGTGATTCCAGTCGTGAAATTAACGTCTACAAGGAACTTTGTGCAATATATATGTTAACGTTGTGTTTAATCGCTATATTCAATCCTTGGGACTACTAGACTACTACAATTGTTTCATGTATAAAGTGATCAGTGACTGGAATGTTTATTCCCATTTACTTACTTACTTGCTAAAAATAGAGGGACGTTTCTAATTTTGCTTAGTACATAATTATATCAGTGATTTGGGGTTCACTGTTCGTAGTATAAAACACATTACAATTTAATTTTAACTTTAACGTTACTTTTGTGTGATTCAGATCCAGACTGTATTCCTTATTGTAATTGCAGATACAGTTTGTGTGCAAAATTGTCGATATACAATTAAACAAAAAAAATTAGAAGGACTTCTTCAACGATTGTCACTCATCGTCGAACAAATGTGGAAAAAATGGAAAATACAACTGTCAATCTCTTACGATTAAACATATTGCGCTAACACCTTTTTATCTTTTCGACGAGTTCACGTGGGTTTTGTGGGAGAAAACGTTAAAAAAATCAAGCGATGCAAAACGACGTTTTGCGATACTGCAGTCAGCGCTAACACAATTATTGATCGAAATTGCTGTCACCTTTAACCATTCATAAAATGAATGTCCATTCCCGTTAGCCGGACTCAAATGCCTTGACAATTGTAAACGTCTGTATCTCTTTAAAACGGCACATTACATGACGGTCGGTAGACTTACAGAGAAATAATCGAAGTTTGTCTATGATTATTCAAACTTTTCATTTCTGAAAATAGCACTTATAATTAATGCCGAATGCGGAAACACTCAAATTGTGGCAAAACCTCCATATTTTCGGGTTTTCTTGATATATTGTACCTGTTTTGACAAAATTGCATATGCTAAATCCTTAACCTATGGTGAAACAATATCTATTAGGCGATACACACAAATACGCCTGCAAAGGCAAGAAAGATCACATTACCTACACTCCGAAACTCACGCTTTTTGTTTTGAAGCTACTGTCAACGCCGGAGGTTGTACACTGTGTGACAATTGTAGAAACTTCAGTGACAAGCAAAGGTCGTGTACGGCTGCAATATTTTTAGATGTAACCACTATATATATAAGTTTATTAAATCCCCCCGTTGTGAATTTTTCATGCACTGTATGTGTTTGATATTTTGAAATAAACCAGCTTCATATCTAGAAAATTATTCCAGATTGAATAATTCTCAATGGTGTAAAATTTGCATAAATGTATATTGTGTAATATCAAAAAACCATTTTAGACCACTAATTTTATCAATAATGACTACATAATGGTCGCGTTTTCTACAGTATACTGTAAAAGATAGGTCATACTCAAAACAAAAATTGGAGACAAAAATACCAGAACACATTATTTTTGTTTTTGGGGCATATATCACGACTCATAACAGTTACAATGTTAAACGATTTTGTTTTTAGAAAGCACTCTTTGCTTGATGATCCTTGAAAAAAAAATAATTAAAAAAAGTGTTTAAACACAGTAATTTAAAGCTTAAATGTGACAAAATTATCACTTTTTTTTAACCTATTTATTTCGATTGTGACGCTTTTCCAATGTTCAATGTATATCGCTATGTAATGTAAAAAAAATATAAGATCTTATGGAAGTTTGTCAGTGTTATTCTATGATACATTCTAACGTACATTTCTACGTAATTACAATTCCAAGGAGAAGAGAATACCACATGTCTTTCCGTTATATGCTGATTTAGATTTTTATTGTTCAAAATAGTTTACAGAAAAAGAAACTTTCTAGGATCTTCGCTACCTTTGCTTATTCGCACATCGGTTGAACTTTAAGCATTTCTCGTTTTAGAGAGTTAAATGACAGCACTTACGAACTTTTGAGCTTGTTTAACAGTAATTGTGACAGCAGAGATGATTCTCTAAGGGATGTGTTATTGATATAAGAGACTTGTTCCCACACTTCTGTTCTTAGACTTCCAGACAGTCTTATAAGTTTTATATCCGTACTCCGAACGACTTGAAAAAGCTTATTTTCAAATTGACGATTCTGTGTTGAGTTTAGGACGCCAATAAGCTCATTCAGCTTATACAAATTTATTTGAGCTCGATTGTGAATAAAGCTTGAATGTACCGAGTCACACTTGAGTCCGTTTCCTGGAAAAACAGTATGGTGTCATATGCAGAGGTACTGTCGGGAACCCAGTGGGACTCGAACTCGCAACCTCTGTGATGAGCGGCAGACACCTTAACTGCTACACCACCTCTCCCATGTGCATTATTCCTTCATCTTGTTCGTAGTATTGCTTTTGAACGGGCAGATTTAGGTTCTCTGCCTTGAGAAAGGTGCTGGGTGCGTTGACCTGGTTAATCCACTGGCTAATGGTTGTCTTTTATTCATGTAGTAATTAGATTCATTTTGACTTAAATAGTCAGTCACAGACACAGCATAAATGATGTAGGAAGTAAACGAAGCTTGATTTCTTTCCTTTAAGCAAACTTTCTTTTACACGTCAGCTACTTTCAAAAACTTATTTTCGAAAAGGTGCAATAGTGCTGAAAGAAGAATATTAATTTAAAATTGGTACTTTTCTTATTTCAACCTTAAATCTATTACTTGCATGTTCTGTAACGTAGCGACTGTATTAGTCAGTGACTGTCGTAAATGCCTTTTTACTCGCTAACGACATCAACACCCTATTCTGCTATACGAGTTGTTTTGATTTCCACTCAAACGTCAATAATGTAAACTAAATTACGACTCCTTGCGAACTTGTAAAACGTTTGATGAATATTATGATTCCAATTGTCTGCAAATTAAACAAGAGGGCTAAGATGGCCCTATATCGCTCACATTGGTACAAGTCCACTTGCCTGGTGAAAGATCACTAGATAATGTTATATACCAAATAGGTTTTCCTATAGATGTCTTTGTAAAACAAGTGACCCCCCCCCCGGACAAGGTCAATTTTGACCCCAGGGGCATAATGTGAACAAACTTTGAAGAGGTCTACTAGACAATGCTACATGCCAAATATCTTAGCTCTAGGCCTTGTGGTTTCAGAGAAGAAGATTTTTAAAGTGTTTCCTATATAAACCTATGTGAAACTAAGTGACCCCCCGTGTGGGGTCAATTTTGATCCGGGAGACATAATTTGAACAATCTTGGTAGAGGTCTACTAGCCAGTGCTACATGCTAAATATCTAAGCTCTAGGCCTTGTGGTTTTAGAGAATAGTGTTTTTCCTATATAAGCCTATGTAAAACTAAGTGACCCCCAGTGCAGGGTCAATTTTGACCCCTGGGTCATAATTTGAAGAGTCTTGGTAGAAGTCCACTAGCCAATTCTACATGCCAAATATCAAAGCTCTAGGCCTTGTGGTTTCAGAGAAGAAGATTTTTAAAGGTTTTCCTATATAAGCCTATGTGAAACTAAGTGACCATCAGTACGGGGTCAATTTTGATCCGGGGATCATAATTTGAACAATCTTGGTAGATGTCCACTAGCCAATGCTACATGCCAAATATCAAAGCTCTAGGCCTGTGGTGGTTTCAGAGAAGAAGATTTTTAAAGTGTTTCCTATATAAACCTATGTGAAACTAAGTGACCCCCGTATGGGGTCAATTTTGATCCGGGGGACATAATTTGAACAATCTTGGTAGAGGTCTACTAGCCAGTGATACATGCTAAATATCTAAGCTCTAGGCCTTGTGGTTTCATAGAATAGTGTTTTTTAAGTTTTTTCTATATAAGCCTATGCAAAACTAAGTGACCACCCGCGCGGGGTCAATTTTGACCCGGGGGTCATAATTTGAACAATCTTGGTAGAGGTCCACTAGACAATGCTACATGCCAAATATCTAAGCTCTAGGCCTTGTGGTTTCAGAGAAGAAAATTTTGGAAGTTTTTCCTATTTGTTGCCATAGTAACCGTGTTGCATGGAATGGAATTCTTTGAACAAGTTTGGTAGTGCTTCATGCAAGGAACATTCCTGCATAGTTTTATCAACATTAGCTTAGTGGTTTCAGAGGAGATGTCATTTGAATCAAAATGTTGACGGACGACGGACGATGGACGACGAACAATCGTCAATCAGAAAAGCTCATCCTGGCGTAGCCAGGTGAGCTAAAAAGTCTTTGATAAACAATCGTTTTAATTGTTATAGATTTCCCCTAATGTACATAATCATAAACGATCGGGTTATACAGTAATAGCACATCATTATATCACTTTGCACTCTGTGAAATTAGAACGAGTTTATGGATATTAATGTGTTCAAATCGATAACAATGTGTTTATTATGTGCTAAGTAATAGTGGATGTTTTTCGTCATAACAAACATCGTCTTGTGTTGATATCCATGTGCACGAGATGACCCATAATTAGCAGGAGGCTCAAGATAGAAATAACACAATTCGATCCTCAATGAGGAAAGTTTCGTCCTACTCCAACATTATCATTCAAATAACAAATTTTGAGTGTCAACGTTGGCTACTCTAAAATTCACATTATTCTATTTATAAACACGATGATACTGAATTTCTTCATTTGAAGCTTTTGTGGTTGTGTAAAATATAATACCTCACAGCTATCCAAAGTTGTATTGCAATCTCCCGCATGGTTACCCGCCTGTCACCATCATCAACATCCTACGTGAATGCATGCATTTTCTGCGATTATGACAATACTATTTTTAGCAATATTTTCCAAATTATTGTAGAGTGGGTTTTTTCAAACTGAAGCGAGAATGGCGCTGATATTTTGTGAAATACTATCTGTGGCATCAGGTCATGACCATGAAGCGCGGCACCAACATTTCACTCATTAAAACACAAGAATGCACAATGCAATTATACCCATTACTGGTTTAATGTTCAGCCACGATCCTAGTTTTGTTATAAGTTTATTTATACGAAAAACCAAATAAGATATTGAACAGTTCAAGAAATAAAAGATCATCCCTCGTATATACACGTTAATTTTGTTAAGAATGGTCAAAACCTTAAAATCATGTCAAACGTTAATTCATAAAGAGATGTACATGTACTGTTGGACATAGGTATTTTTAATAAACAAGCGACTGTTTTTAAAAGATAATCTTGTTTAACCACTCTGACCTTCGGCCTTTGTGGTTTATACTGCGCATCACAACTCTCAATCATTGCATTTTAGTCGGCGGACACCGCTAAACGAAATTATTTTTTCTAATACAGAACCCTGCATTTTTAGCATTGTTCAGCCACTTGTAATAACCACTCTGTTAGCCTTTAAGTGGTTTTATTACGCGCTTGACAACTCTCATATGTGTTTTATGACCTCTCCTGAACAGAATGTGCCTTAAATTGAAGTTTTTGTTTTCTTTATTAAAAAGCAAAATACCTTGCCATGGCAATGACATTTCTAAGGTGATGCGATTGCTATTGCATTTGATCCAATAAATGATTTACAATCAAATATAGAATACATGTACAACCTCCTTTTAGGTCAAAGCAGATGATAAATTACATTATTTAAAACATAAGATAAAATATGTGCCCTTAATTGCATACAAATGTACTGCCTTGCTTGTTTTGCATATCTTTTAGAAGTTTTTCTAAATGAAAGATTTCTACGGTCTCAAATCTTAGGAATCGGACTGATCACTTTAGAAACAACAAATGTTAATGTGAAAATCAATCTCACTTTTCTTAAGATAATTACAATGTTAATCAATTGTTACAATAATCGGATAAGGATATATCAGCCTGATCCATGGGGAAATAGCCCTTGATGACAAAAGTATTGTATCTTGTTATCTACGTATTAACTTTTATTGAAAATCATTAGTTTTTCAGGTTTTGTTTTGTCAATAAAAAGTATCTAACAGTCTGTCTAGGCTTTGGTGAAAGTGATAAGTATTTATGAAAAAATGTTGCCATGTCTTATTATAACTTCATTTTCTTAAAGGGGCACTCCCTACATGTAGTCGATTATATTCTCGAAACATAGATTATGTGTTCAATGAACGTAAAATGATAAATAAATACAAGTTCAAAGAAGAACCTATGGCAAAAAAAAAGCCTCTTTTTACCGCAATTAATCGATATAGAGGGTTTCTGTAATAAATCGCATCCACCCATTAATTGTACAACAACTCTACATATATTATTGAATGGTAAACGGTACTGCAGTATGACGGGGAATGCATAGCTGAAACTTTGAGGTTAAGTTATAATACTATCACAGATTCTATTATTTATGTTTTGGAGGTTATTTTGTTTGGCATCAGTTACAGAGTATGTCCCTTTAACTACATAATTATCCGTATAGTTAGAAAGGGCACTTAGACTGTATTATTGCGTGTAAGATTTGTTTGTTATCCAGTCTTACGATATTACTATTTTGAATGGCAAAGGAATGAGCAGAAGGACCATTGGGAGGTATCAGACATTCAATCCATCATACTTATTTGCAATCCTTTATTTCTCGGAGTTGCCCCTACTAGTCAGAGCATTCTATAACTTTACTATAACGCAAATTTCAAATAGCTTACTTCTTAATTAAATTTGTAATTTCTTGAAAGTCTCACATGAAACGTAAGTAATTTCCTTTTGCCGTACCGATAAAGGAAATACGTTTTCGGTATATATATCCGTGTATATAATGCAAGGTACATTGTATTTCTGAAAATTGCAATATGCAAAATGCTAAAATGAAACATCTGTCGATACAGAATCGTTTCTGCTCTATTCTACTGTTTTAAATCAAATATTTTATTCCAGTCAAAGTTGTTACGCTTACAATACTTAAGTGGTAAATTATAACAAGAGGGCCATGATGGCCCTGCATCGCTCACCTGTCTACCATTGGCAAAAATAAAAAGGTTATTAATAGCAGAAAGGATCAATTTTTACCTTTGGCTCATGATATCCTCTTAATAAGCCTATGTAAAATCAAAAGACCCCCCCCACCCCCAGGCAGGGTTAATTTTGACCCTGAGGTCAGGATTTGAACAATCTTGGTAGAGAGTCATTATTGCCACATGCTGAATATCTAAGCTCTAGGCCTCATTATTTTGCTGTCTGATCATGATCTGCACTGTTGGCTATTCATTTTTTGCTGTCTGATCATGATCTGCACTGTAAGCTATTCATTGTATGTTGGCTGGTCATGATCTGCACTGTCAGCTTTTTATTTTTTGCTGTCTGATCATGATCTGCACTGTTTGCTATGCATTATTTAGCTGTCTGATCATGATCTGCACTTTCATAATTTAGCTGTCTGATCATGATCTGCACTTTCATTATTTTGCTGTCTGATCATGATCTGCACTTTCTGACAAACTTCAAGGATATCTGGGCTGAAACATCTAGAGTGTTAACAAGGTTTTTCCATATTTGGGCTGTGACCTAGTTTTTGACCCCAGATGACCCATATTCGAACTTGGGCTAGAAATCATCTTAACAACCTTTTCTGACAAATTTCCGGATATTTGGGCTGAAAATGTTACCTCTAGAGTGTTAACAAGGTTTTTCCATATTTGGGCTGTGTGACCTAGTTTTTGACCCCAGGTAACCCCATATTAAAACTTGAGCTAGAAATCATAGAAACAACCTTTCTGACAAATTGCCAGGATATTTGACTGAAACAGTGCCCCTAGCCTTAACAAGATTTTTCTATTTTTGGGCTCTGTGACCTAGTTTTTGACCCCAGATGACCCATATTCGAACTCGTCCGAGTAATTACTGGGACAGCATCCTGACCAAGTTTCGTGACAATTGAGGGAAAAATGTGACCACTAGAGCGTTAACGAACTAAATGTGGACGGACGACGGACGACGGACATTCATCGATCCTAAGGTCCCTGACTAAATTAGGTAAAAAAGGAAGAGAAGAAATTTGCAGATTAGTATAAGGAGGTATGCGGATGGTAAAAAAGCAACATGTTAAAATTTATAACATAGAGGTGGTGGTGACGTTAGGGGGCACAACCATGCTGAAATACGATATATAATTTCATTCTTTAGAAATATAAATACTTGCATTCTGTAGAAAGATCTTAACCCTAGTAGCTTGAGAATGTATGCACTTGATCTAGCAATTTGTAACGATTACCAAACGCTCGGCCATGCCTTTAAGACTGAACGCCAATAGTGAGCAATGTACTCCACTTTCTCAGTTATAACTGTTGTATGCATAAACATATGTATATAGATGTATATAGACAATTTATGTGGTTTTCAGGCTAATTTTAATTCAGATGACCTCTTTCCACCGAAAGAAATAATTTTAAAAAATCATATATGCCATTTTCTTCAGAAATGGGGCGCAATATAACTAAATTACATGTACCTTATTGTACTTAACTGTACATTTTCCACTAGCAGGAGGATAAATGACAATTTTGCTAATTTACAAACTTACCTGAAATATAAGTCTAGAAATTAAACTGTTATCATGTGCTGAAATAAAACTGCGCTCGAACCCGCTGAATGATGGACGCATAACTCACTGTTATTTACACATTTACCTACATGATACTTCTAAGTATTTTTCTCCTAACATCACGTATCCAGACATTATTATATATGCATGCTTGAACTAATTCTATTAGCCCACGACTAGTCTACAGTTCTACTAGTTCGGGGATTGACCGCAAAACTGTAGTAATTTATCAGAAATAAAGAAGGACTTACAACAGCTTGAAGCCAACCCTCGATTTGTTGGATAAGTATGGTCGCCATTAATCACTTTCTCTCTTGCACAATTAGGCATGTTTGACAAGATATAAATATGCCCGGCGCTTACAGATAAGGAATTGTCTGAAATTCCATCATTGTCAGAACTACAATAACCTCCAAATCAGAAAGACATCTCGTATTCTGTCGGTTCGATTGTTTTACTCTTTTATCTGCTACAACGATTATGTACAAGCACTACACATAACAAAATACGATCATAATTAAATATATTTGACACGAGATTGTCGTGCAAAATAAATTCCTGAGACGTATCGGATAATGTCAAACAACATATAATCGATAATTGTTCTGCCCGAAAAACGATTACGAAAACGAAAAACGGGATTAATAGTAACCTCTCCTTAATTTAAATTGAAAAACAAAACAAAATATCTATCCTGTGTTAAAACTTTTAAATTTCAAAACATGAATACTTAATAAACTCAGATAATTGTTTTGTTATTTGCAAGAGTTATATACATGTACAAAGTTTTAACTTTGCAAGAAGTCACGAAGTAAAATTATGCATTTAATAGGTAAAGCAAGCATTAAAGTCTGTGTTAATGATAAAAAACGAAATTTGGAATTCAGAATTTTACGCATGCGTTTCGAATTACTTGAAAACTAGGTAATAGAACTGTTGCCTACGGATCATTTCCTATTTCGAATGCATGTAGTACTAACTTCACTGCACGACTGGAATTTCGTATATAATGCGCTAAATATGTCTTTATTGACGATGTCTTGTTCCGACCGACAGTCGCTATAGACTCATTTAGTGCGAAACCAGCCGCCGGAAAATCAAATCCCTACAAGTAATAAGATTGTACCTATTCACATCTAAGTGTCACATAATCCCTTAGGGGAGTCCCGCACTCTGTGTCAATTAATTCGTTAGATGCAACAAATGCCCGGGAATAAAGTCATATAAATTTTTAACAGTGGTAATGTGTTCGAATATAAGATGTAGTGTTATTGCGTTTGCTAGATGTAGTATCATGTACATGTACGCAGTTAATTTAAAAAAAGAACATATTTTCTAAAATCAGGGGTACAAGGAAAGAAATGAACACATCAGTTATTATATGGCCATATAGCATGCACTTATTTATCATGAAAACAACAGAATTACACTAGAATGTGTCTTAACATAAATTAGTGAATTTGTTATGCAATGATTTGATATTCAACAGCATATAAACTAACATTAAACTTCAAATGTACCGTGTGCACAATTGCATAAAGTCGCATAAATCATCACTGCCTTAGTTTAAATATGAACTTACCCGGACTGAAACTAGTATTAGGTCGCACTATGGTATTGTCCGTCAATCCAATATCAAGATTCTTTCTGTTACAACAATCTGATGCCTACTTCTCTATTTCTTGTTAACATAGTCTGAAATTTAAGTAAACATAATCTGCAAATGTATCATTGTCAACAGTGATTATTGTTTTCATCATTTCTCATTTATGACACACTGTCATCTTTATCCGTGAAGGTAATAACTGATGGTAAAAACTGATGGTTTATTTCTCTCTTCTAATATCACAAAATATCTACACAGTGCCTCTAACATGTTTCCATCTAAAGGCGCACAAACTACAGGCACCGTGAAACATTACTGTTTTAGAAATCAGTCAGAATTAGAGCATTGTACTCCTATTGTTTCAGATGAAGGAAGCTCGTCATGAAAAATATCTACCTTTGTTAATAGACAGCAAATGCTTTTTTCGGAACAAAGTAGTATTTTGGAAATAAGTTCAGATCTAGTTCTACTTTGATCTTAAAGACCTACAGTCTTATATTAATTGATAAAATACTAAACATTGCCATAATATAACGATATATTAACACAGAGCTGGTATTATCAATGTTTTTGAGACAGATCTTTTATTCGAGATTTGAAGGCTACACATTTGATAGAAATTACCCTATATTCCGATATGTCTTGACATTCTGACTACTCTTAAGACTTTTAAGTTGACGTTAATAGTTTCTCGTGTACGAAATTATGGTTGTTAACGAAAAATACGAAATAAAGTGTCAGAATAGGTACAAATACAATCAAAGTTACTATAAATAGAATATAAAAGTACACTTTTAAGTGACTTGCTCTTTCAACAGGGAAACTGAGATCGTAATAAAACGCTCATAGCCGGAACAAAGTGGATAATTACAAGACACACGAAATAAATGTATTTCAATTAAATCTCTCTAAATTCAAAGATTTCTGCCGAGACATGCTGACGAAATAGTATAATACCTCCCGCAAAAGTTTGTTCGAGTCACTCGATCATTTGTCTGGTGTTGCGCAAAACCCGACACGGAAAATAAGAATTTGCATCATATGTTGTCTTTAGTCGGACAATTGATGATGTTGATCAATAATGATATAATGAACTATAAACAACCGATCATTTATAAATAACACGCTTGCTATTTCTTGAGTCGGGATCAACTGATCGTTTCTATATAAAACTCGCACTCTATTTCTAGAGTCGGCATTAAATGATCATTTACAAATAACTCTCTCTCTCTCTCTATTTCAAGAGTCGGGATCAATTTATCATCAATTAATAACACTGTATTTCTAGAGTCGGGATCAACTTATCATCTAAAATAACACACTATTTCTAGAGTAAGGATCAACTGACCAAATAACTCTCTATATATATCAGAATCGGGATCATTCGATGAGTGTGATACAATAGGACAATTAAGGTATACATATAACTTAATGACACCTATTATAAGAGGTACCAATGTTCCTTTGTTTTGTATTCTTTATAGAAGTGGTGTATTGAATAAATAGTTTGTTGTTTTATTTTGCAAATTACTCTTTTATAACAATTAAGTGCAATTGTCTTTCTCAAAAGACTTCCAAATATTCAAGCCAAGTATGTTGTGTCCATCATCAATGATAGAAACGGGTTAAAACCATAAGATTTGTACACGAATATAACGGATACAATGTAAAATTGGCAAAACACCAAGCACTCAAATATAGGTATAACTGTTCTCAGAGTAATACTTTGTATGAATTAACTTGTATAACACATAAAGTAAAAAAGAAATGTCAAGACACAAATGTTTACTTCTGCTAAGACAGAATATAATAGGTTTGCTATTCGGTTAAGTTTCCAAAAGAAAATGAAGTACCTAAGGCTATTGTATAGCAATCAAATAGAATTTTACATTGCAATTAGAGCTTCAGTGATCGTAATTTAAATGACACATTTCTTATTCGTAGACTGCCCTATCTTGATAGAACGTAATACTAACTCTGCTGTTGGCGCGAGTGGACAAAAACCGGCAGTTTGGAGAAAACATTCTAGCTGGTACAGTATGACATATTGCCTACGAGGCGATACGTTAAAACTGAAGAATAATTAACAGACATATATATTTTATATTTGTGACAAAAAAACGAATCTTGTAGACGACAAGTAATAAGCCGTTGTATCATGTTAAATAGCAAATAAACAGAAATATGACAAAAACAGAAACAAGTTGGTTTAGATTACAAATACTGCTTTGAAGACATACTCAGTAAACTCGCCGAGTTATGATATATTGTATGTCCATAAGAAACGTAGTACTACTATGAAACGATAGGGCCACATGACCCTTTACCACTTACAGCCAGAACAACCAGTTCGTGGAAAACAAAATTAATTTCAGCGATTGTAAAGTTTTCAAAATTGTTTAAAGACTAACGTGATATTTGAAATGAGAGTAACACATCACATTCAAGGTCGTCATCAAAACGGTGCGATAAAAGGCATTGAAACTTATTTGTAGAACTGCAAACATGATAAAGATTTCGTGACAATAGGCTCACAAGCAAGAAGGTAGGTCAAAAGATCAAAATCAAGGTCAACTTGGTTAAATAGTTTAAATTGGTTTGCAAAATTTATCCCAAGTTTGATTCGCGCTTCAAAAACAAGAACTTACGTCAAAAGTTCAGGACCTGTCTATGTTACTGTTAAAAACTCTTGTCTATATTTCATCACTTCAGCTTCAAAACAGAAAGAAGTCAAGTCAAAAGGGAAGGGGAAAGTTTGACCCAGATGTAACAACTAAAACAGTCGTAGCAGAAAAACACCAGACAATTCTACATTGTACATACCAAATATCTAAGTTCCAGACATTTCAATTATGGAGAAAAAGAATTTCAGAAATTGTGCTCTATAAGTCGTGTGAAATAATCATCCGCAGTGTGGCCTAATTTGGCCCATGGAGTATGATTTGAACAATTTCAGTAGGAAACAACAAGAAGAATATATATACTAAATATCAAAGGTTTACGTCTTAAGGGGTTTAAAGCTTCCTAAATTAAGACCTTTATATGAACAAATGGTTTTTTAGACGGGGCCAAATTTGACTACGGGGACATATTTGTACAATATTTGAAAATAACTATTGGACAATGCTACACATCAATTAGCTTAGTTTTAGGTCTCATGAACAATACTTTTTAAAGTATTGTCCTTAAATAAGTCTATATCACACAAGTAAACACTTTAACACTAGCAAATTCCCTGTTTGTTGACAAAGTAAGCAAAGTTATGCATGGAATATGACTCTTAGAATAACAAGAATAACTTCATGCATGGAATATCCAGTCTAAGCTACATCAACATTTGCCAAATTGGTTTCATACGCGATGTCGTTTGAAGAAAGCGGTGGACGGACAAACGACGGACGATGAGCGATTCAACTAGTTCCTCTTCTTTGTGCAAGGTAGGCTGACAATGAAAGTCACGAAAATTGAAGATTTAAGGAATAGGATTTTCCATATTAGTACATTATGTATGAACCTTCTTCGTAGACTTTTGGGCAAACGAATATGGTAACAGAAATTCGCCTTCTTAATACAGATCGAAATATCTTCAAGAATTTCACTAATGAAATAGTCTGAGGCCCAGGATAGGCGTTATGCTTGATACGCGTGAAACCCAATAAATCACACTATTTCTGACATATCTTTATACTTTGTTTTATTATAGTCTGGACGCTGCTGTACAAATTACTTGACCTATCATTCATTGCAGTCATTTGGGATTAAGTAAAGCAAATATTTGGTAACTCTAAGTTTGTCTCTTCAGGCAAACATGCACATTTCTGAAACTATAATTATTACTGAACGTAATCAAATACCCTCCCCCCTTAAGTTTCATTAAAATAGTTCATGTGTAACGGAGATGTTTCATAATATCCTTCAAACGGAATAGTTACGAATTTTGTTTTATATGGTCGAAGTAGCAAGTGTCGTTGACAAAGACAAATACCTTTGTGAAAAAACTTTAAAGGACTTCTATTACAGTATTGACTTTGTAGATTTGTTCTAGGAGCATGTGAAACAAATACACACGAAAATGGGGAATAGGAATAACCGATGACAAAAGAAATACTGTACTATACGTACAACTAGAAAATTGGGTGGATACTATATTTTGATAAATTGAAATAAATGTTAGTTAATCAACGTTTCAGTTGGATGTAAAGATGTATCTACAACACAAAAGTATCATATGCACATGTAACTTAACTGTGTAACAAAGTTTCACCAATACCATTGCTCCTTGAATAAAAAGGCAGATATGGCCAGACGTTTTATATTATTAGCAGATTAATTGAATGTGTAAATATCAAAATGTACACTAGAGTGTTTTCAAGAATCAGTTTCGAGGACATTTTGCCCGAATAAGAAAATATTATTCAATCATGTTATTCATTATTATTGCTTATAGTCGTTCGGTTTGTTCGTTAAATCGAACGTTTTTAAACATACAATGTACATACACTGTAAATCATAGATAACTAAAACATTTGCCGCACAATAATTGTGTGAGTTTTTTCCGAATCAGAAATTATTTTAACACATTCTCACCGCTTACTATTGTTGTTTGTCCAATTAGACTGAACATTTTAAATATACACACAGTGTATACGACATCACGGATAATCGTATTCAATTACCGAACAAAAATATTGTGTAATGATAACTTCAAAGCCAAATTCGTACAGTGAACTAAAGAAGTCAAATGTCAATTGTCTTAGAATATGCAGTTTTGCACATACATCTTATGGTGTTAAGGTACACCGCGAAAATCTGTGAATTATGAGCGCACGTAACTATTTTCAGTTTTCAGGTAAATTTCGCAGTAAAAGATATATTAAAAAACAAAATGGTTGTTGCAAACGTTTCAGTCTAACAACTGTGTTCATGTCCTGTTTTCAAAGTGGATATGAGTTACAATGAATCACGCCCAGAAAGCAAAATGCGAAATTCAGATTTATTTTCAATGTATAATTCCTGTTTGTTAATATTACACAATATAAATAACACAATAACGATTATGTTTATTGCACCATTGCCACATAATCGCAACAAGTACATAGTGCGTTAATTGCGTAAAATCAAGAACCCTCGTTTCGGCAAGAATTACCGTGTTTACTCTCGGAGAAGTGTATTTTGAGAATGATACATGAATATTACGGCTCATAAACTAATAACGAATGACCTACTATGACGCTTATACTGGTCTTATCCAATGATTTATGGATCAGAGCAAACATATATCATTTCTCTAGGCAAAATATTAATCCTAGATTTGGAGCTTTACGCATTTTATTCTAGATGAGTAGTAAAATACCCGACGTTGCACGAGTCCTAATTCGAAATATTATACCAATAAATTTTGCTTTAGAGGGTGTCATTTTCGCTCATTTATCATATTTCGTGACACGTTGAATGTCTGCGGCGTGTATCGATTTGTTGCCGCGTTGGTGAACTTATTAATTGTGACAGTATTCAGATTTTGCTATAATGTTGAAGAAGAAGACTGTGAAGATCAGCTGAAAGATTAGCTACATAGGAACAATTCACTTTTAATACTATATGAAATGCAAAAACGTTACGGGAAAGCCGAGGATGCCCGCATACTGCGGATCCGTTGTATTCCTAGTTTATCGTCTAAAGAACAAAATTTAAAATTAGATTACATTATTAGGTAAACGAGATAGACCTGTGTTTGAAGGTTAATGTGAATTATATTTTTGTAAACAAACTGTTAGTCACCCTAAAGTAGTTGGTATTTAACAGACCCATACATACTTACGGCACTAACAAAGAGGCGTAATGCTCATTGTAAAGATGTGAGTGCCCAGAATACTCATCGTATGGGTTACAGGTTCAAACACTGAGGTTAAGGCTGCATATACTATTAAGTCAAAGTAATTTGATTTGAATGATCAAATCTGTTATTGTCTTATTACTTGAAAATAAAGTTTTAGTGAACTGCTCTTCAATTTACATTATCAGTGTTATGTTGTAGAGTCTATTGTATAAAACCCATTGATTAACTTATTTGAACTACTTATTGCGTATTTCTTGAAAGCGATTTTTAAAGAAACTTGTAGGTAGTTCAATCAGTAATTGTACAGCAGTTTTCATACTTTCATGAACTGCTATCTGACGTGTAGCGCCTACATCATTCTCTGTCTAATCAAATGGTCTTCAAGAGGTGTTCTCGGGGACCACAATTTGATTTTGTAAACACAGACAGTAACTGGAGATTTTCATGTTATTAATCTCTTGTTTAAGCTCTGTGTTGCTGGAGTAGACCGTACTGCAGTATTCTTAAGTATACCAGTATACTAATGCGTTGTTACTGACCCATTTTTTTAACCCTAACCCTAACCCTAAATAATGTGGAATGTACTGCGCTTACATGTAAGAATTTAGTGTCCTTTTTTACATTTGTTTGATCATTGTCTTTTTTGCGTAAACCTGATAGTTATGTTTGAGTTCAAAATGGACACATTACAATTTGGTCCATTTAGATTCTTACGACACGGTAAATGTTATGAAAACAAGTAAGCAGTAAGCAATACTGGGGTGTGTGTCTTATTCCAAGTTATAAAGGAAAATATACCTGATAAATTTGGAAGATTTTCGTATCTTTTGTTTGTTTTAGATTTTTTTCAGTTGGGATACAGCATATAATTCATGTATTTAGTTTTGATATTAATAATACTGACTTGTACGTGTAAATATGTGATGTCTTTCAACACTTTGAACTGTAATGTTACTTTAAGGATTTTGTGATGGGTTTTCTTCTTTTTTTATCCTTTTTTTCCTATTTAATCTCTTTTGACAGTCTGTATGTTACTTTGCAATTGTGCATATTGATGAATTTCTCATTCCACCACAGGCTGTCCCTGTGATTCATTATTTGAAACTTGACACTATATTTTCACTTCAGGCAGTAAACTTCTCTCGGCCCAAGGTCGCAACAAAACTATAACTCGTTCCCCTTCGTAATTCAAATTCTCTAATAGCAAGCACCCAACATTATATGGTGGCAAGGTTTCATTATTCAAAGTGTAGTAAATACTTCAAAATATAAAGCGTCGCCCCGGATACAGTGGAAACTTCCGGAAATTGACATTGTTAGACTTTAAAACTAAAGCTCCTCTTATAAGCAAAATTGAAATTTGAGAAGTCGTTGAATATGCGTTGAGGAAGGTACTACTAATGTTTATCTTAAATTAAAACATTTCAACATGGTGGCAATTTGTTAGTTTTATTCGGAAGTTTACTGGAGTATTACAATATTTTCGATGAAAATTTGTCTTTTTACAAATTTACGTTTAAGCTATTCTGTGTTATGTGAAATGCACTTAAATACACAGTTCAATGTACGAGGTAAATCATGTGAGATCGTGCAGATAGAATTTCATAATTAATTAATTATCTGATCATATCAAGACTGAGGTGTTCTTATCTCTCATTCTCAGATTTATGGGCGGGGTTACATCCGCTAAGATGCATCCACTTTAAAATTGGAACATCGTCTATAGAGCTTTACTTTAAGGTTTATTCTGACGTTTTGTTTTCAATTAACTGGGCATTGCTCTTTCAAGGAAGAGCAATTTACTTTTTTATTGAAACGTCTTTTGTGCGCACAAAATCAGCTTTGCAAAAAGAAAAAGAATTAATGAAAGTAGCATGCAATTAACTGATCACTGCTTTTTAAAACTGGCATTGCGTTGTGATCCGAAATCAACAGCTTAAATTCAACGTCTTAAAGGTTAATGTTCGCTGTAATGTAATTAGATAAATAAAGTGAAGCAAAATTTCATTTCTAAGGAATTAAAATTTTCATTCCTCAAGAAACATGTCAACAAATTCTAGAAACAATCATGATTCTACAAAATAATTAATTAAGACTAAAACATAATGATAACAAATTGCATTTTGGTTTGAATTATCTATTAACACAATTGTGTTTCTGCTCTGCTTTGTGGTGTGGCTACATGATTATATTGTTGCCATTTTACACAGAAAACACCGTATATAATGAATCCGGATAAAGTGTAAATCCGAAAATAAAGAACACATTATTTTCTCTGCCTGGTTTATTTTCTTTCTTTATTTCAAATGAAAATGTTATACGGATATATGTTATATTAACATATATGACCCCAAGCAGTTTGTTATAAAAGGGGTTTACTGTAGTCAATATTTAAGCTGCAATGTGTGCATTATTTGCTACGTTTTCTCGTAAATTCATTCCACCGCTGTATGAATTGTATAAAACATATAAATTTAACACAAAACTTTTTTCAACAAGTCTTAAACAACGATGTTAAGGCAAAAACATTATTTTGTTAACAATGGCAAGATTAAAGGCAACATTGTGTAATTATTTTTCAATTCCAAACGAGCATAAACAACAATGTGAAGACGACAACATTTTTGTTAATAATGGTAGGAGTTTAAAGGCAATACAGTTGTGGAAATATTTCATAATTTCAAATTCATTTTATGGTTTTTTTTTCAAATTCATTTTATGTTGTTTTTTTTCAAATTCATTTTATGTTGTTTTTTTTTCAAATTCATTTTAGTCATTTTTGGCACTCGACTGGCTGCGTAGTATTAAATGATAAGTGTAGCATATGGGTGAATGCCTTACTATCAATTGTGATCTTATATATGTATATTTGTATGAATTGTATCATGTAACAAGAAACATGTATATATGTTTACGATACTAATAAAGAAATCTTGAATCTTGAATCTTATTGATAGAATAGCAACAATTTCCCAGTCGGAAACATGCTCATCTCTCGTGTTGTAAATGTATTTACATGTGTTTTGATGTCTTCTACTTTTAATTTAGCTCTGTGCCTTCAAAGCAAAGACTGAAGTTGTGAACTTGCGCTGGAAACGCGATCTAAATCTAACTTTGATATAACCTGAGAATGGTAATATACCATTGATTGGACTGGTTAATACTTATATTACAGTCAACAAGGTATCCGCTCAATAAAACTCAACTGCAAGGCACTCTCAGATTTTATTTGATGATAATGTTTAATTACAATACCTTCGTTGTGATTCTAATTTCAGTAGCGTCAATAACAGCATGTTCGTATTATTTTTTCTTCTTTTTTAATCAACCCTGTTTCGGTTTAGAATCTTTTGAACACTATATGTTCACATTTTCGATATGTATCATACAAAATGTTGACGTTTCAAACGTGAATAAAAAAAGTTCTCAAAAATACTTCTTTCTGTCCTTAAATTTAAGAAAGTTAATGATAAAAATATTGATTTTCAGCTCCCAGCAAAATCTTTTAATTAAATTTGAAAATTTCATGAAGTGGTTAAGAAATCTTATGAAAAAAAAAGTATCTCAGGGTAACGATAACTGTAAAAGTAGCTCCGTCTTTTTTGACTAAGTGCGAGTAAATTTCAGTAATGTTTTGCTAACACTTTTATTGTTACATTGCACTACATTTATACTTTTATCAAAACTTACGGTACGGTATCGCTTTTTGAAATCGTGCCAACATACTTGTACAGCAGACTGAAGTAAATGAAGCTACGAATGTCCTGCGAAATAAGAATGAGGTGGGTAATAGAAGTCAGAAGTATACATGTATGATACATTACTAAATAATATATTGCTGTTTCGACAAAACTCCATCGAACATGCACGTCATATACTACGTTATGTATATTCTCACAACAACAAATAGTATGCTCTGCTGTCTCTTATTAAAGGGGCACTCCCTACATCTAGTGGATTGTATTCTCGAAACATAGTGTATGTGTTCAATGATCGTAAAATGATAAATAAATATAATTTCCTATGGCGAAAAATGCCTCATTTTACCACAATCAATCAATATATTAGAGGCTTTCTGTAATAAATCGCATCCACCCATTAACTATACAACAACCAACTCTACATAGTTTATTGAATGGTTTACGGTACTGCAGTATATTTTAAACCGCTAATTATACCCCCGAAACGAAGTTGGGGGTATATAGGAGTCACCCGGTGGTTGGTCGGTCGGTCGGGCGGTCGGTCAGTCCGTTGCATTTTCCTTCTCCGGAGCATAACTTGAAAACTACTAGTTGGAATTCAATACAACTTCATACAATGATCAAGCACATTGAGAGGAAGTGCAGTGCACAAGACCCATAACTCCATCTTGACTAATTACAGAGTTATTGCCCTTTGTTACTTTTCCTTGTCCGGAGCATAACTTGAAAACTACTAGTTGGAATTCAATACAACTTCATACAATGGTCAAGTACATTGAGTGAAAGTGCAGTGCACAAGAACCATAACTCTACCTTGACTCATTACAGAGTCATTGCCCTTTGTTACTTTTCCTTGTCCGGAGCAGTCTTTCGGGGGTATTAATCACATTTAGTGATAGCTCTAGTTTTATCTATAATGACTTGGAATACATAGCTGAATCTTTTAGATTAAATTATAATACTTCCAAAATTCTATTATTTATGTTTTAGAGGTTATTTAGTTTGACATCAGTTTGATTAACATCTGGAATTTCGTGCTGACAATTTTAGACGAACAAAGATTTACTATATGAATGGCTTGCATTTAGCCAGACGTTGCCTACTCAAAATTTGCACTATGGCACACTTTTAGATATTTTCTGTTTATGTAATTATCGCGTAATGTAATACAATAGCAATATTTTATGTTCAAAAAAACTGTCGTAATGTAATTAAGATAATGAAGTGAAAATCAAATGAGATTACTAATGACTGATCTAAAAGAGACTACTTGTGTCTAGCAATCTGCTCTCGTTTATCTGTTTACCATCTACACTTCTATCACAGGTATGAAACTATGTTACGAGGATAGAGGCATGTGAATAATATCATACATGTAAAGTGTTATAAACATTAAACATAGTAAATTTTGCATTTGTTTAGTAGAACATAACACTACAGCTGTTGTCTTTTGTTAACAATTACTTAGTTTTTTTGTTCATAGTATGCAATTTCCTTTTAGTATGAACGGTATTCATCACTTCAATAACGTTTGGAAGTAACGTTTGTGTTATCGTTAAACTCTGTAGTGCACATAATGATTATAAATATGTGTTGCACAACAGTAGCAAATAAATCACACTACTTAAGATGAGCGTCAAATGCAAAAAGTTTCAGTGAATTTTTTTTTTAGAAAAAATTCTGAGAGTATAAGAATTTTGTTTCGCCGTGGCTAAATTTCAATGAAATAACGGCCTGGAATATTCATTCCGGTTGTATACACCTTCTATAGTTTAATAAAAAATTGAAAACATGAACCATACTTGTAAAGATAAACTTATTCAAATATAATACAAAATTCGTATGTCTATGTTGTCTTTATGGTTATCTATTATTTGAATATCTAATAATTGTAAGCTATGTGTTCGGAAGAGGAAAATGCACGTCTATATAAAGAATACTAATTACTTTTAAGAAGCTAAATGTAAAATTAATTATTACTGTGACTCTTGCAATATACTATTTGTTTAATTTTTCTTTTACCTTTTATGCAAGTTTCATTCTCTTCTGCGTCAACATACGTACTGTATTGATAAAAAACATAGATCACTATATAAGTTAATAACAAGATGCACTCTTATTGGTGACTCAATACCACGTGACAAGTTACAACTACAACTTCGTCCGGAAATACATAATGCATGTAAAGTATAAGAGCCCCTATAACAATCATTTTACATACAGTCAAGCCTTCCCGAACGACACCTCCCTAGAGCAACAACTTCCCTTAAACATTAATTTTCCTTCCCGTTGCATCAATTGCTTAAGAAATCCACTTCTCCAGAACAACACCTCTCCAATTCAAACACAATTCCATGTTTCAAAGCATGTTCGCTCGAGACAGGTTGCTCTATTCTTGCTAAACTACATTTAAATAAGCTGTAATGCGAGCTATTAATTCATCAGTTTAACTTTTTCTCTTGTTTGAGCGTCAATGTTTCATCATACATGAATTTTTATATACATTAAATTTTTAAATCTCCCATAATCTAAAGAACAAATTCCAGAGACATTGCTGTTTAATATAGCGAATTGGTTCAAGCAATTATTAATTGGTTGAACTGGAATGCACTTTAACTTTCTCTTAGGCAGAATTGAACTAATATGTATTACCATGTATATGTAGTAAGTTAATCTATATATTGAATAGTAGTTCATTTCTTTCAACTGCAGCAACAGTAGTTCTACAATCAAAATGAAAAATTAATATTAAATATCGTTCTTCGAAGGATGTAGACTTAAGCTGAAATATGTATCGCAACTACAGCATTTCTACTACGTTTCAGACACTTTTATTGTTTTCTATTGTTTTCTTACCTTGTTCACATTCTTTACCATAAACTGATTCTCTCTACTACTGAATACATGTCATTATCTGTGAAGAAAATTCTTATCATTTGCAAGAAGAATCCACAAGTAATTCTTAGTAGTTATATTTTACCGAATTCCTGAATTTCTAATATATTTATACTCCTGTTTGCCAAGAACAGCCCGATTTCCATGTCATCCGATGACCTAAATAGGTAAACCGGATAACATCGATGTACTGCTCCTGTGTTGCTTCAGAGGTCGTATATATTTAAGACAGAAATGTAACATCTTTGCAGGTACAACATAAGTATGCAACATGTGAACAGCAGGTAAAAGAAGACCAAAGTACAGGTTTATATCACCACTAATAAAAACAAATATGTGGTAAAGAAAATGAGTAAAAGCACAAAAATAACACGCGTAGTATTAAGATATGCATCCGATTGCTAAAAAGAAAATACTGGATAGTGATTCTGGCATTTAGTAATAGGAAATTAATACGCTTATCAAAAACGAATGAAAGTAAATGTAATGAATATGATATGGTTAAATCTCTGGTATGTGTTGATTTGTAGACTATTCTATTTAAATCAAGATTGCGTTGATGTATAATTATACGTTCTTTGTAGAAACAGATTATTAATGTCTCGATTGAACATATGTCTCGACAAAAACACGCACAAAAGGGTAATAACCTGGTTCTAAAGAAAACATAGTTTACATCTGTTTCAAAATGTTATGCAAAGAAGAACCATTTGCAAAGTCGTTTATATTTCTTGTTTTTTGTTAGCTTTGGCGCTTGAGAGGAAATAGTTTGACATGTAACATTTGTTGCTTATAAAAGAGCTGATTGTTCCAAATATTCTACCGGTTAGTGAATAACGAAATCTACCACTAGGCTATCGAGGCGGTTTCGAGTGCGGGAGGTTGTGGGTTCACTCTCTGGCCGAGTCATACCAAAGACGTAAACAAATGGTACAATCTCCCGTGCTTGGCGCTGAGCAGAAAAAGGGAAACTGGCTTCTCTTCTTTCATACCCTCACGGCGACGGATACAATCATGTGTGAGGTGTCGAGAGTGATTAATATAAGTTGTATAGTAACTTTTTCACAATCGACCTAAAATAATTTAGTATAAACTAACCTAATTACACAATTTAATGTAAACTTAGAAAGATAATGTATACAGTGTAATTACATGTACCATTAAAATAATAAAGCACGTATAATATCTTATTAGCAATTCATTATTTAGAAACACTTCACTTCCGCACCAAATCACCTCACAAAAATCTAGACTTGTATTCATCTTCTTACCAATGAAATTGCAATTAAGCTCCTGTTAGTGTTACAAATTTATCTAGTTATTAAAAATTTTAAAAATTAAAGGGACATACCCTAAATGATACCAAACTAAATGACCTCCAGAACATAAATGATATGATATTTGGAAGAATTATAACTTAACCTAAAAGTTTCAGCTATGCGTTCCAGTCATTATTGATACAACCTGCTGTTTGAAATATGCTAAAGTACTGGTAACCATTCAATAATCTATGTAGAGTTGTTGTATATGTGGTGTATTACAGAAAGCCTCTATATTGATTGATTGTGGTAAAATGGGGGCATTTTTCGCCATAGGTTCTTCTTTGAAATTGTATTTATTTATCATTTTACATTCATTGAACACATAATAAATGTATCGAGAATAAAATCGGCTAGATGTAGTTAATGTCCTTTTAAATAAGAGGCCTGTTGTACATTTTGTCACGATTATGACAATTTTGGCGAACAAAATGTAAAGTATTTTATTTTTAATTTATAGATAACCTGATAATGGCTGTATGACAAGTTTCAGTTTAAAACCAAGGCGAGCGATTAGTTCCTTGCTTTTTACTGTGTTCATTTGTACATAGTTCTAATACTGCATTCCTTGTGTTAATTTTAGGTCAAGCCGAGAAAAATACATGTTAAAAACACAACAGCAACTTAGGTTTGGTTCACCGATACAAAGGCATCATTTCCAAAACGTATTCTGCAAATTTACTTGTGTAATAAAGTTAGAACGAACAGCTAGCATCGAGATTGTGGATAATAAAAGAAACCCATAGTTACAAGGGACATACCCTATAACTGATGACAAACTAAACAACCTCCAAAACACAAAAAAATATAATCTTTGGAAGTATTATATAACTGTACCTAAAAGTTTCAGCTATACATTCCCAGTCATTATGTATAAAATCAGCGGTTTAGAATATACTGAAGTACCGTTAATCATTCAATAATCTATGTAAAGTTGTTGTTGTACCATTAAAAGGTGGATGCGCTTTATTACAGAAAGCCTTTATATTGATAAATTGCGGTGAAATGAAGCATTTTAGCCCATAAGTTCTTCTCTGAAATTGACAGATGTAGGGAGTGCCCCTTTAACTATAAAATTCTTTCTTTTTCATGATTTTGATTCATATATATATTTTTTAAGTCATAAAATATCTCATAATAAAAAGACTGCATAGCGATGTCAAATAAAATACCAGGAACGTCTTGCTAACTTCGGAAACAAGTCATACCGAATAATTATCTTAGCAATCTCGCCATACACAATAGATATGTCGTTATTGTGTACAAAGATTTTCACCTGTTATTGAAAATGAATACAAATGGGTTACAAATTCATGGCGTTAGTTGTAGCATTAGTAGTACTCTCCCTTAGCAGTAGTCTGGAGTTCCTTCCCCTTATTACTATCATAGGAAGTCTGGAACCACACTACCTTAGGAGTATCGATCAGTCTGTCTTAACATTATGCTGGTTAGTTTGTAGGGTAGCATCAGTTCAAGCATGCTTCGGGTTTTTAACACGTCATTATACTAAAAGTGTGGCTAATGTATTACGTTTTCATCTAAAATGTAACAGATACGGGAGCATTAAGTTTTCATTGGAATGCACTTTGTCAAACAATTCAAACAGTCCTCAACTTAAAATCGCGACGTATTGATATCCACGATAATGGAAACATCTGCCTTTATGACTTTGCAGGTTTTTAATAGTGCGAATGCATCCGGCGAATGAAAAGGCTCAACAGATAACGACAAGTATTATACTGAAAACGCGTCAGATTTTGAAAATTATTCAGAATATAAATATTAAAACCATACTTCTGTCTGTTCCTTATCAGTTGCTTTACTAAAATGGCACTTTACACATTAATGTTTCACCTTAAATACAAAATATGTAAATAGTCTTGGTGAAAGTGTAACATGAAAACATGCCTATCTTAGTTGGCATCTGCGAGTGGTTAATGCATTGTAAACGCCACAGTGGCCTGACTGATTTTTAATGCAAACTTAACTGATCAATTTGAGATATATATTTTTGTTTAAAGTGCTATTCTATACGATGTTGTCGGCAGTGCTTTTAAAACAATACTCATAGCGGCTGTATCCATGGTAATGTGGCATCAAGCAGCACTGTATGAGATGAATGACAACCGTGCTGAGACAATCAAATATCCCAACTACCTGTCTAGGCATATATGTGAATAAAATCTGCTGAATCACCACACCTTATTGTCCGATAAACATTAATATTTGGTTTGGAGAAGCAAAAAATATTATTTGTATAACTATCAAATTCAAATGTAAAAGTAGAAGTTATATTGAAATTAAAAAGAAATACTCAACTTTTTAATATTAACAAATTTTATAAAAGTTAATAAAATGTTAATTTCTAATAGAGCTCTAACTCTATGTAAACAGAATATACAAAAACTAAAACTTGTCATCAAATGCTGCTTAAAATGTGATTGACCACCTTTAAGCGCAAATGCCGCCATTGATTCGAAGTAAAACTCGATCAAAACTTATCAACAAATGTTTAGATTTGATAAACATTGAATTGTATATTAATTAACAATTGGTCAAAAATGTTATAACCATTTTTTTTTAAACGACGATAAGGTGCATGAAGAGAAGTCGGATTAAAGCCATTGTGTTACTATAAGTAATGCAATAAGCCACTTTAGCATCTTTTTGTTGTTAGTTACGTCCCCAATAGAAAGGACCATAAACATAACTTTTTTAAATATGGAAAGGCGTGCACCATTTGCCTCATAACGGTCTTATTTCGTGTTGGTCATTTTTACATGTTTGGCTGGATACATTATCTTTCTGTTAAAGAGGCACTCCATATATCTAGCAGATTATATTCCCGAAACATAGATTATGTGTTAAATGAACGTAGAATGATAAATAAATACAATTATGGCGAAAAATGACTCACTTTACCACAATTAATCAATATAGAGGCTTTTGTAATAAATCGGATCCACCCATTAATTGTACAACAACAACTCTGCATAGAGTATTGAATGATTTATGGTACTGCAGTGTATTTTAAACAGCTGATTTTATCAATAATGACTAGGAATGCATAGCAGAAACTTTTAAGTTAAGTTATAATACTTCCAAAGATTCTATTATTTATGTTTGGAGGTTATTTAGTTTGACTTCCATTATAGGGTATGTCCCTTTAAGCTTTCATTAATTCTAACGAAAATCATTATATAAAATATTTCGATTATACATTATATGCGAAATTAATTTAGAAAATATTATTTTTACTGGATAAGATAATTGTATCCTGAGTTATCATTTAAATTCCTACGGGACGAAACATAATTGAACATCCATTAGAATACCCAAGATAAACACTTACGCATGATACAAATTCAGTCATTTATAACTGTTACAGATAAAATCAAGTTTGTGGTCGATATTGTAAAACAATACGCTTAATAAAATAATTACATTTTAGGTCTGGAATCTTTGCTCACTTGTACATGTTTACATGCTATCAACACGTGAAAATCTCATGTTGCATGTATTCAAGTAATGAGATGTCGTGACTATGTATTGGAAGTAATTTTCCCATGATTTTTTTAAACATTTATTTTCAAAGAATCACAAAGAGCTGTATATCATTACATTTTGCATAAATATTTGTTGAACATTTTCTACTATAACTCAGACTCGGTTTTCCTTTATTGTCCGATAGCATGTTACCAGCTGGTCAAACACTTCTTTAATACATTTTATTTCTTTTTTTCTTTTACATTTTACTTTCACTTTGAGAAAGCGTTCTTTACCTTGGCACCGGTCTTGTATTGAAGTAGAACATTTCCACATAATGTGTTGCATGACTGAAGTTTTTTGCAACATATGTGAAGTTACAATCACTAAAAACAGGTTAACAGCTAGCAAATGTGAACGATAACATAGCCGTATTGGTAACATGTATCGACATCATCAAAAGGTAATGATAATTACAAATCCATCGCGAAAACCGTTTGTTCGTGACTGGTTTAGGGTTTTTATTTGAGATGTTGGATCGCTGACAATTACCGCAACAGGAAGTGTAACAAAAGGCTCGTTCAAACAAAAATGGGCCACTTTATGTGAAAAGCTACACTAAAGAAATTTACTTATATACTAGCAAAATTGTATAAAGATGAAAACTTTATGGCAATAAGATTTCAACACAGTTGCATTGTGGCAAGAAACTGAGCCATTATGATTGTTCACACGCGTACCTCCTTTTGCTTTTCATTTTTTTTTCATATTTCTACAGAGTCTGTATGTTGTCAGCATTTTGTAGTTATTTGCTTGTCCAGACCAGAAATTGGAACAGTTATGCTTTAGCAATAGAAACTGTCCGGCTTATTCTTGGTCACCTTTCGTATTTACACAAAACATGTATGTCAGTAAAATCTCAACCAAGTTATATCCATTGAAGACACAAGAATGGGTCATTTCGTGTGAAAACCTATCATTTAGGATGATATATACACACTAGCACCTTTGTTTTGTCTCTAATGACAATCTTATTTAATTAGTATGACAGAAACATCTTAGTAATATTTGAATGAGTACAATCACACCAATAAAACGGTTGAGTTAAGAAAACCAACATGTACCATATGACACTTCGTTTTCATTCCAGTTCCTACATCTCCTCATTTGTCCAAATTATATCAAAATGTTATGTGTGTGACAGTAACATCACGACCAAGGTAAATTTGGGCATGTCTTTCGACACCTACGATAATACAACGGATTATAGCAAAACCTTTTAAAGACTGGACATATTTTATGGTTGATTTTATCCTTAACTTGAAATGCCATTCAGGAAAAACGGGGTAAATGTACTCGGGTGAGCAATGTAGGGACATCATTGTACCCTTGTTTAGGTTCTTTCTCAATCTCAATATCCAGTCGCTAAACACTTCGCAAAAAAAGCTATTGTATGTGTGTTTTTACGGCTTCAACTGATTATGTCGATAGATATATTAAACAGATACTTTTCCCAGAATTTTAATTCAGTAACGATGGCTGTGTCAGATTTCATCTTACCTCGGGAGAAAATTACGATGCATCTTAAAATTCGATTGTAGTTTTAAAACGCTTATAGACAAAATTTCACTTCAACTAAAGAAGCAATGTCTAAACAAATAAGGCTGGAAACAAGAAATTATATCAGACTCTGTTCTTGTATAATTCTCACAACAGAGATAACCTAAGGGCAATCAAACCTCAGAGATAATTATCCTAAAACATCTGTGATAGATTTATAACTTGGGTCTGTTGGGAAAATCCTGTAACTAGAACACCATAAAAAGATAAGAATAAACTTAGTAGGTTTCGACCTTTGTCCTCGTTTCTTGAATTGCCATATATTTTTCCGAGTCTAGGAAATAACAACATGCGTAGTGAAAAGCATCTGATATTTGGTAAGCATTGCTATTTTTAATTCATTTTAAAACAGTCCACACTCTTATGCAGTTGATCTTTGAGTAGAATCGGAAAGGCGGTCGTTATATATATATTTATTCAATTTTTATGCACGTATTTAAATCGTGAGTCAGCGAAATCGATTCATTTTAATGTGATATATAGTTGGCTATTGAAAAGGGTGCTGACATTTGATATAAGAAAAATAAAGACATAATTTCACGTACCAAATTCGAACAAAACATTCTGATAACATGTTTACAGACATTTCATATGATCATTTAATGTAAATTGATTAAATGATTTCTTTAAGTTGAAGCACAAAAGTCAAACTTTTGAACAATATCAAATATAGATATTTTAAGGAGAGCTTTATGTAAATAAATAACATCAGCGCCATGTTGAAAATAAGCATTTAAAATCGTGGTTATCAAATGTCCCTCGCGGTATTCCATTTGCACAGTCAGGTAAAACGTCTGTCGCAATGAAACCTAACTTTCTATTGTTAACACATGAATCCCTTAAATTTTATGGAGTAATTTTATGAGAGAATGAGAAGCACTTTACTGATTGGCTACTTCTAATTGGCTTTGACATTGTTTATTTCATATTTCTCTGGACTTGATTCTTAAGTTGCTAACGTGCTATAATCAGTCAGTTGTCTGGTAAGTAGCCACCTACCTGGAGCGCCCCCCCCCGTCCCCCCCCCTTTGAAATGTTCATACGGATGAAAAAACTTTTGATAATTTTTTTTTTTAACAGCACTTGAATTACATCCTTGTACCTTTTGCAAAAATAAATTGAAAATATTCAAGATGTACGTTAGTGTTTGTAAGTTTAGAAAAACAATCGCTTTGACCATGTGACGTTAACTCTTTACTGGTTGGCTCTCTGGCAATATTCTTTTCCGACCAATCAGATTGCTGCGAAGAAAGAATGGCCCCGCCTATAAGGCGAATTTATATCGCAGAGTGGTAAAGCATTAAATCAAGTTTGTTTCATCATGAATTGCAATGTACAAAATATGTACATTTACATATGTAATTTAATATTTTAAGACACCAGATAAAGGCACAATCCTCACGCTATCAATTATGTTAATTGACGTTTTATTGACGTTTTACAACCTTTACTGGTCTTGTTTTTACAAATTGAACATTCTCAAGGCTCTATGGTCTCGAATTTAGCTAATTCGTAGCTAAAATACAAAACAAGACAAAGGTATAAGCAAAAGGAGATACTGGAACGATAACATCAAGGCCTGATAATTGGTCCGTTGTCTAAAATTATGAAATTAAATATTGAGTAGAATCACATGTATACATATATGAGCACTGATTGAAAATATTATTGCGATCTAACTTATCTTCTTTTTAATAAGAATCATTATGTCATTTATGGTGTATACCTTCTACAATTGTATAGTTTGCTATTAACGGAATAACTTAATATAATATTCAAATGTCTAGTACGGTTGTCTGTTGATTTCCCAAACGAGTTCGTATACTTAATTGTCCATAAAAACACGTGTGATTTACGAGTAAAATTTCTGATTTTAATTTAGTGCAAGTAGAAACAGTTTATGGACAACACGTGAAGGAAACGGAATCACTTCACTACTCTTTATATAGTTTATTTAGTCTATATCATTTACTCTCGATTGCAATACAAGTTCTAACAACTTGCATTAATCGGTATTGGACCTAAAAAGGTTACAAAACAGCCAAGAGTGTTGTTGCGTGATCCTCCAAAGAAATTGAGTTTTATAAGGATACAGATGTCTAGACATAACGCATTATTGTTTGCTGGCGGAAAAGAAATGTCGGTATATATGAAATCCGTTGGATAGTTTATAATACGATGTCTAGATTTAATGCTTCAATACACTTTACATAAGATATTTACGAAACAAGAATGCAGTGTAACATTTAGCTTGACTTTTAGATGCATAAATGTTTACACTGCAAGGCCTCTGCTTCTAAAATAAGGACAGTTTCAACATAAGCTTATATTTCTTCTTTGAATCCCTCTGAAACGATATGTAAACCATTTTTACATAATCATCTTGTAAGACATTACCTCGATGGAAGTTTGCTTATCTAAAAGAAAGAGCGGTTTAAAAGACGTTTTACTGTCAATCAACTGATAATATGCGATACATTTCGACGAATTTGTGTGCTCTATCTGAATAACGAAAGTTCAATTACAAATAATTATTTGATATCTGATAGAGATAAAAATGGGTGATAAATAAAGCATTCTATTACTTAGGCAGAAAACATCGTTTCGAGGCTTAGTTTTGATGACTTTTCTTTTGTTTTCCAACTTTAGTAATATCATCGTGGTTTGTTGCTATCTGTTGTTATCGAAGACAATTCTTAAAATATTAACTGGAATACAAACTTCAATTATGACAAAGAATATTGTTTTGCAGCGGTAGCCAAACGTTGCTTAAATCTAATCAGATCAACAAACGAGTTAGACAATAACAGTAAACAAAATGTATAATTTATCTTGAGAGATAACCTAAAATAGGATGCAAACTATATAGTCTGCTTGTTAGGTTTCAATGTGGTAAGTGTCAATTGATACAGACAAATAGAAGGTCAAATAATATAAATTTGAAATATTACTTTGGCTGACTTACTGAAACTTCAATCGATAGACTGTCTAAAATATAACATTTTGTGTCAAATTAGAAGTCGACAGTTTCTCCAGGGAATAATTAATTCAGCAAACGAGTAGTACTTCACGTTTCTGCTTATTTGAACGAAACGAAACAAGTCTTCTTTTGTAATAAACTTAAAACGGATCTATTAATGCATATTTTATGTCATAAGCAATAACTAATGCCAATGGTTTGAAGGCAATACAAATGTATGAAACGTCTTGTGAAAGCAGAATACATGCAAACTAAAGCAAACACGCAGCAGGTCATTACAATTAAACGACCATATGTACATCAAATCTACATGCAGATGATTCTAAACGTGAAAAAAAGACAATTATATACATTTGGGACTATGATTCCAATTAAATACTTCATTTGTAATGCCATGTTCATTTCTTATCTGTGCCTAATGACGTACGAATAAAAGTTCGCGTAAACAAAAGCCCGTTAACTTTTTATCTCTTTTATCAATACAAGTTTATAGCCTGTAGAAATATTCATCTCAACAATGAAGTGGTGCGATGTTTTCTTAGTATCCTTAGCAACACTATAGTACAAACAAGATAATTATCATTCCATTTATTTCCGGAACAATTTTTGTTAACAATATGCTAGTGGTCTACTTTTAAAGTTTTAAACTCGTGTTTAACTACACATGTGTGTTATAATCAAAGATAATGGTTATTATGTAAATACAGGATCTTGCTTTTTGAGATATATTTCTCTTTGAGCACGTGTGTTGTGCCTTTAAGGCATTAATTGGAAGCCATTATATCAGTGACAATTTCCCCCATGACCACGGATTATTACACGTATTTTCTAGCATTTATCAAATTAACAGATTTCTTCCTCAAGAAAAGGAAGTTAAAAATGATGAAGAAATTCCGCAATAACACTAATATTCCACAATTACAGACAACGCTGCGGTTGTTGCCATCTGTTTTTCCATGTCATATTTTCTCACATCCGCGCATGAACTAATATCAAAAAGATTTATTCGACAATAATTCCTGCCTGAACAGAGAAAATGTCTGCCGTTTAGGTCAGATACCAATATAAATCTTCACTATCGTATTGTTATACGCTTTTGTACACAAAAACAGTTCATGATTGTTGCTCATTATAGAATCAAGTGATTATAAAAAGTTTTAACGAATCAGATATGTCTGTCTTCTTAGTTATATAGATTTGAATTTATTTTCTGAAAATATATTTACACTGCTTTTGCTTTGTCCTACGGTTACGTATTTCTTTCGGCATTAAAATAACAGGATAAAGAAATCATGGTGAGTGCAAAACGCAAATATTTCAAAACATATTTATTAAAACTGAAATGTCAAGTGTTTATGCCCCCGCCTTAAGAAGAATGTCTGTTACACATAGTTACCAAATAGTCGTTTATATAGGAAACAGCTATAACCGCTTCATTGGAAAGTATGATATATGCTCAGCACATTTAAAAACGGAACATTTTTGAAGTCAAGAATTTTATCTAAATAAACTTATGGAAAAATCAGTAGCATAGCTTCTAATTGCCCTGTCCATTAGCTCTGGTATTGTGATGTATTTTTCTTAAACACGATTGGAAAAAAACATTGACAGTGCAAAAATTATAAAAATCAATATTTGCATTTATATCTTGATATTGCCATTTTTTCGAAATGCTTAACAAAGCAATATGTTAAGAATTTAGGTCACCTTAGAAAAATTACTAAACAGTGATAAAGTTTGTCATTACCAAACGATTAAGGATTTTTAAAATTGCCGAAAATCAAACAAATCCGGTATGTCTATTAATTTTGTAATTTTGTTAAAACGTTGCTATATTGCGCTTTGTTTGTTAATGAAAACACTATTTCAAGGATTAAACTTTAAAATGAACAAGTTTTTTCGACTAATTTTGAAAAAGTTAAGCAATATTTCGTGAATATATGAATATGATTATAAACATCTTCAAGTGATTGTATCGTAGCGCAACAATGGTTTGATCACTTTTTAAAGACAATACAACTATAAATCCAATATTGACATTACTCTTACCTCAAATGCCGATAATTCTTTACCTCACACATGCCCAAATTTATTGTAAAACTGTTCTAAAAAGGATACCGTGCTGATCCAATACAGCACAAAGTTTGTAAGCTTTAAATCTCCTTTTAGCAAAGGAGCAAAACAAACTTCGTTTGGCATGTGACAGAGATTGCAGTGCAACAATTCTTCTCTGAATATTTTTAGATAATTTTTGCATTCGTGAAACGAGATATCTCATTTGTTATGGGTAATCAAAGAACATACTTCTTTTAAGGAAATTACAAAATGCATGTTAACACTTTAACAGGAGTAATCAACGATGTTGCTCCAATCATTAATCTAAGCAACAATAAAAATGTTAAACTCGCCTTATTCTATCTCCTGATCTTTTAAAGAAATAATCGTCTTGCATGCCGAGACTATGCAGATGTTGGAACATTTCCATTAAGGACTCAATATAAACTTCTCCTGCTGACAAGTCATTATGCTAACAAGATGGTTAGTGTTTGTTTTTAGTAAAGAATGAAATAGACTGGAGAACATTCAGTTTGATTGATCAGGCTCTTAGCATGCTGTTACAATGACTATGACATATTCCTTAGGATGGTAATAATGTTCATACATATTCCTGTCAATATCTGCATTGTATATCCCTCTCTAATTCGTTAATCTCTTCTAAAGCTTTCCGATATTAGAGGCGAATACATGTAGATATTGGCTGAAATACAATAGATTTGACGTAACATGTATGAACATTATTACAGGTACCATCCTAAGGAATATGCCATAATGTATTGTTACAGGAGCAGTGTAATATTTTGTGAACGTATAAAGTTATCCCAGTAATAGTATGCAGGAGCAAATGCTTACAAAGGCGTATAGCATGCACCTGTGAATACAGGAGAGAAAATATGCAAGTTCTTCTTTAATTATATAATCGCATTGCACGTTTTTATCATTTATAATTGAAGTCATAAATTTCTTACAAATTTCCTACAAAGATCGGTCTGTGAGATTTGCATTTGTCTGCTTTAAAATTCATGAACTTCCAAGTGATGCACTTCGGGAATTAATAATGTTTCTATGCGTTCAAACATTGAGAAGATCTCTCGCTCAGAAAGCAATTGCTGGCTCCACCCTAGTACACATAACAGTCAAAGAGTCTTTATTAAACCTGTTTTACCTTGGATTATGTCACCATGAGCTAATATTGTTTATACTAAAAAGTATCATTTGTCAGAATAGTTTGCAATTGAAAGGCTCGAAAGGTCACGTGATAGTCATTGTTGTTGTTTCAAATACTGGTAGAAGTTTGTTTCGTATATACCAGACGTAACCAGTGCATACTGGTTTGCCATGTGAAGGACTTCAGGCATAATATTAATGCTATGACAGGATTCATGTTGAGGTGAAACAAAAATGAACGGTAACTATAAGGCTACTTAAATGACAGGATGACAAACGCATACACACATTTTAGAAAGTTTTATAAAACGAAACTAGCATAAAATTAGCAAATTCATATTTTCAAAGATATAAATACGTTTCCTTGCTGCTCCTAATTAGCACGGACTCATAATTCGGGATTGGTCCTGTACACCGATTTGACTTGGAATATACATGTATTTCTGTTAATTATAGATTCATATTTAATCACACCTCATAACGTTTCTTAAGTCTTCGTAAGCTTTAGTAATTAAGACAATGATGCCATAACTGAATTAAGGGTTTCTAAGTTTAGTTGATTTATCCTGTACATTCCAAAGGGACCACACAATTTGAAACATCCATTGAAGCGTACATGTATATAATAAATGGCCAGATGAATTCTATGATCATTATAAGATATGAACTTCTATATGTATAACAGCAAGCTAAATAGAATCATCATATTTCAGATAACTTGTACATCTCGTGTTACCTGTATTCAAATAAGGATATTTCGTGTTGACGATTAAAAGTTATCTTTATTAGCATAATAATTTAATCCATTTTTAACATATCTCTAAGCACAGTAAATGGTTAAATAAGATATCTTTAGTGGCATAATTTTATGTAGTGAATAAGGCGTACGACCTTACTTTCAAACTTCACCTTTATATTTAAAAATTGTTTTAATTGATGTTTCTATAGATAGTTTCCTTGAATCTTTTACATATTTATATGTGAACACGACTGTAGAAAATACAATCTCTAGAGAATCGTTTTATGATATTCGACAAAACGTTTGAAAGATTCATCAACATCTACGGAAATAACAGTACAGGAAATCTGTAAACAGCCGGCAATACATCAAAAACTGCGATTTTGAAAATGGACAAAAGCGAAAATCTGCAGTTAGAATATCCCAAACATTTTACCATCAATCTATGTGAAAGGTACAAGCAAAGCATCACACATATCGCCCTTTATATTTCAACATGTATTGCAACACTTATCTATAAATCTGTGGTTTATTTATTACCAAAAACAACTTTAAACCCTTTCGTACACAGCAAATTCAAAATCTATTGCTCCAACTGATTATCTCTGTTGATCTATTAGACAGAACTAAAGAGCGAAGAGATTAGCAAACTCTAAAATTTAGAAACGATTGACCTGTCAGGTTTCAGAAATAACCTAAAAACGAGTCCGATTCGTTTTAAATACCTTTAATAAAATCCTTATGTAATCTGTCGGTGAAATCCGTGATCAAAATTTTCTGAGCGATAATTAATTTTCAAATCAGTTCGTCTATATCCTTCATTTTTCAATTGTCACAGATTCTCTTACATCTGAATAATAATGATATAAGTACAATGTAAAAAGGACACAATGCATAAAAGTATGATATTTTCTTTTTTCGATTCGGTTAAGGAACATTTCAACGCTAGCTCATCATCGATTACCATATACACTTCAAAACGAGAGTCAACATAAGTCAAAATAATGCTTATTGAAAAGGTTACACGAATGTCGTTAGTCCGTCGGCTCCATACTCCTAAATTTCTGTAGTGATGTTCTTAGTCCATTGTTTACTAATAGCCTTAATTTCATACTTGCTGTGAAAGATATGAAACTGAATTTCCAAGACATAACGCGTTTTGTACTATACATCTACCTGTTATGAATAAAGGAAAGACAACAGCAACAAATGATTACAACACTATTCAATCTTCAAAATGTATGAACAGCTATAGTTACAACAATACCTGTTTGTACTGTATGCGCCATTGAAACGTTATTACACATATTTAAACGTCCATAAAAGGTTAAAATACACTCAAAAGCGTATAATAAACGCCATATATGTAGACCAACACTAGGCGGTGTAGCTACGTGATCATCCAAAGAAATTGACTTTTATAAGAATGCAGAAGTCTAGACATAGCCTATTAATATTTGCTCACGGAAAAGAAATGTCGGTGTATATCTTCTCCGTTGGTTAGGTTATAATAAGATGTCTAGATTTAATGTTTCAATAAACTATGCATAAGATATATATATAAACACGAACGTTGTATTTTTAGAGTGTTTGTCATGACTGCAAATACATGTTCTGAAATGCGAATACCCAATTAACATATTTTCAACAAAGTTTCTTCAAATACGTTTTAACAACTTAGAAATGAGTTTTGTTTACTTTTAATTGCAAAAATTTATCAAGTACAAGATAAGTCTCGGATTGAAACTCAGGTTTTTTAAGAAGAATGAAAGAAACTAAATTTAAACTAAAGACAGCAAGGAGCACAAAACGACCTTAACTAACTAGCAGGAGTTATGAGACAAAGAAGACGGCAAATGAAAATATAAACATGCAAATCTTCTTACAAATAAAATTACAAGTATAGGAAACCATCTCGAAACAGACAATATAACTGACGTTTTGAACGGTGAACATCTAGCAATCCGTTTGCTCAAACTCAAGTTCGGTTCGCTCAAACTCAAGTTAAATAAAAATGAATAATGAAATTCACATTTCGACTTTTATAAAGCACTTTTAAACATTTAAACTTTTTTTTCAAAATTGCAAAATTATGAAAAAAGAAAGAAGACAAGAACTTTTTCATCTACACGAAATGACTCACTTGGATAGAGTTTAAAGTTGGTGTTCAACATTTTAAAGTTATAATCCAAATCCGTCACGAATTAATGATTTGATCGAGTTTAAAAAGATACTGAGTAACCCTTTGACTGATATGGGTGCACTTTGTACATATTTTTTATTTATATATGAACAGATCAGACAATATAAACACTCTGATATTGTACATTTACATTCCAACACGCTTACTACATTTTTAACTGCACGTTGCATTCATTATTTAACTGTAGCACAAAACAGAAATGCCAGATTGATCTAGAACTAGATATTGCAAAATCTTGCAGGTTCTTAAAACAATGTTTTCACTTTCTAACTTTGAAAATCCCTCATTTGCTTCATTCTTTCTCCGAGCTAATTCGTACTCATTTTCGCAGTAATTATTTCTGAAATTTCACCCAATACATTGGGACATTGAGTGAAAACCAATCATACATGTACAAGAATTACTGTTACATGACAATGTCTCTTTGCTATACCTGGGCTTATATCATAAAAGGAGACATGGTGGTCAGGTAAAACTAACCCACTTAATCTTTGAATGTGATGTATGTTGAACATTTAATACACGGATTTTAAAGCATCAACTGAAGCAGCACAATTGCCTGCGCACATGTTTCTGAATGAAGCAAACTAATCTTTAAACATTTGGTTAAAAATGTGATCCCAGAAACATACTTCAAAATTTATTTTGAAAAATAGCCAAAAGTTTCGCTGACAATAAAACCTTCCCACGTTTTTAATATAGCCATATAAGGACATTGATCCCTTTACTGGCAATGTTCAAAAATGTTTTGACGATTAAGATAGAGAGTTTTAGTCAATTAGTACGCCAACGGTGAAATAAGGAAAATCATCCTCATCCAACGACGGATATACCCATATCAATAATAAGCCTGATTGTTGGCTAAAAGAACCGTATTAATATTGAACTAATTCTTTATTGATCTCAATCAAGGCAAGGTGAGATTAGAATCATTTTAAAACATTTTTTAAGATTCTTGTGACAATGTGCTCATTGGTAATCGAAACTTATATTTAAATGAAACTTATTATTACGTTAAATCAAATTATTTAATAGATTCAATATATTTTTAATCATGGCATAAACAGTTTATATGTCAATCGCCACTAAACATGATAACGGTTTGGTTACACATACATAAAATATTGAGAGAATCATACATATACTGCAATGAGAAAAGTATGTAATAGTATGGAATGAGTGTTACGTATGATATTATCATACAGGTACTGATAATGGTAAGCGAAGGTTTGTAAACACAATCAATACATTTATTATCAAAAAAAATATAAAAAAAACAATATGATATCAAGCAATAATGTATAAGTTTATTCAATCTATTATGTGTGTACATGTGTCCTAAATGTATCCCTCTGACATTCACTAAACCACGAGGTAATTGCTTATCGGAAACTCTTCCGGGTGCTTATTTTAAAATAATCAGAATTACTCTTTTATGACTTGTCATTATCGATTTTTGATTGAAAATCTTTCCAGAGGGAATTTAGATCGCATGACAGACTGATGTTATCTGAGTTCTTATGTGGATAACAAATAAAATTCCATTAGTTGATTTTAAGGTGACGTACCAAATTGCATGCATGCTTTCAGTTGTTGAACGGGTTTCGAAGAAATATAACTGATCTCTGTCGTTGATTTTAATCAGCATTATCCTTGGTTAAATCCACATGGAATAACATATGATTTTTAATAAAAGGTCGCAGAAATCTATGGCGCATTGCGGATATTTTTTAGCTAAAACCCTGAAAGGTTGATAGCTGCATCTTCGTTATAATATCACATATACTTACATTGTGAGTATCATACATATTAAACTATCAAATAACAGACATATAATACCATAATCTGGATATTTTTTTAATTTCATATTAGATGAAACGACGTATAAGTGTCTCTGAACAAATTTACCAACAGTAGTGAAGATATTTATCAGGAAACATGCCAATACAAGTAATAGAGCTTCAAACTTATCATCTAATTTTAAACATAGCTTTTAGGCTAGTGGCAACCTCCTACATATGTTGTTATTCGCATGTTTTTAATACGTTTATTTAGTGAGATGTGTTCTAATGTAATGTAATGTAATGGTCAAAACATTTTGTATGTCTCAAAAATACAGATTTCAATCGAAGTACATATAAGAGTATGAATTAATTCGACAGAAGTTTGCTCAATGTCGTTTGAAATGAAGGTGAGTATTATATCGAATCACATTCTCAGTACGTACCTGTCCCTCAGCAAAGTTATGCAAATATTAAGAACAGAAATATGGGCTATATAATATAACAAAACTAGAAAACAGTGTATGAGACAATACATTGGATTTGTATTGTATCTGAATAAACGTGCACTCCTATATTAAATAAAAATGTCCGGTATACACATGTAATGCAAACTCAGACATTTAGAAATTCAATAACTGTTTCCCTATAATGCCAAGCATTAATGCAATAATTTTAATTTACCGTAAAAAATATATTAATTTTCCGGATCGGTGATGTGAAATATTTCTTATGCTTGCATGATCGTACATTTGAGCTGTCCAAACATAGTAAATGCGTATAATTTAAGCTAGATTGTTTAAAACTATTTCACATAAACGAGTTATCAATTACAGTTATATATTTCATATATGTTTTTTTAATTGATTTTTACTTAAAGTATACATAATTGCTATGTTTTTCAAAGCTATCTATCCAAAATTGTCATTTCTAAATGTTTCGGAATGCTAGTTGCTTTCATAATTTTAGTAAACAATGTGGAAAGGTATACGATGCCACGAGGTTTATCAGAACTATTTTATAAAACTACGTCAAACTATTTAATAATAGTTGAGGTACTTTACTGTTCAAAACAAAACAAAAATATCCGTTAAACACTATAGGCTCAATGGCACCTTTTTTCAAAAGTCAGTGCAGCTGTATGATATATAATTCGTTCATCAAAGGTGCCAGCGGAGGCCTGCCAGTGTAAGACAAGTTGAATGATTATACTATTACAATGTACCATGGATTTTAAAGCGAATCTTAAGACTTGCATGGTACTATCTACCACAGATGAGATACATCTGGCATCGATTAATTAATGAACATATTAAATGTATTGTTGTTTAATATAAGTGATATACCTTTCAAAGTAACCGTCGCCATTTTAAGAATGACATTTATCACTAATTTATACTCAATTAGAAACTGTTCTATTTAAAATATTTGAGTTAAAGGGACATACCCTATAACTGATGTCAAACTTAATATTCTCCAAAACATAAATAATAGAATCTTTGGAAGCATTTAATTTAACCTAAAAGTTTCAGCTACGTATTCCAGTCATTATCGATAAAGTCAGGGGATTAAAATATACTGCAGTACCGTAACCCATTCAATAAGCTATGTAGAGTTGTTGTTGTACAATTAATGGGTGGATGCGATTTATTACAGAAGGACTATATATTAATTAATTGTGGTAAAATGAGGCATTTTTCGCCATAAGTTCTTCTTTGAAAGTGTATTTATTTATCGTTTAACGTTCATTGAACACATAATCTATGTTTCGAGAATATAATTGGCTAGATGTAGGGATGTCCCTTTAAACTCTGAAATTTCGTCTATTTTGCAGTGTCATTTTATATTTATATGCAAAAAGAAGAAAGATGTCAATCTAAGGTTCATGTATTTCATACCAGCTTTAAAGCATTGTTTTTAGTTTGTTTCATCGTCATTATGTAGCATGGTCATTTTCAAGGCAAATAATAATATCTTTAATAAAGGCCTTTGTCAATCTATTTGTATCTTTTTCTAAGATGAAAAAAACGAATATCTGAACATGAACACGTTCAATTTACAGCTTTATAGAGCAAACGACAAACCAGATAATATTTTGTCTGCATGATAAACGTCTATTATCCCTTAATAGAGAGGACATGTTTATTGTGGCTTTGCATACTACCTGATATAGTATGAGTCCAATTGTTGTACATTCCTCTTTCTACAAAATGTTTTCATTCATATAACTTTATATAACTTTCATTTTCCTGTCAAATTTGGAACCTTATTGTTTATTTTCATTACATATACTGCTTTTCATGTCAACATTCGGGAAGAACGTTAGGGTTTTCAACAAGAAGTGTTAAGGTTCTTCTAATTTTCACTGAATATTCTCTGTCATTGGATGAAGACTCAACAAATCACTTTACATAGTTTTGGAGTTAGGGACAGGACACGCTCGCTAGACGGACAAACGGAAAGCCAGAAACGTTTACTATAAACTTTCCTTCGGGATGCACTTCAGAAGGAAAAGAACAGATAGATTATACACTCGAGGAAGACAAGTCATCCTGTTCAAATCATCCTGTTTAAATTATATCTCAAAATTTATCCAAATGAAGCACGTACTGAATGGCCTTCTGGACGGTCGGAAAACCAAGACTGTATGTACACAGCCGTAGTCATGTGTAAATTTACGTGACATCAACATGCATCGTTAACCCTGTCATAGGTTTTTCTGCTGAATCAGCAACTGATGTTAAACTCATTATCTGTCTATTGACGTAATGTTGCAATCCTAATCATTGACTAAAATGTGATATCAAGTAAAGCGTCCTCAGAGCATTAAACACTTAGTGAACAGAAGCGACCGTAAATGCTATATGTTTTGATGAGCGTTGATTCGTATTTAAGATGACCCGCTTCGAAACTTATAAAATCGAATCAGGATGCCATAAATTAAATTAATTGAGTTTAGCAGTTTTTATATATCTTCAACGTGTTTATGTTTATAGCTTTATTAGAAAATCGCTAGTGTATTTTGAAACTCGTTACCAAATGTAAAAGGAAGAAAGACCTTCAATTTTGTATAAGCAACATTTTGGTATACCGGTTTGTAAGGAAACTAAGTGCAAAATTGGTAATCGTAAGTATCAGAATTACTCCGGTTGCAGTGTAACAAATAATTGTCAGCTAGAAAAAAAACTACTTATTGTCAAATTGGATGAAATAAGGCTTACAATTAATGCCGAACTTTGTTTCAATTTGATAAGGTTTTCCTTTACACAAATATGAAAACTATCATCTATATTTGCACCACTAAGGTACATTTTTGTAGCACTCAGAATAAAATTAAGAAATTATATAGAATTATACCTACGTGAAAAAATAATACTATAATGTCAAATTTGCACATAATTCTCAGATACTGCTCGATCGTGTCATCTAATTGCATATCTGTTTTTTGGTACTATCATATTCAGATATTTAAACATGATAGATTCTACTACTTGAATTAAAACTTCATGATGAAATTTCTAACTCACTAAATTCGTTGATGATGCGATGGACCAACAAGAAGTGAAAAATCCAACATGTCATGACAATGAAAAACAATAGCATTCTGCCAGTAATTAAGCAGCACAGACAACCGGAAGAGTAGTTACTGGCGCCATTTAATCAATGACATTTGCCTTCTTGCCGATGGCTATATCACGTTTATCAAATTAACAAATGTGAAAAAAATTCACAAAATTCCACACAAAAATTAAGACCCTCTAGGGCAAATACAGGCAATGCTAGGAATGTTCTTCCCAATTATTTCCACGTCAGCACATAAATATTCATTAAACTAGACAAAGAAAAGTCAGTCGTTTTGGTCACATACCAGTATCACCTTTGTCTTTATCTATGTTATCTAATTAAGTAATAATCATTTCAATTTTGCATATTTTAGAAATATGTAATTTATACTATGTACAATGATATATACAAAAACATGGGAGATATTATACATATAACATGTGAAATCTTATTACAGAAATATTTTATAGCTTCATCCTTTGATTTACACTTTGATCTTCGATAAACTGTGGATGCCATGTACGTGTTCAAATGTAGTGAAATGTTAATTATAATAGCACTTTATTGGCGCGCAGCATAAACCTTCTAAAGAATACATATTACATGTAAGTAACAATAATTCAATTTTGACAAAATATTTAAAAAGTAAAGATCATCATATACAGTATGGACAGCACCTTCACATAAAGTGAATTATTCAGCTTTGGGGAAAGACAGAAGACAAGATTCACACGGCAGCTTTAATAATTACCATAATAAAGAAAGCGGTTATATCAAGTACTGACAAAAACATAAAACAACATGAAAAACATACTCTGTGTGCAAAGCAAACACTTAAAATAACAGAGGTTAGCCCCTAGAAGCATCGGTAACCTGAAATGTTAGGGACTGTGTGTTTAAACTAGTTCTCAATCTACTCCAAACTAAACCTTACAACGCCTTTGGCATGGATTCTTTAGCAGTCGAGCGCTATACTTCTAGGGAATGGTACAATGTACATGTAGATTGCATTTATCATAATACAACGGCAACCTTTTTTTATTCAGAGTAATCTCTAGTTACATGTTCATGTCCTGGTCAACGGTTTTTATTTCACCCAGATAACTAAACAGACACACAGACAAACATACAGGCACAGATTAAAACACAAGGAAGTAGAGTCATAAATATCACTACATGAGCGTTCACCAAAGGTCAAATATTTTGAAAAGCACAACACATTGTTGTCATGGTGAGTTGTTCAGTACACATTGCTGTGCTAGCCTACATCGCTGATCTTTTTTCACTTAATCATTGTTTTCCCGTAGGGCCCTATAATTGAATGGCAACCTTTTTCTCTTCATCTCTAATTGGTTCCCATTATATGCTAATGCATACGATAATTTAATGGCTTTTATACTCCGGCCACTGGATGTAGTATGTTAGAACAAGGGTAATCCTTAATAACGAGATGGTGATACCGAAATGCCCAATAAACTATTCTCTCCAGTAATTTGGCGCATTCGTCTATTTAAAAAAAATGACTGAAAACAAAGTATACTGAAATTAACAGTTTTTAGTTTGAACGTTTTGGTTTCTGTTGATGTGGGGGGAGGGGTAAATGATGAGTTTGGTACTCGATGGCCTCTATTTAAACAGTCCTGCCGAGACGTATACAATGTAAGACCATGCCTATCTCAGTGCTATTTGAAACATTAGGCTTATACATATAATAAAAGTACAAACATCAATTGCACAAAATGTCAATGCAAACCTACATTTCAATCTCAATGTAACAGTTTTCAATAATATAAAAGAGTTTTATCTTCACAGAATGTGTAAAGGGAGGGTTGTGCGTGTGTACATGGTTGTGTTGTGTTGTTGTGTTGGGGGTGGTGGTTGTCGTTCTCTGTGCCAATCTTGGGGGCTACTGTTGTCCTGTTTTGTTTTGTCTTCTCTCCCCCCTTTTTTTTTTTTCTGAGAGCATTTGTATCGTCCATACATTTACACAACGTATTAAGAGACATATTTCAGAACTTTGTTCATTCCAATGAACCATTGTTTCTAGCTGATGAAAGCGTGAAATAAATACGGCTTCTCTGATAAACTTCATTAGGTTATATCCCGATTTTCTTTTAATCTTCCGAATGCAACTTAGATTTGTAGCTCTATTTTTTATAAACGTTTCCTTTTTCAACATTTAGTGTGAGAACAACGATGTCGATACACACTTATAAAAATGTTATACCAGTACTTAACTGTAATATGAGACGGCTAATGGTTGGACAAAAATTAACATGAATATATTTAAACAAAATAAAGAAACAGTACTAGAATCTCATAGATAAATGTCTCCAATAAACCCGGCAGTCTTGTATTCTTCAAATTAAGGCAAAATGCCGAAATGTCTCGCATCAATTGGCTTTTCCTTCCTACTTGACTCCGATCATTCTTAGTTCAGTTTAGTTTATACTGAAAAAAGCTTGAAGCTTATCGAGTCACTCTCGAGTCCGTTTCCTGGAAAGACCAGTACTGGTGTCATATGAGGAGGACGGTTGTCACCCAATTCTTACCCCTACATGTGTACCTGTCAATGAAATCAGTTATAAATATTAGTATAGCGAGAAGGACTCTTCCTTCATCCAACACATTCTTTTCTCAAATGTTAGAAATAGGATAAATGTACGTAAAATAATTAATGTATTTTACAAGAAGAACAACACGCCTTATTCTGCTAATTTGACCATGTATTACTGTTTTGTCTGGATGACTCGTTTTGCTTCGGGTAAAACACCTTCCATTACCGCTTTCAAAATACATCCAGTTTTAGGGTATGCCTCTTTAAATGTAGACTTACGAAGGAGGAGGTGCGTTTTTGGTACGTGGCATTCCCTGTTTGATATTATTTTTGTTTTTACGAAGTTTGTATTGTGTATTATGTATTGTAGAAATTCTAAGAAATTACCTACGATGGAAGTAAAGAACGTAATGTAAGTTCCGCACAATGTATTACATCCTTGTTTAAAGCAAACTTAATCTCAGTCTATGTGGATGATCATTTACCTAATTTCGGGGAAACTATTACACTTGGAAGTATAAACAATCAAGGCGCATTTTTGATGTTGTGAATCGTAACGACGAAGTAAAGTACATAAAATACAAATTCGCCACTGATATTTTCCTTTGATTTATTAATATAAATGAAATAAGGTAGAATTACGTCTGGAAATGTAGGTCGCCGGCTGAGTACAGGAACCTTAAGGCATACACATGTAAGCACTAAAGATTTAATAATGAAAAACATAAAGTGTGGTGGATGACAATTGTGTTTACATTGTTCGTGAGATTATTTATTCAATTTAATGTTGTACTTTGAAGCCTTATGCAATTAACGTACACAGTGAACCCTGCCCTTGCAACCACTTTAGTTAACACAACAACCAGATGTGTGCAACCACTTTAAATTACTCCTTTGTAATTAAAGATGACGGCAAATTAGGCGAAGAGACAACTTGTCTTAAAGGACTACAATTTCAACATCTTGTGTGTGGTCGCTTTAAACAGGTTTGACTGCATTCTTAATATGAGCTTCAATTTCGTGATACATGTATCTCGATGGCCGGAGCGACATAAGTGTTTTGCATCAAGGGCTGTAAAACTCTGTTTTAATGGGAATAAGACCTGTGTACGATGACATATCGTCCAGAAAATAATCGCGGCAGTGTAGCAATGTCCTTCGCGATGAATTTTGAAAATAGAATACAAATCCTATAATGGTATATTAATTTATCCGCAACGAACTTTGCTATGATAAACATTTTAAAGTCAAAATGCATGCTGCAGTGCAAACAGTTTAAAAGAAATGGGTTACTTGTGGACAATTATTGATTATGTTACGACCTCTGAGTGGCTGAGATCTCTAAACTACGACATGGTGTGTGTAAATCATTGCCAGATTTATCTTTTGCAAAGGACGCGCGATTTTCCATCTCATGTTACAGAAGCAGAATGTTATTATTACAAACTTGCAACCGGTAATTACCTTATATAAATGTCGTATACTACAGCCTAGCACAAATCAGTGCGGGGGCGTGATCTGCTTATAAACCGATATCAAAGTAAAGGTATACACCCTTGCTCACGTCTTGATGAAGAGAAAATCTAGAACATGTTATGGCCTTGCGGAAAGTTTTTTGAAATCAATCAAACTTAATCAAAGCAATAACTCATTAACAAATGAATGTAAAATGCCACTAGCAGTAAGAGAATGCACTCAAATGTATAAATGATTTCATGGAGTAGAATACTGCTGAACACAAACATAATTTTCGTATCTGAGGCAACTATTTGTCGCCGGTGGTTCCGTCAGTCCTTTTGGCGTTACTTCGGCAATCGAATCTGATCTATTAAATGGTTCTCTAGCATTTGTAAAGTTTAATAGTATATTTCAGTATCATTCAGCATAAAAAGTCACAGATAATATCAAGCAAATGACTATTCTATATTGAAATATTATAAGATTAAGATAAGATAATTAAATTAATAAGAGATAAGCATAATAAACTACAAATAATCACAGTGAATTTATTACATTTACACCTAAAAACAAAAATAATATCAAACAGGGAATGCCACGTACCAAAAACGCAGCCTCCCCAAAACGAGCCCCACAGCACCCAGAAGTGCACACCACCAACACACACACACACACACACACACACACACACACACACACACACACGCACACACAAACGACACACACACACACAATCATGTACACACACACACATACACCACCAACACACACCAGCACACAAAGCAAACACACGAGGACAAAACGAACAATTAAAGGAACACAGTGGGGCACCGCCTTGGAACGGTCAGTGGCAAAAACACCACTGGGGAGCTTAAACCGGTTTATGGTGCGCACCCAACCTCACTCTTACCCCCACCATGTTCCAAACTCACGGACAGTGTAAATAAAAGTAATCCCTGCTAGGTGAATCTCTAACACACGCAATGGAAACAAAAGGCTGGTATGTAAAACACAAAAATGCTCGTGTATAAATATATAAAAAGCAAACCTTGAGAACCAAAAAACGTATGTACTCAATGCCTTTTGCAGAAGGCAGAGCACCAAGAGAAACACCCTTAAGGGCCCGACGAAACAGGCCAGAGGACAGAAATCAAAACGTTTCGTCCCAGTGGGTTTAAAAACTGCCCATCACAGAGTCCTCCCCCTCTTCCGTCAGACACAATGTCATCTAGCTTAAAGACATAAACAAATAAGAACATACACTTACATGTACATGTATGAAAATCATAAGAAATTTACAGGTAAGACTATGCACCTTCTGCTTATCGAAACCTAAGAATTAACTAAAAACACCGATGCGAGAAAATAAGCACTATTGCGCAATTACAAAATGTTTTAAAATAACTATTATTGCCTCTGATCAGATCAGGAAAAAACTGATTAGCAGAAACTGTATAGGAGAGCATAAAATATACAGAGTGAATGGGAAAGAAAATCTAGCCAACAATATTTACACAAATAAAATTGACGTAAAATATCACGGCAGGTTTTAGCACATAGACAAACAAGCACAGGATGTGTAAACAAAGTGACAAATTGATCAATGAGAGGCAAATCTTGAAAACCAATGCAGACATTTTCAGCTTTGCTGAGCAAGCAGCTGCGAATATCTTCATATTTGCGACAGTCCATTAAAACGTGCATTTCATCTTCTAATACATTGCAAAAACAACACTTTCTATCCTCTACTCTCCATTCTTTTATATCTAACTGTCTCAGTGGAGCAACTCCACATCTAAATTTACTAAGAGCTGATCTATGTTTTGCTGACATAATTGTCTTACAGTAATTTTCAACACAAAATTCCTGTTTAAATTATCTGTAAGTTCTTAACTTATTTCGACCAGTGCCTGAAGCACCAGTAATACTGTTAATTGAACTTAACCAATCAATTTAAAAATAAATCATGGTCTTCTTTACTACGCTATTGACCAAACTATTTTTATGAACAAGAATATTAAATGAACAAAACTGATCAAGATTGAATGCAGAAAACTTCTTTTCAACTGCAAAAACAACAGTTTTTACATGTTGTACTAGCGAACCCGGAGGCCCAGTGTGAGTGTGCAACACGTTTATTAATTCTAGATTCAGGCATATTGCCAGTGCGAGCCCACGAAACTGAAATACATTTCCATTGGCGTACTATAGGGATTTGCCAAGCCATTTCACCAACAACTGCTGCATTTGGTGTATATCTACCAACACCGAAGAAATTTCTTATGGCTCTATTGTGAACAGTATTTATGCAGGAGAAAGATTTATCTCCCCAGACTGAAACACCATAGGCAACAACTAGCCAAACAACAGAGTCATAAAGTTTTGTAAACACATCATACGGTACACCGCCTATAGATTTACATTTAGCAATGAGGAGACCCAATGTATGGCTGGCACTCTGAGCAACTGCCTTAGCTGTTATATTCATATCTAAATGTTCTTGTAAAACTAAGCAAAGGAATGTATATTTACTAAGCACTTGCAATGAACTGTCCCCACATGTAAATCTATGTTCAGCTCTAGGAGTAGACACAAGTCTAAATTGTATAATATTGCTCTTTGTACTACAGTATTAATACACAAACTCATTTATATTTCATCAATCATTTAAGGCATTCAGTAAAAGTTGAAGGTCATGCTGAACGTAACAATTTGACAACGAACAAAATAGATTTATCAAGACTGCAAAACAAATATTTAAAAAATCCAAATTCAATTCATCCTACATCAAATGCACTGCTTGCACGGGTAAAAGTATTACCGTCATTTAAATAGATTGGAAAATCTAAAAACATTTCTCAAGGTACTGTGTCCTCTACAGCACACTTTTATATACCAATTATTGTTATGAACAAATATTCCCCCACTACGGAAACAAAGTATGTCGTAATGTGATACGGAATATGCAAACAAACAGAAGGTTAAACTCATTTGCTTGAAATATTACACAGACAAAATTACTATAATTACAACCAATTTCCTGAGTAGAACAGATTTCAGCTTAGCGTTGAACAAAAATGACTTTATAATAAACCAGCAGTTGATCAGCAGTTTCTCTGTTAATGACGAAGGCAAATTTTAAGCAGGTTTTTAGGTAATGATGACTTAAGATATTTTCACTGTGCTAAATGTGTCTCAATGTGTAAAGAATTGATAACTATATACGTGTCGTTTAAATGATTTGACCTGGTGACCTAGTTTTTAACCAAGACGATTCACCATAGACTTAAACACGTTATATAGGTCAACAGCCTTTTAAACTGTCTTTAAAAAAGGAACTCACCTTGTTGAATTATAATCATGTTTCATCCAACTTGAAAGGAGACGTGTGCTTTCTTTCTTGATATTGTATCTTTAAGTGATATAACTGTTTATAAATACATTGCTTTTATAAGAACTGCTTTTGATGGCATCAGTTCAACGCCGTGGTGAATTTGAATATACGAAAGAGTTTCGGTCAAATAAGATAATGACTCTAAAATTAATGTCTGTCGAAATTATGTGGACACTAGGCCCTGAGATATAGAACACTTTACCTATGGGTGTAAAAACTCACTAGTGAATTATCGGGTTGTTCATCACCAAGGATGAAACTTAAAATGGTTTTATAATTACTATTGTAAAGGTCAAAGTTTCAGTGATAGTAAATAATCAAACGTGTTCCGATTTATAACTGGGAAATATCCAGCTTAAGGTCCTGTAAAGTGTCGTCATTATTGTTACGGTACAAATATAGTTAGATATAGGAACAAACTTTCAGAAAAAAACATGCAGTTTCATCTGACATTTTGGTAAACACAAATCATAATGAATATACAGTAATATCATAAATGAATAAACTATTAAAGACATTTTACATCTTTAAAAGTAATTAAAAAAGATAATTACACATACATTGTATGTTTTAAGCATAATGCGTAGAACGTATTTACATGTACAGGTAACTTTGATACAATAAAGGTGATGTTATGTTCATCTTTATTTCCTTTTTAGGTACTATACGTTTAAGTTACGGTTAACATGCCTTGTAACTTTTTAAAATACTTAATATCGCTTTATAGTTTGCAAACATATTCTCTTTGCAGTTAATGAACTAGTCGTTTAAACTTTTTACATAAAATCAACATTTATTCTGGACTAAAGCCAAGCATAGTGCTTCATTGTTTGCAAATTCCCTGTAGGTTTGCACTCTGATACACTCTCATACTTGAGCTTCTATGAAACAGTTATTTTTCAAGAACGAATAAATATCTTCTAAGGAAGCATACGATGAAGGTATTGTCTTCGTAAACGAGATCCGTGGTTTGCGATTCATCTTTAAATGTGACGATGAAAGGGTTAAACAAGGCGAACCAGAACGCAATTTGGCTATGCTCGCCTTAGCTTGGTTGAAAAACAAATCCTGAATGTGTGATGGGTGTTTGAAATAAATTCAGAATATCAGTTTAATATATTTTTATTATTAGACACACTTGTAGCTGTATACAAGTAAGGCTGCTGCAGAAATGACTACTTAGAATGAGAAAATTGGGTCCAGGGTGCATGGTAAAATTGATATGTATAAATTCGTTTTTTAGAACATCAGTCAATAGTCATATTATGTCACATTTGGAACAAAAGTAGTATGTGCTTTCACGAATAATCATCCATTGATTTAACAACTATGGTCAGAGAGATATCAAATACCCCAACAGTGTGATGGTATCAATGGTACAAGGGTACAATGATACACATTTCTCCTCGTTTAATACTTCAGATGATTTAATGGTTATGTATGCCTTAAGCTGTAAATGAGGTTTGGGGAATTCAGCCTCTAAGTTCTAATTCAATTCTAGATAGATTATTAATAAGATGAAAATAATGAGCGTTAAATTCACCTACAAGTGGAAAGATGTTGTGTCAATTTACAATACTAAGATGACTGTACCGGGGAAGAGAGGGCACTTTGATAAAATATAACTTGGAAATACGATATTTTTACAATAAAATCAGTACCTGAAAACATCAGCTTATGTAATAGACAAAACAAGAGCTGTCCCTAACAAGTGACAAATGCCCCCGAAAGGGTCCTCTCCATGTGCTCAATAATTGTGCCATGTAATTTTAAAATCCTTCCATGCATGACATAGTTACAGTCCGGACACAAATGAATACATATAAACAGGATCCATTACCTTCAAACTCTAAGTGTCACCTTGACCTTTGAGGTAGGGACATGAGTCTAGCACGCGACACGTTGTCTTGATGAGCTAGACATTTATGCCAAGTTATTTTTAAAATCCTTCCATGCATGACAAAGTTACAGTCAGGACACGAATGTGTGCATGTATAGATGATTCCATTACCTTCAAACTCTAAGTGTGACCTTGACCTTTGAGATAGGGACGTGCGTCTTGCACGCGACACGTCGTCTTGATGTGCTGAATACTTGTGCCAAGTTATTTTTAAAATCTTTCCATGCACGACAAAGTTACAGTCCGGACACGAATGTGTGCATATATAGAGCATTCCATTACCTTCAAACTCTAAGTGTGACCTTGACCTTTGAGGTAGGGACGTGGGTCTTGCACGCGACACGTCCTATTATTGTGCTTGACATTTGTGCCAAGTTATTTTTAAAATCCTTCAATGCATGACAAAGTTACAGCCCGGACACGAAAACATGTAAGGTCGGACGCACAGACGGGCGAACAGACGGACGGCGCGATTTTAATATGCCACCCTTCGGGGGCATAATAAAAAACAAACTCACTGGACACATTATTTAGTTATAAAATAGAGGTTAATAACTGCGCATCAGTACGACAAATCATTGTTTATTACACGATAACGATATTATTTCGATTATAACATGACCAGATTTTACAAAAGGTGAATAAATGCAAAGCGTTATTTTCTACACGAACGTTCATTTAACGTCATGCGGCGCAATATGTTTACAGCATATCTATTCCTGCGTTGTTGATGGTTTAATATATCATACATATTTTTTTCTGTTCTTGTGTATAGAGACAAAATCGTTAGTCATGTTAAAATCATTATAATTATAATGACCATTGAATATATAATAATTATAATCATTATGCTTAAATTGCAAAGTCGATATTATACTTTGGAGTAAAATGAACATTTCGTGTGTGTTAAAACATCTGCAGAATCCCGAGCAATGCCTGGTGACTAAGTCCTTAAGGAGAAGTCTTTATGATAGAATATACACTTTGATTTTAATTGTCATTAATTTCAGCGACGACTTATTTTCATATTACTTTTTGTGATGTGTACATACAATGTAAAAACAACTGAAGAAAACTAGAGATTGTTTTTCACAAAAAAACTTGTCTCCCCCCTTATGACCTTGACCTTTGAGTTAGTGACCCCAAATTATAACGAGAAATTGACCAACGGTCACTGTGACCTTGACCTTTGAACTACTGACCCCAAAAACAATAGGGATCATCTGCTCAATAAGACCAATCATCCTATGAAGTTTGAGGTCTGTAGGTCTAAAGGAACTCTAGTTATCATCCGGAAACGAGAATTGACAAACGGTCAGTATGACCTTGACCTTTGACCTACTGACCCCAAAAACAATAGGGATCATCAGCTCTATAAGACCAATCATCCTATGAAGTTTGAGGGCTGTAGGTCAAAAGGAACTCTAGTTATCATCCGGAAACGAGAAATTGACCAACGGTCACTGTGACCTTGACCTTTGAACTACTGACCCCAAAAACAATAGGGATCATCTGCTCAATAAGACCATTCATCCTATGAAGTTTGAGAGCTGTAGGTCAAAAGGAACTCTAGTTATGTCCGGAAACGAAGAATGGACGGACGGACTGACGGACTCCCCCAGTTTGAGGGTTGTAGGTCAAAAGGAACTCTAGTTATCATCCGGAAATGAGAAATTGACCAACGGTCACTGTTGACCTTGACCTTTGACCTACTGACCCCCAAAACAATAGGGATCATCTGCTCTATAAGACCAATCATCCTATGAAGTTTGAGGTCTGTAGGTCTAAAGGAACTCTAGTTATCATCCGGAAACGAGAAATTGACCAACGGTCAGTGTGACCTTGACCTTTGACCTACTGACCCCAAAAACAATAGGGATCATCAGCTCTATAAGACCAATCATCCTATGAAGTTTGAGGGCTGTAGGTCAAAAGGAACTCTAGTTATTCCGGAAACGAGAAATTGACCACGGTCACGTGACCTTGACCTCCTTGAACTACTGACCCCAAAAACAATAGGGATCATCTGCTCAATAAGACCATTCATCCTATGAAGTTTGAGAGCTGTAGGTCAAAAGGAACTCTAGTTATCGTCCGGAAACGAAGAATGGACGGACGGACTGACGGACTGACGGACGGACGGACTGACGGACAGGGCAAAAACAATATGTCTCCCCCCGAGGTGGGGGAGACATAATAAGCGTTGTAAAAGTATACCCGTGGTATAACAATTCGAATTAAGCAGAACATAAAATTTATGTTTGGTTTAATCAAGGACAAAAATGACTTCTTGTGAATGGGGGATGTCTTCTGTTACCAATATACCAGCTGATTGTCAATAAATCTGTCTCTTTCAAAATGTAATTATTTAACTAGAGCTAGGTTTATCTCGTAGTTATTTGAATTTATTTTGTGTGGGAAGAAAATATTTTTGCGTTATTCTATAGTCTGTGAACCGGCATTTAAGATGGAAAAACGAAACCATGGAATGAAATTCCATTAACTCAAAGCAAGGTTCGGTGTTCTCCGTAAAATAATTTCTGAAATTTCGTGTGTATGAGAATCTGCTATCAGGACAGAAATTTTTGTATCGTCATTTGCTTTAATGAAGTGTGAATTTTTTGGAGTTTTTTTTTTGTGTCATAAGATGATATCTGTTTTTAATATTTTCACAATGCTGACCTTTAACTGAAAACTGTTATATACAATGTACGTCAGGTATCTACCTGAAATACGTTCTGGAAATTGTATCAAGTATCAATTGATAGCGATTGTGGCGCCTTCTGCTTTCCATACAATAACAGACTCTTAGGAACGTACTTCAACAGATTGAAATAAAAATAAATCCGTTGCCATTGGAGAAGAACGGCAAAAGCAGTTTTAATAAGTCTGTAAAAAAATAAAAATAAATGATGACATACAGATTCGGTAAAGTGTTGGTGAATTCAACGTAAAATTTTGCTACTTGTTACGTTACTTCATAAAAATTATATAGTATATTACTTAATGTTCAAATGACGCAAGGTTAGGATGTTGCACAATAATTATCTGCTTTAAAGCTGCTCGCTCTCAGATTTTGGTAAAAAAATTAAGTTCTTCAAACTGTATCAATAACATATCTTATAACATAGAGTCATATAAAAAGGTTACCGTATAAATTCCGGATACGCATATCTGTAGATTTGAAATAATACGCTAACAAATAATAAAGCGTTTCAAACGCTTTTGGAATTCCAATAAAAGCATATAGTGTAGTGGTGCCGTAAAACCAGCATTTTCAATCATTTTTTGTAAATTTACTTCTTTTGTTGATTCTAGCCTTTAGTTTTATATTTATGTATTAGTATGTCAATTTTGAAAATTTTATTTTTTTCAACGGCAACTGAGAGCGAGCAGCTTTAACTTTATATTAACTGATTTTACTTTTTTTCTGATTCTAACGCATCTATCTCACTATCTGTCCTAAGTACTACTATTTTATGTGCGTTAAAATGACGTGTTGATAAAAATCACCTAGAAAAAATATCTGAAGTGACTTACTTAGTTTACATATTCAGATATTATTTTGCTTAGTAATTGACCAATAGAGCTTTTAAAAACACTAATTAATGTCAGATGTATTGAAGGAAATTGCAATTTTGTGGCAGATACCTCAACTTTGGTATGAGACACATAGCATGTTCTTTAACTGCCTTTCTCGTGATTTCGTATTTTTGTATAAATAAATAGTAATCATAAACTGTAATCCTCTAATAACATGCTTACGAAAGAAATAAAAAAAGTAGCGCCCGAGTCCTCATCTAAATTATGTGACAACTGACATTTTGCAATGTTTTGAATCCATTAGTTTGTTTGCAAATTTAGATACTTTTCATTAATATTGTTCAGACAAATTTCAATATATACACGATGAATTCATTACAGAACATAATGTAAATCAAAATCACAAAATGTTTACCTACCAGATCGAAGTTCATTAACTCCAATCACTTCAAATAGACGCCTTAACAATCCAACTCGTCTTGACAATTAAACTGAATATCCAGCAAACATTAACACTGAAAGGGAATGATGTAACTGCAACCATAAAACCAATCGCATTTTTCCTCGACGCCGACGGTTTCTATACAGGATTAATCTCCAGTCTTTGTAGAATACGCAAATTACTTCACAGAAATATAAAATCATAAATAGTTCAGGTTATTCCTAAACAATACCGGTATTTAGAGGACAGTTTCGCCAAAAGCTTCTAAATCAAGCCACCTGTTTTGCTCCTGCTGGTATTTTTATAACATTCTTGAACATGATATTGAAAAGAGATATTCCCTGACAAATACTTCCGACACAGTGAGGATTCTGCCTTTATTGCTCCGATATCGCCCTACCAACCGTTTAATTGTCATATAAGCTGTGGTCAACTTGTAGAGGATATTCACTCCTTTGACAATCAATTGCTATCAAAAATGATATAATGAATTTGCGCATGACAAAATTAGAAATTAAAAACTGCATTTTAAATTAACTATATTAAAATTTAATACTGGTATCATCTCCGTATTTCCAGAAAGATTCCTATCAAAATTCGACTAAAGGAAATACAGAGAGCTAATTATTAAAATCAATATTAATTGTATTAGAATTGAGGAAATGACAGAATCAATATGGGATAATGTCTTAAACTAGGGCGGCAGTTAATGCAGCAGAGGTATCAAAATAAATGTTACCTGTGAAACAAATTTATTTAACAAATCATCCGTGCGAGTGAAACTACATTGAAAATCAAATAAACTATAGACAAATCATGTGTGTACTTAAAATTCATTAAAACGACTGAAATAAAATTCCAGCTTCCTCTATCTATCAGAAGACTATCAATAATGTATAAATTTCTAAAATCATTTCTTTTAAAACTATGTAAATGGACGTTTCCAACATAAACGTTCGCACTGTAAGTACAAACTATTTTTTTTCTACAAATGAAGAGACGTAACAGAAACACTGGAAGTTTTTGTACTCAATGTTTACCTTGGTAGTAAAAACATGTCCAGGTCAAGAAAATAAAGCGACGATCCCTTAGATCACAGAACTGACTCATCACAACAAGAAGGCATAGTGAACAACTAATCATATGCGAGACCAGAAGCCAGACATGGTACACGATAGACCAGAGAGCCTGTGTGAATGATACAGTATAATGATTCCTTTATAAATATAGCATGAAGAGCAGACAATGCCTACTGAAATAAACATGAATGAAAATGAGACATCTGCCATGCAGCAAATAAACAGTTACCACACTGGACACAATTGTGCATAAATGGCTATTAGCCAGGCATGTTTAGATATAGTTTTCCCTTGTTCTGATAAAAGCTCAGAACTAGGTAGGACCTTTTTGTCACTAAAATAATGACTACTGTTGACAACGCTTGTGATTTTTACAGAATAAATAACAACTTCATTTGCCCCAGTGAACTTAATTTCTGTCAATTTGGAAATTAAGATTAAGCAAAAGGTCTCCTGTAGTGAAATACTTAATTCTTCTTAAAGATTTGAAAATTTATGTCACCTTAAGGAGATTAATTATGTCTAAGGTAAATGCATGAAAAGACACAGGAACATGACGAAAAAAGGCTTATTTCAAAAATAAGAATCACACTGGCAATTCAGCTGGGAACAATCGACGAATCATGTAACTACAAACAATTTAAAGACGTTTCCTTTACGTATCAAACTTTGCCCTGTCATATTATTTTCTTCAAACTTGGCATTTTTACTGAGTATTACGTTTAAAGCAGAAGTCTGTGATAAAAATCTTAGGTTACCGGCCATGATCTGGAATTGTGGGCTCTTGAAAATCAGACAATATAACGCAATGTTGTTTGTATTAGAAAATTTGACATTTTCGAAAAAAAGTTAGAAGTCTTGGTTGTTTACCAACGTAGTTACGAATCAAATTTTCTGTTATGCCTTAAAGGCAACATGTTTAAATGTAATGCTAAGATGTTTATGATTTTTAATTTACAATTATATACATACATACATACATACATACATACATACATACATACATACATACATACATACATACATACATACATACATACATACATACATACATACATACATACATACATACATACATACATACATACATACATACATACATACATACATACATACATACATACATACACAGAAAATTAAAACACATATATTTTTTGTTTCATTCTTATCACAGGCTTAGTTTTATCATAGACTTTTGCTGGAATGAGTTATTAATACATGTTTACAGCATAAGTTAAATGCATTTTACACGTCTGATTTTCAAAAAATCTGATAAAGAGTAGATAGTAATCTTCCTTAAGTTGCACTATTACCAATCTATTTTTGTTTCAGGACCAGCCGTCATATTTGAATAATTAATGTTCAATTAATCACTGAAATGTAATTTATCAGTGGAGTGAAAACGAAACTTTAACGTGAGTATAAACTTCGAAAGTTCTATGATACATTGTATCACAAAGTAATTATCAATTTTAAAGATAAAAGCATAAACTGAAAATGAATACAAATGATGCAAAATGTAACACTTTATGAACTGAACATGGTATAAAGAAATAATTATACAAAGTAATATGTAAATAATTGTTTCTTACATTTTAGTGGTAAGATTGTGACATATGCATATCAAATATTTATTAAATGGTGTATAATGTGTTTAGCTGTATTTCATCAAATGCTTCCTCATCGTTAAGTTCTTCAGTCTAAAAACAACAGTTGAAAATAGATATTTAGCCATTTAAAGTTGCATTTTCCTGCGATACTTTCATATCTATCTTTGGATAATTTAGGACAAAGGTGCTTTTAGTGTTATTCTAATGTTTCGAGATATAAATTTATATTAATGTGTTTTTAATTTTTATAAAATTATGGTGAATTCAGGAGTTCATATTTTAAGTCAACAGCAATGTTCAAATATATTCGAAGGCAAAAGCAAGGGATTTCATTTTCAATTTAGTCTAATTAAAAGAAAACTCCAACTGTCATTTTAATGAGATCGTGCAGATGGCAAAAATCCATATATTTAAGGCTAGATCTACATAAAATAACCATGAACTAATGTGTTTACTTGAAAACCTTTTTTTCAATTTGTGTTGCAATGGCTATCTCTTACTATATCAACTTCGATCTAATCAAGCACCCTATGGTAAAGTACTGTTGCGTTTATTTTGCCGGTCACTATTTCTAATTAAAACTCATCGTAGGTAATAATGTTTCAAACACTTTAAACTGCCGAATAGATAGTAACCATTGTTGCATCAAAACTATGGAAACATTTTAAATAAATAATTATGGTGTTATATCCCTCGCTTTAATTTGTCCTTTCAGAATATAATTGAGTAACGATGAAAGAAAAACTGAAATTATCATACTTTAAACTGTTACAGTTTCTTGTTTATTTTCAGTACATGTACTTAAATGCCAGAATAGCTGCCATTATTGATAATTGAACGCGCCATTTGTCTTATTACGAGACAAACTATTCTCTATCTTAATTTACCATAAGAATAATGAAAATGTATCCCCGACTTGATCAAGAATATTGCTTTGAGATGCAACGCTTCAACTTGTAATTATTTTCACCAAAATGGATGAGTACATCATGAGATTTAACAGTGATAAATATGCATGAGTCGAGTCATATAGAAGTTTCACTCTATATTTTCTGTGAAATATGTAACCAAATGATTGTATGAAACTTCTGTCTAAAGTATCCTGATAAAGTCGGTTGAATAAAAGTGAATATATTTTATTTACTGATAACCATTAAGGTCTCACTTTCCATGGACCCGTTGACGGACTGGGCGTTTCAGTTAACACCAGTGGTGGCGGGCTGCGTCAACACACATTATCTGCTCTCTAAGTTGAACAGTTCTCAACTGATCTTCACCAAGCTTGGTCAAAATGTTTGTGGGTAAGATATATATATATAATTTTGATAGCCAGCACACTCGCGCCAAGCACTTCTGGTTTCTGGTCCTTGAATTATCACAGATTGATCATCAAGTCATCATTGTCCGCTTTCCAAATCAAACGTGTCTCCCAACCCTCACCAAACATGGCCAAAATGGTTGTTGGCTTGATATCTCGGCCAAGTCAAACAACTAAACAAATCGCTTTCGTAAACAATTGCTTACTGTTCACTAAACTTGTGATTGTTAATTGACCGAATATTTGTTCTATAACAAGCCAAATCGCATCAGTCACTCCGGAGTTACTGTCCCTTTATTGATAAAAATTAGAAAAACAATACTTGTCCGGTTTCAAAAGTTTCAGAACCAGCCTTCACTAAACCTTGCTAGGGATATGTGTTGGCCTACTGTCTCTGCCAAGTTCGATCACCAGCCTAACTCCGGAGTTATTGCCATTTAATAACTTAATTTTAAACAATGTAGATTTGACCTCTGATGGACGTATCCTGTGATAGTTTGGCACCTTGTAGTACTGCAGTTATATATGTTTATGTTATGTAATGTTATATTTACGCTTAAGAGTGCGGACCACTTTACCCCACAGTACAACATAATTCTGTTTAATGCAACAAATCATCAAGTTTAATATCAGCTATATTGAGATGAAACTCTCCTATATCCAAGCGACATTATTTCGCATATTGAAAAGTCTAATTTGTAACATTTGCCTCATTCCCATGTGAGTGTTAGTTACCGCTGTCTTTCGTTATGTTTAACGTTAAAGCATGTGGGCGAAGGGATTCGTCTTAGAAATTTGAGTTTAACCAGATATTAATGTAATTTCAAATTATAATTTTTGAGAAAATTCATCGTGAAAGATAATTTGTTCTGGTAAAGGAAATATTAAATTACCAGAAAAAATATCGTTCAAAATAATCAAGCTCGAAATTGAAACTCGGTGCATATGATGCATTGATATTGCATGTTGCTCGTTTTTTTATATTTCTTTACTCCTATTTGTGAATTGCATTACTGAACACAGATCTTTTAAATGGCAAATTACCTTTATCATAGCGTGTTTTCTCCGTCATTTATATATTTTTATATTCCCGGTCGACCCTGAGAGATACAGATGCAAAGAAAGCCAGGTATCAGAACACAGCTTTTACACAAATAGGCATCTTGGTTCTATTACGTATATGTGTAAAGCATCGATATACGTGATACTATCTCTTAGTTTCTAACCAGTTCATATCTTGATTGGTATGGAAAACTGAAAAGCATTTCTGAAATCCCAAGTACACAAGCTGGGCTTTGAAACGGGGACCTCATGAAAGTCCAGTTCGTTAACCACCCGACCACAGTAATATTCATATTGTTTCAATTAGATTTGAAACAAGCTTTTCTTTCGTTTAATGCATTACTGGAAATGAACTGAAACATCTACATATTTCATAAACTTCAAACTAATAAATGTGCATATTCAAAGTAAATCTTAGCTTGACAACGAATGTTTTCTTGCTTGTCCTTGGAATAATAAAAAGGAATTAACAGCAAAAACGGCTGTTTAATCCGCTAAAAGCTCCACTTTTAACAACAAAAATAAAATCATTTTCTTTCCAAATGCAATTTTGCATTCTGATCTATAAATAATTCTCTGTTTCATTCAAATTATGTATGGTGTCGGTTCTCCTTACATTCGTGTTTAACTTAATGTCTAAGATATTTTGTCTTGACCTATTAAATGCATCAAATCGTTAATGATAAATCAAAGTTTTCTATGAAACTGCCATAGATCAGTGGTAAATTTTATTGATGACGATTATGCACACTTAATATCTCTTTAATCTAACTAAAAGATTTATTAAACATTTGTTACAAGTCTGAATTATCTTAAAAACAAGCTTTTTAGATGGTTATATAATTTGAGGTCAAGTTAAAGAATTGTACACTTACCTCATGATGACAGCACTTTAATCCGAAATGCTCAATCATCTAGCCAACAGTGGTAACAACCCATAACTGTTATCATCTTACGCCAAGATATAATTATTCTTAAATATTTTGTTTTTGTTTTCCAAATACAATCTCTTCGTTTATTTCTTTCATCAAGAAACCAATGTCATGAAGTTAAATTTGACTTATCGTATGCACATGTCTTATAACAAGCACTACGCAAGCAGGAAGTTATGAATTTAACATGATGATATAATCAGATAGAATATCAGTATCAGTCTACGGATAGTTTTAAATGACGCAGCACAGTTAAACGGAAATGATATGACACTATTCTCGTACATTTCATTATCCATACTTGCGTTTATATACACTCCTTGTTGCTAGCATTTATCAATTTAACAAATTACTACGAACAAAAACATGGCTGCAAATATTCAATTAAATTCCGTGAAACTGTAATAGTCCTCAGGGGCAGTTACATGCTAATATTACAGTTACATACTAATGGTTGTGCACAGAGCTTTTGTCTATAAATAAATATAAGTTACAAAACTATTTAAGGTGTCAGTAACTGTCAGTTACCGATATGGTATGTCATATGTTGTCTACAGAAAAAGAACACCAAATGCACACAGACATGTATATTGAGCAGATGTTATGTGAAAAGTAATCTTTCTCCGACGGAGATGTCTGTCAACAGTGGGAGACAGGAACTTTACACATATGATGTAAATATGTGGGTGTATAACATGTATATATTATATTGCCTTTTTTCTATAGTTGTCACTTCTATCGGGGAAAATCACAGACACAGTAAGAATGTATATTCAGCACTGATACTATTCAATGTGAATATACAAAAACAAAATGCCATTCTCAACAGAAGAAGTCTATTATCATTGGGAGACAGGAAGCTGTACACTTAAATTCCGTTTTGTCTAAATCCATTTTCGCTTTGATATTTTTCTTCTGTTACTTTCCGTGCTTTGCTGTTGTAATTTCTCTATCCTTAGTCGAGTTAATATACATTAATAAGAATCATCTGACTACATGTAAACTTGATAAAACACTTTTAGCGTATCAGTTTGATAATGAGTAACGTTAAAGAAATATCATATAAATTTCGAGGCTTGAACGACGTAAAAAACGGGCTGATGTATTTAATTTTTCTAAAGCAAAGAGACGCAGATATTGTGGTCTACAAGATATTCACATCACATCAACTCTGCGAAAAGCTTATACATATTTTGACTTTCTTGACATTCCCTAGCCAGGTTAAATATACTACCTCTTAAGAACGAGGGTTACAAAAACAACAACCTATACCAAAAATAAAGAAATGTTCAGTTCTCAACCATGAATTAAAACTAAGCTACTGTGTCAGTTTGCTTCTATATGTCATTGTATTTCAAGATTCAGTAGTATCCACTTTTATAACATAATAACTATTCAAGTACTTATAATTCAGTACAGTAAAGAAGTGGTCTAGATCTAGTGTCAGTGTATTAGAAATGTTATATATCCCTTCTCTTCGATATATAGGTCAGTCTTTGATTCTCCAACTGATGTTTGATTCTATTGACTGATGTTCCAATTTCTACTATTCTTGTTTTCAGTTTCTTATTTTGTCTTATTTTGTATGCTACCTTGGCCAGGCTTGGTGGTGTGCACTTCTGGGTGCTGTGGGGCTCGTTTTGGGGAGGCTGCGTTTTTGGTACGTGGCATTCCCTGTTTGATATTATTTTTGTTTTTTTGTTGTTTTGGTGTTGTTGTCTTCATCTCGAGAGGTAAGACTATAACGTTCTCTGTTGTCTCGTCTCTTAGAACTAGGCTGAGAAACTTAGAGTTAACAAGATGTCTGTTATCAAATGTAACATATCTTATAAGCACATGTTTTTATCATTTGGAGTTTGTCTTTGAACAATATTTTCATGTTTTTCTTATAGGTGTCCATTTTCTGTTCTTTGAATCTGTAGAAAAGAAGGTTTTACTTTCTCTTATAGCTCTCAAGTAGCAGAAGCTATTATTTCATTGCATCAAATTCAGAATTAAAGTTTCTAAATTGTGAGTCTTGAACATCAGCAATATTTTTCAGTAATTAAAGGTTAAGTTTCAAATTTATTTTATTTTTTATTTCAGCCATTTTATCTTCAGTGCAAGTTATTTTATGTCACGTGAGATTTATCTCATTCTTCAGTTCATCAAATAGTTCATGAATTTAGTTATAACGAGTTCATGTAACCACTTTTCAAACAAAAATATTTTTGCTATGTTGGGCTCAAATCAGAAAAGAATGATTTTTTCAACAAAATAGTTTTATTCATTACATACCCTACTTCTCAACATATTACCAGACCTATTTAGCCTAACAAAAGGTCATCATTTGAATGAATCACAATTTAAATTTTCCTCGTTTCGTTCATCCTTTTCTATACTTTTAAATGAGGATGGTTTTGTAATACGTATCTCACATACTACCATTCAGGGCTTAAAATACCATGACAATCCTATAACACGAGGCTAATGCACAACAATGTCTGTAAGACACTTAATTCCGATACGCCATCATTCTTCTTCTTGAATGAATCGTGATTTATTTCCATTTGGATCTCTAATTGAAAGGTAACCTTCTATTCTACTTCGATAATTGGTACTTATTCTTTGTTAACGACTATCATTATGGCTTCTATTGTTACAAGAACTATGTCATACATCTATAGTAGAACTGTAGTTATCCTTTGTTACAGAATAACGATGCAAAAATTCTACATATAATTCTTTTTCTGTGGTTACTAGCTAGATTGTTTATAAAAGTACGAATGTTTGGTCTTTATTTTACCGATAACGGTGTGATTTATAACTGTTTCAAGATTAATTAGTGATGAGTAAATGTGAACAGACAAATGTTAAAGGATGGGTAACCAGCAGCCATGAGACATGTCATTTAGATTAGCTGTTAAGGAATCGTTCTTCATTGAAGAAACAAGTTTAAGCTACCAAAGTATTTAAAGGGGCACTCCCAACATCTAGCAGATTATAGTCATAGATTATGTGTTCAATGAACGTAAAATGACAAATAAATACAACTTCAAAGAAGAACCTTTGGCGAAAAATGCCTCATTTTACCACAGTTAATCAATATGGAGACTTTCTGTAATAGATCGCATCCACCCATTATAATACTTCCAAAGATTATATCATATTTGTTTGACATCAGTTATAGGGTATGCCCCTTTAGGCAACTTCTGCACAACGTTTTATTTCTTGTAAGCGTTTATATGGCTTTAACTAAATTACTTTGAAATGGAGAGGGTGTGTTGGGATTTGAAAGAGATTTTTTTGTTTTGCGACAACTTGAAGTCAATATTGATTAAAAAGTAGCTTTTTGTTTAAATAAACCAGAAAAATGGTATGTTTGAAGAAGTACTAGTAGTATATCATTACTTGCATAATCATCGTACTATTTACGCAAGCGTTTGTTACTGGCAAGTTATTGTTTGATTATGCCTGTTTCTTTTGGTACCAAGGTTTGACACAATGTTGAAAAGTTTTCAAACGACCCAAAACAAATTAGTGAAATTCGTCTTGAATATGGATTCTATGTCTCATCATGAGACATGTTGGTCCAGGCCAGTTTAGGTACTTAAAGTGGTTACCAGTTGGAAAACGGTTTAACCAAACTTTTTGTGTTATATTTTGAAGGTAACGTCAGGCATAGCTCCAGATTACCTGGAAAACATTTTAATCCTGTACAATCATTACACGATCATTGTACAAGTTTAAGGTCCCAATCCTGACGATCCATCTAGCTTAAATTTCAATGACAATGGTTGTTTCTTTTTTCCAAAGGTGAAGGGATTCGGTAAAAAGTCTTTTGGAATAACTTGCCACAGTTGATACGTAATATTACGTTTTAAAGCATTTTAAGAGAGCAGTCAAACATCTTTTGTTGTCCTAGTTTTAACATTGTGTTTTATCATTCGTTACGATCTTCTTGCAATCACTTTTCCCTTTTTAGTGTTATCCTTTGTATTTATGTGCATACCATGGTTTATAAAATTGTGTATACATCTAATTATATGTATATGTATGCATCTTGTTTATCTTAACCATGTTTGTACATCTGTGATGTACTGAAATAAATCTATCTATCTATGGTTTGCTTTTGTATTGAAACGGTAAATGATGTGATTTCCGTTCACTAATTTGTCTTTACTGCTTTTTGTCAAAAGGAGACAATCTTTATGCAGTAAATGAAGTTATTTTGGTTTTAGGAAAATTTATAGATGCATGTACTACTTCGAAGGACGCCAACTTTGCCACACAGCATAGTATTCGATTTTCCGATTTTTTCCTCCGTAAAATGCGTGATATTCCGAACATAAACTTACTACACTACTGAAATATTGTTCTTTACCGGTTTGTTTACTTAGTTTTTCACTGTGCAGACGATATAGATTCAGTATTTTATTACAAAAATGTCGCACTTACTCGGATTTCACAGCTGAGATAAATTAGCGCCACTATAAATTCGGATTTCACAGCTGTCTGGAAAGTTTTAGATACAACACAGAAATTTGATTGTTTACATCTTTATACACTGAGGTCAAATCTGTTCATACTAAAACACATCAACATACCTAAAAGATTTTACAATAGATACTTTCAATAATTCTCAGGGAATAATAATTATAACTGTTTTTCTATTTACAACAACTCTTTAATTAAAAAAATTTCGGCAATATTGCCTTTTTCAAGAAATTTGTCTGCACTTTTTAAATTCACATGTTGATCATATTCATGACAAGCCTAGAAATGAAAAAAACAACAAAACGTCAGGAAATGACGTCACGTCCTAATGACGTCATATACACTAAGCGTCCAAATGACGTTTCCAAAATTTTCGGCAATATTGCCTTTTTCAAGAAATTTGTCTGCACTTTTTAAATTCACATGTTGATCATATTCATGAAGGGCTTAGAAATGAAAAAAACAACAAAACGTCAGGTTTTCCAGGTAATCTGAATTAAAGAGTTGTTGTAAATAGAAAAACAGTTAAAAGATTTTAATATAATCATATTTCAATATCTTTTCCTGACGTGACACGGAAGGGTACAGGAGATAGTATCATATGTACCTAGTATAAGATAGATAAGTAAAGAACGTTGTCAGTTAATTTAAACATGTTGAACACATTTTCCTATACACTGCTGATAGCTCGCGAAAACGTTGTACATGTACTTTTCCACCTTTTATGTACAAACAAGCTACAATCTCATTCGCCAACATCTTTGAAGTCCCAGGAGCACTTTCTACTTCTACTTCTACCACATAATGGCCACCATCAACACATTGATTATACTGCCACGTTTGGGGCATCGTCGGAACCCACGGTTAATTCCTGCCGCTTCTCTCCGTCATATACCGTGGGAAAATAGACTGGCAAAACTTCGTAATACATGAATATTCATGACTATTTTCATCCAATGAAATCGATGCTTACAAAAATAAGAGCACCTCCACAATGAAGAGTATCCTCAAATAATGACCGCCATGCAGAACGTTGAAAAAATGATTGATTTGTTTTGTCCCGATTAAGGGACGATCATATAGAAATCTGCAATACGAGACGAGTGATGCACAAAATCTGTTTAAAACTACATCGCTGACAAGCATGGAGGCTGCCATTTTAAATGTTTCCCCTAGCGCGGTTTGAGAGCTGCGATTTCATTGGATAGTTTATCTTGAGAAAAATATCAAGAAACCAATCGAAAGGCTTGAATTTACCTCATTAATTATTCATGAGTACGAGATTTCTTCAGTCAATTTGCCCAGGGTATTCAATTGGATACTGAATAGCCTGGGTTACCGAGGATGCGTTTGGGGTATGCGCAAGGAAAAGATAAGAAGACATAACGTGTAAGAGTATGAACAGTGAATGTTAAAACAGGTTTCTTACTAGGTTAGATAAAGATTTTGTCATCTGAGACTTGAAGGCCTCAAAAGGTTGGGACTTTTGATGCAAACTTACTTGTAGCGCTTATATAAATGGGAACGATATCTTACTAGCGAATTTGACTGTTATTTGTACGACAACAACTCCAAACATGGCTTTGTAAATCACAATTAAATGATAGGCATGCATTATCTTTTAAATGATAATGATATTCAAAAACAAAAAAGAAACGCTTTCTGACAAAGCTTTTTTTTGTAGAAGCGGCAAAATAATAAAAGCAATTAATACGGTAGATCAAATAGGAAACAGTTCTATCATTACACAATCCGTAAATTCACTATTATAAATGTACATGTAGGCATGCAGTATCTTTTAAATGATAATAATGTTCAAAAAAAGAGAAACGCTTTCTGGCAAAGCTATTTTTTAAGAAGCGACAAAATAATGAAAGCAATTAATACGGTAGATCAAATAGAAAACAGTTCTATCATTGCACAATCCGTAAATTCACTATTATAAATACATGTAGGCATGCAGTATCTTTTAAATGATAATGATATTCAAAAAAGAAAAGGAAACGCTTTCTGACAAAGCTATTTGTTGTAGAAGCGACAAAATAATGAAAGCAATTAATACGGTAGATCAAATAGGAAACGGTTCTATCATTACACAATCCGTAAACGCACTGTTTTAATAACATGTAAGGTTGTTTGGAGTGCTTCTGGGACTTTAAACATTTTACTTTTATTCTTGTGTTCAGAGAGTAAGTAAACGTATTCATGTTTGGGAATAACTTTTCAATCTCTATACATGTCTAATCAAACAAACAGGATCATTACTCACTTTACGTTCAAGGAATGAGAAACTTGAAGACCACTGCGTTTACTGATTTCTCTTTTTATATTGAACCAAATAAATAAAATCAGCAACGGATTTGTGATTTAATACAATGATAAAAAGAAACGGAATAATACATGGTGACTGGAATAGTAATAATAATAGACCGTACAGGTGGCCATACATTTTACTGGTCCCCTGGGGTGAGTGTCATCAAATTCCAAGCTAAGATAGGAGCACTTCTATTATGATCATGGGATTTCTCTTTGGAGTGTTTCAGCAAACATTCATAGGAAATAGATTGACTTATGAGCTTTTCAAGTGCAACTAAGAGAGAAACTGATCAAATATCTTATTGATTTTATCTTTAGCACGTCATCGCTAAATTACAGTAAACATATTTTTTAAATAAACGTATTGTCGTGGGTATTCATTTTCTTAGGAAGACAATTTTATCAATGTCAAGCAATTTTGATTCAAACTTTTAGGAAAAGATCCCAATCAAATATTCGCATTGAGCTTTTCTGATATATGCTGTGAGGTATTAACCACTTCTAATAGGTTGATGTTGCCTTTAAAGCTACTTTTCATTTACAAATGCGATTCATTTGGGACACAGATTTCAGGTTCACTTATGATAGCCCTGGATAACTACAACCGCACCTTGGACAACATTTTGGCCTTGAATTTAATTCTGTCCTAGGAACTTTTAAATACCGCCTGATACCTGCGCCTGTATAAGTCCTGTGAATTTTGTTCTTGGTTGAGTATAATCAGTAAATATAAAATGAGAAAGATAATCTGCATACATCACCAAGCACAGCACAAACAAATAGCAACAAAACCAGTAAAATCAAGCGGAATAATAGCAACAAAACCAGTAAAATCAAGCGGAATAATCAATCTATCTATTTGAAAATATAGCAGCCAACCCTAATATCAAACAAAACGATGTCATCGCTTTCGCCGAGGGCAACACGTTCATATTATTACAGACACAAAACCGCTAACAAGCTGTTGTGCACAAAACAAACACATAATTAAGACACTCAGTGGAAATTAACTCGAACTACCTTACTACATATTTTGTTTCTACTTCACATTTGTGATTGTTGCTGCAATTACAAATAAAATAAATGAAGAACTACAGAGGAACGTATTACATAAAGTATAGTCTCATACTGGTATTGGTCTGATATTTATAAACACAACCATAGTCGCTTGTCAACAGCATCGAGGTACATATAAACATGTTACTAAATTTAAATTGAGTCAGTCGGGCAAAAGTTGACAACGTGACACAAGTGGCGGAAAGTAAGGAGATATTTTTAAGCAAACGTTTTTAATGACGTAGGTAAGAGTTAAATCACGACCGACATTTGTTTTATATCTAGCTGTAATTTATTAAAGTGATATTACCGTTCAAAGTGACCATCATAATTTTAAGTAAGATATTAATCAGTGACGTATACCCCTGTAATAATGAACACTTCATTGATATTGAATATAGAGGAACTCTGTAAGTTACTTGTTGGACTTAGTAGTCAAAAACAAAAAAATCAAACCTTTACTTTATGTACAGCTTAATTTGTATCTGTCAATCAGAGAAATAATCCAGTAAAACTCTTTCCTTACATGCTTTTAAAGCTTCTATTGTTATTTCAGCATCATTCTTGAATTACATAATCGTATGGCCATTTTGAAGGGTTCTATAACTTTAGGAATATGACATTGTGTTACAGTTGCTACTAGTTTCATCGTGAACCGATGTTACAATGCCATGAACAGGACAAGATGCACTGTGATTGACATTATAATGTTCAATTGAACAGTCACATTTTTGTTTGATTGTAAGAAATCATCAGATTTTCTTGTACGTAGGTTCTGTAAAACTCTTCATTATAATAATAATAATAATAATAATAATAATAAAATCTTTATTTCATGAAGGTTACATATCAGACATACAAGGATTTACATGTAAATCAAAATACATCTTATTTTCATATGGCCTTCAACAATGTAAAAGAAGAATTAAAATGCAACAACAATAACATACCGTTGATAGAGAAATATGAAACAAAATATGATTTACTAGTTATACATTTTTACAATTTAACAATCATATTTTTCAAAAGTCTATTTTTTAGCAAAATTAGATATGACAATTTATTTTCATACTTTACGAAATTTGCTAGTTCCACCGTTCACTTCGTGAAGTGATACGTACATATATAAAGCAAGCTGGGTACCAATTTCCTGATTTTGTAGCTGGTTCTTGTATAATCACATGATTTTGTTTTGCTCAGTACTACGTCTCTAATTAGTGGCGTTTACAGTCATGCTTCATAAGGAAGACAAGTTCGCTTGACGTTTAAACAAAATAACATGAGTGTTTTTACAAAATAACATGACGTTTTAACAAAATCACATGACGTTTTAATAAAATAATATGACATTTTAACATAATAACATGAGCGTTTCACAAGATTACATGTTATAATAAGAGGATCCCATTATACTTTGACATAATACATGATAATAAAAAGAATACTCTGTGGACAAAATGGCATAGTTGTAGCACATAATAAAACGCTTATTTGTCATAATCGCAAACTGATTAGACAATATAGTGTTACATATAACACGATACTTTGACAAGTTAATACAAAAGTTTAAGAAGATAATGCAGCTGTTTGACATGATAACACGACATGTAGACAAGTTCATACAAAACTACACGAGGATTGGAAAACAGCAAATGAGAGTACAATAAAAAAGTCTGGTAGCTGTTAAAGTGTTGCAAATTATAGATATATTAGTATTACATCAATTTGCTGTAGAGTGTTAGAAAAAATAATCAGCAAAAGAAGTGTTCGACGTTTAATAAATTATATAGAATCACGAGCATGGTACCCGACGGGGCTACACCTGCACCATGCAGCTGATAGAGATTACAGAGGACTGGTTAAAGGCATTAGACAGTGGACAGGATATTGACGCTATATACCTAGATATTCGTGCTGCCTAGGATAAAGTCCCACGTAAAATATTTCTGAAATATATGGGTAATGGTACCAGAGTGGACGTGTTTAATTGGTTGCATAGACTAGGAATAAATGGTCAAGAAAGTGAGTGGAAGCAAGTTAAAAGTGGTGTACCCCAGGAAATTGTGTTATGTCCAATTCTTTTTCTCACGTCATCAGTGATCTATCTGAAAGTGTAAACAGCAACAACAGAATATTCGCAGATAATTCAAATATTTACAACAGCTAGTTGACAGTTACCGTGAAAACTTGCTACAAGAAAATATTACTAATGGATGTGATTAGGCAAAGCTGGCAACTGAAATTTAACGCAAGAAATGTAGGTACATGCGTATAGGTAAAAAGACACAGCCCGATAGATAGATAACATGATAGATAACATGATAGATAACTCAGACAGTATTCATGAAATACAGAAGGTGGCATCTTAGAAATATTTCGGGATCACCTTCGACAGCAGTATGAAATTCAGTGAACACACTCAGTCAAACATTCAAATAATTAACAGAAACCTAGGATTAATATGCAAATTTAATATATATGCCTAAGGTAATGTTCGTCCATTTTTATAAGGCACTAGTGAGACCTGAATTAGAATATGGTTCAGTAATCTTGTCATCAAAATAAAAAAAGATGTAAAAAAAAAATATATATCAAACAGGGAATGCAACGTACCAAAAACGTAGCCTCCCCAAAACGAGCCCCACAGCACCCAGAACACACACACACACACACAACACACACAACACACACACATACACACACACACACACACACACACACACACACAATCTAAGGCCAATTGAGAATGTTCAACGTAGAGCCAATAGAATTGTTGGATATCTGATAAATGTTTCATACCGAAATAGTTTATAAAAGTATTGGGCTTACTTACCGTAACGTAGAGAAAGAGAAGACATGGTGTATGTTTACCAGATCATCAATAATATTGATAATAAGTGAAAATAATACTTTAATTTTCACTCAGTTTTTTAATAGAGAGTGATTGAGAAATGAAGTGAATATTCAACGTACACTGTCACTTATGACATATAATTATTGTGATGAAATGTTGGTAGAATGTTAAAACTAGATGGTTAGTAAACACTTGTGTCGCCCTCTTACACTTTGTCAGAATAACTAATGATTTCGTGACAAAATCTAAGTACAAAAAGGGGCATAAACTATAAAATTTGGCGGCATCACGACCCTTTTGTCAGACATCACAACTATTTTAGGTGATATAAACTATTTTAACAAGACATTTAGTAATAAACACAAAATGTAATGTCATGCGACGGCTTGTGCGTTCCACAATAAAGTATCTGTTCCTCATCATATCCCGGACGGCATTATTCGTGAATTAACAGACCATTCAGTACTTCGACTGTTCTCACAAGTATTGTGCTCCTTCAAAGAATATTTTAGCAAACAACGTTATGCACTCATCTTGGCTATTGATTGTTGTTGCAGATTTAAGGAATAGTTCACCCATTGTGACTCAAATGTTATCGGAATGCTTTCATTTTCATCAACGTTATACGTGCTGTGCATTCCCTAAAGTCAGTCTTTCCATTTGCAATTTAATACAAAATATATGTTAACACGCAAGCTATATGCTTCAACCATCGTATAAATTTTACCTTTTTATATTACTTTTGCCGTATTTCTGAACCTAGCTGCAACATGTGTAATCTCTTTTCTAGTTTCCGTGCTCAGTAAAAACACTCTTTTTTCACCGATGCCATTAGAATACAAACAAACAATACAAACAACATAGGATAACGCATTTACTTTATACCTCAAACTAAATATGTGTCTTGGGTTGAACAGTCACTATTGCAGTTAATTGATGTTGCTATTTCTGATTTGATATCTCCAAAGTGTCAATTTTGGCGCCATCTCTTTTTAAAAGAAATAGTGTGTCACTTTATAGTACGATGTAATGCAGATTTTGTGTTAGTACAGTAAATCAGAAAACTGTTTTATCGAAAAAATGAAATTATGCCAAGCAAAGTATTTTAACGACACGTTTGCTAGCAGAAGACACACTAATAACCTCCAACACAGAAATTATAGAATCTTTGGAGGTATTATAACTTAACCTAAATGTTTCAGCTATGCGTTCCAGCTATTATCGATGAAATCAGCGGATTAAAACACAGGTGAGTGTAGCGTACCATGGACCCAAACAGTGATTTTTTGTTAAAAATAGCCTAGTTACTATATATCAATAAGAAGGTAAACAGCACAGTTCGCACATAGACCCAAATTCAGCTTCAATTACTTCATATAGTATAATGCATATTGATCAAAACCTATTGCATATATAGCCTAAGTAATTATATTTTCCGTAAACGTTTACTTCAAGGTCCAAATGCAAACCGTTTTGTAACAGCGACTGATAGTTTCCGAAATTTTTACCATTTTTCGCCAACTCTAATAAATCTCACACATTTCGGGTACGTCTAGTTTCCAACACGCAACCGTCACTGTGGACACACACAAGAACAGCATAGCACTGCTAAATTAAAGCTGTACTTGAGCGCAGTATTCCATAGACATGTATTAGTGATGTGTAACCTAGACTTGGTAAGACCTGGCCGATCGATGCGGTATGGAAACTAGTTTTTCCCATTATCAGTATGGCTGCATGTATATGTTTACAAAATATATCAACGAAATAAAATGAATACTGAATTAACGAATCGTATTAAAACTGAAGAACTAGTGGAAATATTTAACAAGTTAATTTATACGAGCGTCAGTTGTGTAATATTTGGATGACACAAGGCGACATTGTTTAAAAGCTTGTTATAAGGGAAGAATTCAGTGTCAGAAATGTGTGAGATTTATTCGGATTGGCGAAAAATGTAAAAAAAATCGGAAACTATCAGTCGCTATTTCAAAATGATTTGCATTTGGGCCTTGAAGTAAACTTTTACGGAAATCATTAACACTTATGCTATATATGCTATAGGTTTTAATAAATATGCATTATTCTAGATGAAGTAAGTAAGGCTGAAACTGGGTCGATTCGTAAGCTTTGTTGTTTACCTTCTTATTGATATATAGAAACTAGGCTATTTTTAACAAAAAATCACTGTTTTGGTCCCTGGTACGCTACACTCACCTGTGGTTTAAAATATACTGCAATACGCTAAACCATTCGATAATCTATGTAGAGTTGTTGTTGTACGATTAATGGGTGGATGCGATATATAACAGAATGCCTCTACATTGATTAATTATGGTAAAATGAGGCATTTTTGGCCATAGGTTCTTCGTTGAAAACATAACCTATGTTTAGAGAATATAATCGGCTAGATTTTAATGTAAAGCACGCAGTCATACAGAATGCCTTTTCGCACACTGAATTAGATTCCATCTTACACTGGATTAAACGATTATTACCCCTGGCAGCTTTTCGGCAGATGTAGACACGATGATCATTATATTTACTAGAGAGACAAACACACGTTTTCGGTATGGATTCTTGCTACCAATATAATTTGTTACAGCAGACAGACTTAATTTATAATCGAAATGATTTTGGCAGGTTTACAACATATACGAAATCGGTATTAAACATTAATATAATTTTGGTTCAAATGGTTTGAACATGGTCAAATGAATCTCTTGTGATGTTACAGAAACAGATTTTTTTAAAACGTAAGATTGTCATACAATCCTGAAGATGCATATTCGGCTGGTAGCTATCTTCATTAATGTGACCGTGACTGAGAAAATGGGTCCAGATGAGTACAACTCACATTTTGTTTTAAATGTTTTCTAAAAGTGTGAAGCCTGTTGACTACGACTTGGAAATTTCAAGTAAATCTACCAACTACTTTTAAAGTTATGCTTATATTAAGATAACAAACATTGTTATTCTTCATAATGACGTTTGTAACGTAAAAACAGTAATTATAACGTCAATATATTTGACGTTGTAGATTGCCATGTAACATATTCGTATGGAGGTATTTTTTCTTGAAAGTTCAACTAATAACACATAATTTATTTTCAAGTAGTTTGCGTGTTTAAATTTTGTTGTCATTTCTCAACTTTTCAATAAATCCTTATTTTGATTGACCTTGCCCTAATTTTCACTTTCTCGAATGTGACAGAATAAGTGGTTGCTTTATGATAAAGACTTGATATATTCATTTTCATACGTTTTGTGAATGCAATTTCCAATAAACCTCTATTTTAAAATGCTTACGCCTAGTCGAAATATGGTGAAAATTGTTCATTTGCATTTTGCATTTGCGCAATAACAATTAATGCACATCTGGAACTATTTTGTCAGTCCCAGTCACAATTTTGGTGACTTTGAGATTAATCTCTGTTAAAAAGCAAATATTGTGGAAAGCTAAACATTTAAAGTGGTCGCCTATAGGCATACAAACTATAACATTAATGGCCAATTAGTATTTCGTGCCAATAAATTATGTATATATAATTGTAAATCTAAACGCTATCTAGATGCTTTATAAAAACGAAATGACATTTCTGCCAAGGCTACGCCAGTATATTTTGCTCTCTCTGTTCTGTTTGTTTGTTTGTTTTCAGTTGTTTTTTTTTTGTCAAACCGTTAAGAGCTGTTTTAATTATTTTTTATTAATCCTGGAATAGACAATTCTAGATTACTTTTCACTAAGGAATTTCCCAATAAGCTCAGTAAGGCTTGAACACAAGAGCACCCATCGGTGAAGGCTTAAATAGGCTGATCTGAAGTATTGAACTAATGATGGCCCTAAATATATAAATCAAAACAGAAATTTTAACTTATCAATATCAAATCTACGTTTCTGTATGTTTATTGATTACATTGATACATTTGCAAGCATTCAACTGAAGAAATATTTTGTCTGTTAAGTGCTGGTGAATCCGCCTACTCAGACGAAAGCAGATACAATGGTTGTAAAGACTTGAGATAAAAATAATAGAAGGTTTCCAAACTTCACCTTGCAGCATTTTTTCTAGATTTAAGATTAGTATAGTTTGCTAGATAGTTTATTAAACAAATATTTCACATGACAAACTTGTTGGTGTCCCATTAAGTCCAAATAAGGTTGTTGTACGTTATATTTGTACATTTTCTCATCTATAATCTTTCTTTTTTCTCAACTATAATCTGTTTCTTATTGCTTGGATTGTTAAATTAAGTATAAGTTTAGTTCAGAAACTGTTTTCAGATATTTTGCTTCGATAGTTGTTTTTGTTATGGTTGTATTTTGTCCTTTTAACATGTGTTATTTGGTTAACATGGTTGTTGTGCTAAGGCTCGGGATATAATTGATTGAGAATATGACACTTTTTATGTTAACAATGTATAAACACTTGGGCAAAAACAATCGGTCTGTCTTTAATTTCGTCACTTCTCTTAGATATGTTGCATATTCTGGTATTTCTGTTATAAAGTGGATAACAAATTTGTTAAAAGATGAAATATCATACTGTTTGCCTCACCAACAAACACTGCGATTTAAGCTGCAAACACATATTTCTGTTCCAAAATGGCCATTTTTCAACTTGGTCAGGAATGATGCTCAAAAACACAAGGCATGCTTTGAAAAGACGTACGAAGTAGTTGTTTTGAGTTACCTAAGAATATAATATTATGTATATACAAATTTTGCGAGTTTCCACTTTTTGAATGAGACAGTCGGAAAGAGATCGTCGTGGTGTAATACTGGTAATATATTCAATTGGATTCATAAATGTTGTCATAAGTTTGGCAATATTCTTTTTTTAAGACTAAAAACTTGTGACAACTGTTTAGGTTGATGGTCACTGTGAGTTGTAATATTACATTAATGTATACTAATTGATCAGTTTACATAGTTATACACCTAAACTACGTCAATTTACATAAAATACACATATAGTACGCCAATGTACATAAACATACACACATTTACGTCAGTGAACATATTACGAAATGGTTTGCTTTTAGTGGCCACGTATTGTGCCTTTCCGAGTGTTATTGTTACGATGTAATAATACTAAATAGGAAATATCTTCCTTTGGTATTTCCTGCTAATGTAACTAAAGGTTTTAATTTGCTATTCTACAAATTAAATTTACGTGCCAATGTTGGATTATTGGTTTTGTGCAGTAAGTAATTGTGCTGGAATTTTGTATCTATGGTTACCACGTTATCAGTGGTTTCATCCTGCAGCAATTAGGAATTTTATCTTCAATTAACAGCGATCTAGTTTTCCTGGCATCAGGAAAAGCAATTTTTATTTTATAGCAAGACTGGTGTGCACTTCTGGGTGCTGTGGGGTTCGTTTGGGACGCCCCCCTCCCCTTTTTTAGTGTTGTTTTTGTGACGCCCTGTCGGAGAGCTTTGTCCGTCCGTCCATTAAACCGTCTGTCCGTCAGTCAGTGATGAGAAAGACTTAACTTTGGCTATAACTTCGTAATTTCTTTAGATTTTCTTTATACTTTCAAATTGTATTGCTAACGACAAAAAGATCACGATTCCGCCAAATTTTGTAGGTCAATGTCCTTTTGTCAGAGTTATGTCTTTTTATGTACTAAAATTGTTGCTATAACTTTGCCATTTCGTAAGATTTCTTCCTCAAACTTTCAAGTTGTATTGCTTATGACAAGAGGGTGATTGCCTGCATTGTGTAGGTCAATGTCATATTTGACAGAGTTATGTCCCTTTTTGTACTTAGATTTTGTCACAAAACTACTGGTTATTCTAACAAAGTATAAGAGAGCGACACACGTGTTGTACTGAACGCCAATCTAGTCTATTATAATTATACAGTATTTTTCTAAAATTGCTCCATAAGGACGTTTATACTATTATGAAACCAAAAGGAGGGACTGGGTATCTATGTTGGATTTAGTTTGTACCGGACTTAGTGTATTCCTTTATTTATACTTTATTAGCAACTGCTTATTACTATATCACGCATCTTGTGCTGTTGTTGACAACATTCTTAAATAGTTTGTTCATATCTGATAGTAAATATTGTGTAATGTAAATAATCATTTTGATGTTATACAAATGTACCTGTTGGTGAAATGTTTTGTTGTGTAAATGTCAAAATCTCTCATATAATTAACCTGCATTGTAGCAATCAATTTCTAATGCATGTCTAAAAACTACATTATCTCGTTAAATGCAGTAAAACCTTTACACAACAGCCATATCTATATTGTAACTTTTTGACTGTCTTCGTATCTCTCTGTGTCAAAAAGGTTATGTTTAAAAAAGAGAGTGGAAATATATATTAATAATATTTGCAATCTTGTTTCAGAAGATTTGATTAATCTAATGGAAACGCAATTTTAATTGTTGTTTGCTGACACTGCGCTTTTTATGATATTTGTTTTCATTCGACATAAGTGTCAATATCAATAACAGGGCTTTTTGTTAATACTCAAACAGGATAATAGAGTCTGGCTCAATATCGGTCGCCGTGGTTTATCTTTCAAGGAATGATAATCAAGAGTGACTAAACAAGATTGAAGCGTCCGCTGCAATCTTACCGAAATAGATTAAAAACTTAATATAGCGTAAAATTATTTCGCATATACATTACTTTATAAATGTCAAACATTCCGTTTCTACAGTTTATTCAGGCACAAATATTCCCTTAGGCGGAAAAAAGACACTTGGAATCTATAACATATGTCGGAGTTAGTGTTTGCCCTTCATTTTTGTCACTTCATCATATGAGAGTCTGACTCTGTAGCTCTGTTAACGCATCTGTAAATAGCGCCCTCATTAATATGAAATCTGTTTCCATAAAATCTTCTTCTGAAACAAGATTGCAAATATTGTGAATATATACTAAGATTTTTCCCATCTTTTTCTAGAATAACCCTTTCCGACATAGAGAGAAAAAGTCAAAATGTTACAATCTAGAGATGGCTCTTGGGTAAAGGTTATACTGCATTTGACGAGATTGAAACAAAAGACAAAATAATATATTTCACCAACATGTAAAACATTAGAATGGTTTTTCACATCACACGGTGTGAACCAAACACTTCTAAGCATGCTGCTAATAACAATAAGAGAGGCGTGTTTTAGTAATAAGCAATTGCAAATAAAGTCTAAATGTAGGGCAAAAGGGGCCAGCCCCCAACCCCACCCCAGTAGGGCACACCACCAACCAACACACACACACACACACACACCCACCCACACACACACACAAACACTAAGTCAGTCAACGAAATTTTTCCAACACAGAAACCCACTCGATCAGTAGTGCTTCCTCCTTTGTGCTTCTACATTGGATACATTTCTTTATTTGTCTGTCGTGTCGCTTTAAAGGTTGAGAACAGAATCAATTTCTTTTTCATTAGTCATTATGTCGTTTGAAAATTAAATCACTTTTTAACTCTTGTTTAACATCAAGCGTTCTCCATGTTTCCTTGATAACTGTTTGAACAATAAGTGCAACTGCATAGGGCACACATATTTCACTGATGACTATAAAACTAGCGGTTTTCCATAAAATGAAAACATAAACTTTAACATAATTTACGCGCAGAAGGTGAACACTTCCTTTTGTATTAGCACTATATAGTGTTTAATTCCATTAAAAGACAGATTTTGTACCCACTCCGCGGATGAGTGATTAGATTCGTCGACTTGAGATCACTCTAACCGCTCATAGATTGGTGGTCTTGGGTTCGCGTCCTGCTACCGACCATGTCTCTTTATGTGAGAAAGTTGGCAGTTTCTAACGAAGAATCGAAGTCTAACCAGGAACGATTGTTACGTATATTGTGAATAAAACATTTAACAATTGTTTTATACTGTTAGTTATAAGATGAGCGTTTCTCGGGGTTTTATTTGGCACAGCCGTATTGAGCCCGCTTTGACAGGAAGTTGGTAACTTTCAACCGCTAATGAAATTACAAGTTGAATGTATAACATATTTTGAACTGGAAAATTTACTGCTCTGTAGATACCTTTTAGTTGGATAAAACCGAATGAAAAAGGTCAATAAATGACTCTAAATATATAATTATAAGTATACTTTCTCGACCAGTGAATGTCGGTTAATTTTTTCAAGTAACATATTTGATAACAAAAACAAGGATTAAGTTTGTTTTTCTGATGCACATGTCACGGTACGAACTTAATCACAAGTGGGAAGACAATGTGTAAGTGGCCGGTTAGCTCAGTCGGGAGAGTATTTGCTCGTAGAAACCTTTTTTTGAAGGACCCTTGGTTCGCGTCCCAGGTAGGATGCACAATTGTTCACCCCATGTGACATTTGGCATCTTTTGACTGCATAAAAGTTAAACTTGACAGTACTATGAACTATAAAATCTAGCTACCAATAGCTTTCATATTATTATTTAATTTTATACTCAAAATTGCGCAGACAATCTTTTTTAATGATAGTTCTTGTTTCATGATGTGTTGTTGGTGTTTTAAGGCAACATTGAAAAGAAGTTAATGTTTTGCATGCTTTAATGTGTTTACCTTCAGTAAATAAAAATATTACAAAATGTATGTTTTAATATATGATTTTATTTTTTTTTCTATTGTATTACTAATAACTACTTGGGGTTTAATCACTTGGGAATTAATATTATATATCTATTCAATTGAAAGTATGTGATATTCATAGAAAGAAACGTATTTCCTTTCTAAAAATCAGCGGTATGTATTTTCGTCTTATTACCTTTAGGGTGTCACTTATTTCTATATGCAGCACGTTTATTTTTATCTTTAATAAGAATGCTATCTAAACAGTGTAGATCGGTGAGATATAAGTGTTAATAAATCAATCAAACAATCAATTTCATTAAAGCTGACATTCGTTTCATTCGTTTCATTTCAAGGCAGAGTTTTGGTTCATATTTGTTATTCTCAATGAATGCAAAATGGAATTTGATATTCTATTATAACACGTATAGCTCAGTGTTTGTATTTTCTTTTATAATCAATTCAATTATCTGGATATACCATGGTTTAACAGAATATCACAAATCTCATTAAAAAAAGTTTCGTCGTTTTTCCTCGACCTTTTCTTTTTTCCACACTGATTCATTAACTCATTCCAGGACAATTTTTCCATTTATGCAGATAAGGAATGACAATTGTAGAAACTGATCTCTGAACAGTATTAACCATTGAATAATGTCATTTTAGAAACATTACAATCAGATATTGGGAACAATTGCAACAATGAAAAATACATCAGTTCTACGTTAAATGAGACTTTTGCTCTCTTGTGAGTTCAAATGTAGGTCGCGGGATAAATATGCTAAATGTTTCACGGACAAAATGACAATTTAGACATACTTAAATGGGAAACGTAGTGTCAACGATAATGTCAAACCCTTTTTAAACATAGAATAGAGTTAAATACCACCAAAAATGAAAATGACTTTTTTCGTTTCTATTATTTCGTTTACTATTTATTTCGTTTTTTCTATTAAAATATTCTAACTTTATTCCCATTTTTGCATACTGAAGAAGTTTCTTGAAGTGAAGCGTTGTTTAATAATGTTAGAACATTTTAATAGATATCATTTAAGTGTTAATATGCGCAGACTATATCACATGCGTTTTGCCATTCACAATTGCTGCATCGGTTTTGGTTTTCCAGTTTTACTACGTTCGCATGAGGTGAACCGGTTTATAAGATTGGTATATAAAGTGTTAGGAGAATCAGCTACATACATGTCTATAAATACTTTTTTTGACTACTTGTTTATTTTACACTTCCAAGGTTATAAGAACATCACATTTTACTGTCAATTTCTTATGCCTTCTGTAAGTCAACAATCAGCTACTGTAAACATCACATTCTAATTTATGCTTCATAACCGTTTATACTACTCAAAAGGTCGATAAGTTTCGATTTAGCTGAGTCTGCAATAATGTAGCACTACATCCGTTCATTACACATGTAGTAAGAGATTGTCAATCATGTCACAGAATGAGCATTTGAACCAAACAATGTCCCTTTCAACAATAAATTATGCTTATAGTATTTTGTAAATAAGTAGTTTTAACACGTGAAGGAGATGGTTTGTATGCAACAGGGTTTGTAGCTTAAAGTGATTTGGCATTGTTATGTAACACGGTTTTATTCCATGGGCTGGTAAGAAACAAAGACATTGAGTTCAATCTCATAATCATATTTGATACAAAATGTACGACTAACATCAAGGTGTAGAGAGTGAATAATACGAAGCTGTTGTCAACATCGATTAATACTGTAAGTATGAATAACAACACAAAATTTGTAACCACTATAACCAATGATAACAAGCAAACATATACACTGGCTCTGTAAATATATGAAACATTCAACAAACTATAAAGGACCGAATAATTGATCAATGTAACAACAGATTCAATGACTTTATTATGTGACAATTCAAAGCATTGATACAATCAATCAGACTGTGTGGCATCTATTTACATTAGAGTCGCTATTTGATTACTTTTAATATAAAAACAAACATCGTATTTGTAATAAGATAAAATTCAGTGGTCATGAATATTGTTATTGATGAATGTTTACATCTGTAGCAAAGGCTTTTGAATTTACTAAACAATGAATAAAAATAGGAAACAAGATCTAATTATTTTTTTTGTTTTTTTGCTATAATAAACACTAACCAAAACTGTATGGATTCACACTGGCTCAATGCTGACTTACGGTGATGTTCATTTCGGTATCAGGATTGAAACAAAATGTTACATTACTCTCGCTTCCTGCTGACTAACTGTGATGTTAATTATTAAATAAAGTGTCAAATTACTAACAAAGAACGCATATCAATTTGACAGCTATTTCCAAAGTACAAAAAAGCAAAAACCAAACATCATTATCAGTTTGCCACTGCAGAATACCTTACCGGCATTGTACACACCGGACTCAAACTCTCCTCCACAAAGCTGTCTTGACCAATGAACACAGACGGAAAGAGTAACCCATTGTATGAATTCACGTCTTCAATACGTAACTCATGACGTAACACAATATTGAGTAAACTTACCAAATAGACAAGAACTGGATAAAGGCTGGTCAATACGGTAAAAAATAAGACAAAGGTAATATGTACTGGACAAAAGCAAATGTCTTAATTTTTTATGGGATATATTATATTCGGTACAAAGTGACCCTGTTACAGTAGCTGTTACTTATTGACATAAAATAAGAAGTGTACATGGAAGATTTTCCATGAGTGTTCGTGTTGTATTGAATTTGTTAAACTAGTGATCTAAAACGAGGCTATGTCGAGTTTTTATCGTTTTAAGATTACGAGTTCAAGTAATTCAATACTACAAGAAACGCGAATGAAAGATTCTATTTGTGTTATGACAAAGAAATCACAGGAATAAAACATAAGACGAAATTCTCTTTAAGGAAAACTGGGTAGAATATATTATGCAGTTTCTGAGTGAATATGAGAAAAAGTACCATAATTATTTTGATATTCAATTAAAAGATCATATGTATTACCCTTTAAAGCTGTTTACATATTAAGTCTAACACATTTTCACTTTATCTTATTAACAATTTTTACGCTATGACCATGAGTAGCGCAAGAATTACCAATTTATTATTTGTGTTATGATGTCACTATGCATACATGTGTAAAGTTTGTAGAACGTTTAGTGCATGGGAGTTTGAATTTAACTCGACATTACTGTCACTATCAATACATTTAAAGCGCGTGCATCTGTTTTCGATGAGAAATCAGCTTGATAAACGTGTACATGAAAAGTTCCACCATGTATGGAAGCGCTGGAAATGCTTTGAAAGAAAGATACATAGATGAAGACTGGGTCTGGAATCGTTGCTGACATTTGCTGTTTAAGACTGTGTTAAAAGGATTGCACTGCACAGGATTCTCTTTTGAATTTGAGTGAAGGATGTCGGATATTTTCCTGTGCTGATTCAGATTTCTGTGACTGTTATTGTTGATGGGTGTCATATTCTTATGACCAGATATTTGATTGATACGGTTTGATGGAATATTATTGTCATTTAATTTCCGGAAAAGGTTTTTCTTGGCACTGTGATTAGATAGTAGACTACAGTATCTAATCACAGTGCCAAAATTCCTCGGATCACTTCCTCACTCACGATGCCAAGCCCTTCACCGTTTATTTTGAGATAATCGTTGACAGAAATGTACGTGTAATTTGACGCATTGTTTCATTTTGTTTTTTGACAGCAAGCAGTGATATCAGTGATTTGGGAAGCAATGAAATACCTTTTTGTCTCAGATTAAAGAAAAATTGCAGGCTCAATGAATGCTTAGTTGTTTATTTGAAGGACAAGTTAAAAGGCCGGATTGGAGAAGTGACATATAAAAGAGTGTTGTGAAAATTCACAATTGATTAAATTTATCACCTAACTATGAAATGTTTCTGCTGTTGAAGCTAACTTTGTCAATACTACGTCTGTGCTGCATCAACTATATAAAAAAAACACTTTTATTTCATTGAAGCCAACATGGACGTCAAATGACAAGACCTACATTGTTTATAGAATTGAAGTGCCACGTTTAAAATAAAGGTTTATTTCAATAAAGAAAATATACTGATGAAGATTCACTAGATAAATGATATCTTAATAGATTCACTTTAAGGTTGTTATGCTCCTTAAACAACTAAATTGACAGTTTTGATATATTGCCCCCACCGAATCAAATTATGATAGCGGAAGAGACAGAGACGCATGTAAAGGTTGGAAAATGTTACCCTACATCACTTGTAGGATAATCTGACAAAGAAACGTGAACTTTATGCATTATTAAACAACTCGGAAAATTGACAGGAAACACGACTCGTACATCTTTATTACGTAACTATATCATTTACAACATTTCCAACGACGCTACAATATGCAAAAATCTTATTGCGGTTTGGCATATATATCTAGATCTAGCTAGAAACTTTCGATAATAGCGTCTTGCTTCTTGACAAAATAATGTAAATATAAATCAATTTATTGTGACGAAATGCAACGTCGCAATCAGTAAGATGATAAAACTTAACTGTAATAACTGATGTGTTCTAATGGCAACTGGTATATATATAGTATATATAAATTAATTAATTGTAACATCATAGAAAATTAGTTATGTTATACAGTATAAACAGGCCTTACACATGATGTTTTATACAGTTTTTAACAAGAAATCACTACGCTCACAAAAGTGTGATACACATTATCATGTCAGAAAACAGCTGAAACGTTTACGTAGGATTTAGAATTAATACAAAAATAATATCAAACAGGGAATGCCACGTACCAAAAACGCAGCCTCCCCAAAACGAGCCCCACAGCACCCAGAAGTGCACACACACACACACACACGCACACACACACGACACACACACACAATCATGTCACACACACATATACACTACCACACACACTAGCATACAAAGCAAAACACGAGGACAAACGAACAATTAAAGGAACACAGGGGGCACCGCCTTGGAACGGTAACCTAAATTATTTTTGTATTAATTCTAAATCCTACGTAAACGTTTCAGCTGTTTTCTGACATGATAATGTGTATCACACTTTTGTGAGCGTAGTGATTTCTTGTGTTGTCATATGCATGCAGAGAAACTAGGTAGGGGACCTTTAATTTCTTCTTTAATGAAAGTAACTCTCTGGAAACACTAGTTTGTGCAGGAAATATAAATTACTAGTAATTTATTTTTTTAATAAAACGTGTCAGGGCTGATTCAATTCCATTGATGGCATTAATATAATTATCTTGTAAATACCATTCGTTAAATATTCATATGATAGATAATATTATCAACGAATTATAGAGAATTCCGTATAACTTAATAAACATTAAATCTTTTTTATTGCCTATGGGCAACGTGAGAAGTTACACTCTTGTGTATTCATAGTCTAAGTGCTAGTTTTAATGTCGTATCATAATGCATTCACACAGATAATTTCAGTTTGTTAATATAATTTTCAACGTTTTGTTATCAAATTAATTCATTTCTAATAGCTTTAGACTATGACAACACCGATATTTTGAGAAGGTCATATATATCAAATCTAAACATTGTGGAGATGAGATGCCCGAAATTCATCATACAACGGTTTGTGTCAAGTCATTTCTAATAAGTACTTTAAAAACGTACCAACTTTTCTATTTTGGTGTTTTGACGACTGTCTACAATATAAAAACACAAGTTTGTGTTTTGCAGTCTTTCGCAACTCTTAACTGTAAGTTAGAGTAGATGTAATTTACCACTTGACTACATCTTAATCGGCACTAAATACTCTTTCTTTTAAAGGTACAACCACTTTTGTTACAAAACGAGATTGGTCAGTATTGCTCCATATCTATGCTATTTCAACGATGAATGGTTACAATTGTTTTCATTGGTTTACATCCTAACTTACTAGCGACTTGAAATCCTACGCTGGCGGAACATTAAACTTAGTTATCTTTCCATTGTCGGTGTCTTCTTGTATGTTTTCATAGCCTTATTTTGGTATAACGAACTAATCCCATCTAAATTGTACTGCAATAATCTCTTTAATCTGACTTACTCCGGATTCTTTCCTTGTTAAAGTGCCTTAATGTTTGTTGTTTCAAAAGCTGTTTTGTAATTATTAGTAATAAGCCTCATACATCACAGATTAAGGCTTCTTTGGCTTGTGAATCTAACAGACTGGTTCTCATTTCAATAATTACACATCGGTAGCCAAGATGTCTGTCGGATAATATGGCAAGTTAATTTAGAAGCTTTTGGCAAATAATTTTTGTGCCATTTAATCTTGTTTGGTGTTATTCCACTGAACTTTAAACCAGAACAGAATCTTAAAATGCAACGGCTCATATTCAACTATTATGTCTTGTTAATTCTGATATAATTCAATTAACGGTTTATATTTTAACATAAGACAAGTAGTGAAAATGAAATATACAAAAACTGTATTATTTACGAAAAAAATATTATCAAGCTGCTCGCTCTCAATTGCCCTTGAATTTCTTTTTCAAAAATGACATACTTATACATAAATCTAAAGGTTAAAATCAACAATTGTAAAATTCTAGGTAGCAATTTGAAGAAATCGATTGAAAATACTGGTATTACAGTACCGCTACACTATATGTTTATATTGGAGTTTCAAAAGCGTTTGCAACCCTTTATTATCATTGGGTAGCGTATTATTATACATGACAGGAATTTACACTTGAACCTTTTAATATGACTATACATTCTAACATATGTTATTTTCATACAGTTTGAAGAACTTTATTTTTTTACCAAAATCTGGAAGCGAGCAGCTTTAATGACATTTCCATGTATTTTGTTTCCTCTTTTTCTTAATACTGATTTTTTTATCCAATTTGTGGTATTCAAGCTGTGTATTTATGTGATAGTTTGGCTATCGACTTATGAAGGTAGCAGTGACACTTGCATTTTGTATCTATGGTCATGTTGTGATCATCTGCTGTAGCTGCATAGATAACGGGACTTTTATGCACATAATGATTTTATTTTTTCACGGTTAACTATTTAATGAAGATTTGAAATAGATCACATATGATAGTTTGTAATTGCAATGCAAGTTCACAAAGAAAGTAAAACAAGACAATTGTGGTAGACCACCTTATGCATTGAATTACAGAGACATAATGCCAGATATAGGAACAAAATGTCATAACTGGCAACGGTTAAGGTTACATTGTATATTCTTGAATTCAGCTGCGTTGATTTTGAACAAAAGTTGTACATTTTTACCACTGTTCAAACGCAGCCATCAATTCTTACCGAAAGAGACAACTTTTATTTTCAAATACAAATATTAAATAACATCAGTTCATATGTATTTGTTCTTTTTCACTCGTTCGTCATTTCTATTCATTCCCGATACCTAATGTCGTTACCTCCTCGGATTCTTTGAGAGCGAAATAATACTTTTTTTGTAATATTAGCAAGAACAAACCAGTTATCATGGCTAGAAAGAAGAAATACATAAAGTCAGATATGGCTGGCCCTTTAAGTAGGGGTGACACTATAAAAGACAAACACTTTACCTTTACCTTTACCTTTTACGTTGTTCCAAGAATGTTTTCAACTTAGCACGTTTATACCGTAACACTTGCTTTAACACTTGCACGTTTTGCGAAAACAACAAAAAGGAACTTAACAAATTTAGCAACAGTTCGCTTCGTACTTTCTTTTATCTCCAAAGAAAAGTGTATTATAATTGTCTATGTAATTTCAAAAAATGGCAAAAGCTCCGCCGTGAATATTGTAATTGTTGCCTCTTTAATTTTTCTGCTTTTTATGATTAGCTGTGTTGTTTCCAAAATAATTGTTCATGTTTAATACGTCAATATATAAATAATTATATACTCTATCTCTACGTTATTCAAATAGTATCCATAAAGCAAATAATAGTTGTGTTATTACCATGGCCATATTCATAGATAATTGTATCTTTAGCTAAAAACAGTTTCACAGTGAAAAGGGCGAACAAATTTCAGTACCTGACATTCCTTGTATTGTTTATATATTTCCTCCTTGTGTTTTTCTTGTGTGCTTGCTTACTTCGATTCTATTTGCACAACGGTATTAGCTGGAAGAGGTCAGAATCAATGACTGGTATTCTCTTATGATCATTCATTGTATGAATTAAATTTGTCATATATCTCATATAAAAGGGTTAATTTAATTGCAGGACTTAGGACCGAAAGACCTTTTAGCTTCGTGTATTTACATTGGAGGGTTAGTTTTACTAACCGCTTCTTAAGTCAACGTGTTTATATGTACAATGGTATTTTCAGGAATTCATCTGAGATTATCGTCTTGTCTGACCTATTTACACGCAATAAGTTGGCATGAAATCCGTATAATCAGACCTACTGGACTAAAGTAGGAAATACAAATAATACTAATGAATTAAACGTCAAACTGATTACCGTATAGGGTGTCTCAGCCGTCAATCAAGCCGTTCTCTATTAGATTATAGAACCTCTTCATTACAGAATTATTTAATCATACAAAGAAATTGTTAGAATGGAAGAGACCAGGAATTGGAGAAAATGCGAACAATCGTAAGACGTTTTGCTTAGTTCGTTTTCTCCGTCTGATTCTAATTAAACAAAGATTTCTTCTTAATTATGTTATTCATTTGCTTTATTATGGTAGTTTTGAGAAGTGTTTCTGTCGAAAAGGTTAAACGATGTCTTTGACATTTGTGTTCAGTGCTTTAAGACACGGAGTCCACAGCTGGTGATCTATGATGTCAAAAATTACAGAGAGACGTGAAGTCAGTGCAATATTAAACAACACGATAAACTGACCGGAAGATCAACTCACATCTTTATTATGTATACCTTTTACATAGTTATAAGGAATTACCAAAGACACATCAACACGGTAGAGCCGAATTGTTCGTGTATTTGCTACATAATCGTATGTGTTTGTTACAAGCCATATGAATGTAATGTCATTTTGTTCATAAAACATCCATTCAGTGTTTTATTACTAAACAACGACGAACTTCACGTGCATGTCTGCATTTTACTCTTTTGGAATGACCTTATAACTACATCTGAAATAGTTTCTTCTCAGAAATGCGCCACTGTCTAACCAAATGTTGATGTTTTGCAGCGATTTACGTGTACATAATTTACGACATTTACTTCTAAAACAAGTTTAAGATATTCTACCTCAATATTATGGTATCCTCAATCCCTGGTTTGTTAAACGTGTGTTTTCTCTCCTGTTAGGTTTTCTGGCATAAGGGAGCGATCGCATTATAGAACGCGAAAGGTACACACTCTAGTTACAGACAGCATAAATACACAATTAATGTTTAAAATATCACAGAAACAAATACATGGTAAAGTTCATGTAATTTTGAAATTCCTTAGAGACTTTTGTTAAATCATTTTTTCAGTCAATCTAAAACAGATGATTTTTTAAATCATGTAAAACTCGATTGCAATGCTTTCTTTTGTTTTATTTGTCAGGTATGACCTATGTGCAGGTATTTGTGGTTAAATATTCGTTTTGAAGTAATTCACAATTGCTTTCATAACTTGTGGATTTATAGTACAATCTTCAGAAATACCAACTACATGTACTTATTTTCAATAACCTAAAATTGTGCATATCCCTTCTCTTCAACTGACGGGTAAATCAATATACTTTAATAATGCTATTAGCAAATTCATAATTATTGTAACTGAATATTTATATTTTTTTAAATGCCATGGCATGGAAGATAAATAGATATTTGTTTACATAACGCTTTGGGTAATCAGTGAATTAATGTACTAAATCAACTGAGTTCTGACACGTTAATAGTTATATAAGAAAACATAAAAACTGAAATATTTTTAGATGGATTATGCGTCAGAACATATGGTGTTGGCATCTTTCTCATTTGGTGCAGACCAAAGATTCAATTTTACCTCATGGTATTATGTGGGACTAGGTTTTTGATAACGACATATTTTGGAAATCCTAATAAAATGACCCGGCCATTGACAGGAGTTACTGTTGTTCTACTACTGCAATTGCCTCCCATATTTCAACTGCAGTGCATTTCACAGGATTAAATGATAAGGTGAACAAAAACAAATGCATTAACGTCATCTAAGGAATAGCAAGAAAGATCCGAGTGTCTATTTTCTTGAGGTTCAATAGCTCATACTTTCGGCTTACCAAATAAATGTATGTAAATGTATTTTAAAACATTCAACGTTCGATGGTTTTACTGCAATATCGTTATTGTACAGAGTTCTCCATCTTTAAGAATGTCTTAAATCTTAAACTGCATGACCAATATAAGTTGTTCTCGTAATGATTCTTTGCCCTTTTGTATAACTATATACCTCTGCATAATAAAGTAATGGATGGAGATATTTAGACGCAAACTATATTCTTTGAACGGTCATTCATCGAAATGTTTTGCATTTTCAGGAATACATTGTATGTTACAGCGGTAGGTGGAGCAAAGAAAATAACTTCGGTGGTCATTCCACTTGCGGCATTAGTTTAATCGGTTTAAAATTATTTCTGTAATCACATGCAAGATATTAGAATCTCAAGTTATTATATAACCAAATCATCATGTGGAGTAACTTTTAAACTGTAAAGATTCTAATATGCATAATGCGTGGATTGAATGCTGAGAGTTGCGCTCTAGAGAAATCATATTGCGTCGTATGACTACTCTAACTAATACTGAATTGCAATAGACTGACAACTAGTTTGCTGCAAACGTAATCTGTTCGATTATCATTCTAATATGTCTGCGAAATTGAAGTCATTGAGTTTTGTAAAGAGAATTTTCTCATCGTTAGGTAAATAACTAATTTCTTTGAAAAAACAACAACAGGAAAAATACCTATCTTTATTCTTAAAGACTGGAACCATTCCCTAGTACTGAAACGGGTAGATGCAAGGATGCTACAGAGCATGCGTGCGTTCTGTTTCACGTAATATGAGAAGAAACCATTTCAAGATCATTCTAAATTTAATACCAGTGGCTCCTTTATTTCCTGTATTTTGAAAGGAGTCCATGGAAGGATGCTACAGGACAGCCATTGTTTTAGAAGATGAAGTCTTTAAAGATGTCTATGTTCTTGGAAGCAGTGGCATATGTGTAGTAAACCAGAACCATTGTCTACTTCATAAAAAGGAACAATACAAAGCAAATACAGAGCTAGTTTGGTTACTTTCCAAAATTAGGTTTATGTAAGGAAAACGCTTGTAGATATTTTTTTCTTTTTTTATCGAACAGCCTCGTCTTTGTGTCTAACCATTGGGGTCTATGCCAGGATGTTACAGAGCCAGTCTGGCGGCTAAATATTTATCTTACTTCATAATGTATTTAAGAGATGATATATTTTATATACATTAAATGTCCTTTTAAACAATGTATTAGACATGCGCAATGGAACTTGAGGTTCTGCCCTCCACCAGCTAATTTCTGACATATCGAACTTATCATGTGCCTAGCATATGAAGATACTTATTTCCCGCAAAGGTCATTTATAGTTAATAGTATAGCGGAATGCATGTGTGGAAAAATATGTTTAGTAATCTTAAATAATAATAATAATAATAATAACTTTTATTTTCAAGGTTACATAAAAGGTACATTATGAATCCTAATCATTCAAAACATAACTTATTTTCATATGGCCTTCAGAACAAGAAAAGAAAGAGAAAGGAAACATAACATACATACATTTAAACCACCATACACCACAAATAATGCACACTAAATTATTATACTAATATTTAATAACATATTAGATACGTTTATATAATAAACATATACTGCTAGACAGACACTCAAATGCAAATAATATTATGATTATATAATTAATCTAATGTCATTACTTAGATACTAAAAACCAGTTCAAAGTTGTAGATGTAAGTAATTTCTACTTTTGTTATAAAGATAATTTTTGTAATTTCACCTGTCCGAAAATGACAACCAATGCTTCCTTTAGTAAATCTGAAGATTGGGATTTAACAGGTTGATTTAAAATAAGTTTTGCTATGCTTTTTGCAATTTTTTATTTTTGTACATATTTTGTTTGCCTTTTCCCCAAATGGTACAACATAGTCGAATATTGGAAGAATGTAACCTTGTAAAACATTACTTCATCTCATCCGATATATAATATATAATGTTTTTTAATATGTTTGGAGTTTTTCAAAATGAATGACTCTTGAAAAGAGTGATACTTTCAAATAAATTAACACTTAACTTTATGCCTTGAAAAGTAAGGCATTATATCCATGAAGTATAAAACATATATAAAACAATGATTGATCCTCTAGTTTACTAGTGGCTTGTTCCGTTTAAATTAAAATAAAAAATTCTAATTGTTATCCCCCGCCAAAGGCGGAGAGATATTGTTTTGGCGTTGTCCGTCTGTCCCTCAGTCCGCCCGTTCGTCCGGAGTCATAACTCAAGATCCAATGGATAGAATTTCATTAAATTTGAAATAAGTATACATAGCACAATGCCGCGGCGCACACACATCTTTCCTTAATATTGGATCAGTATCTCTCGAGTTATTGCCCTTTAATTATTATTTTCTTCTATATTCAATATAAATCATTAAATTTCTATTTCTCTGAAACCGGTTATCACAATCATATTGTAATTGGCTTAAATAGTTTAGTGATCACTCTTTCTAATAGTCCACCCCCTACATTGATTTGTTTATAAATGAGGCCTCTTAAGGGGATGTGGCAGCTTTCTAAAATATTCTATTTAAAAATTTGTTTTCTGAACCTAAAAGTACTGATTTAATTTAACTTACAACAGCTGTGTTCTGTATCAATGTAAGATGCAAAAAAAAGGATTACCCCCAGAGATGAGGCTCCAATGGGGTTGTGCTATTTTAAAATGCTTCTTTTTCTGGAAAAAGCTTGTCAGAATTGGATTTTATGTTTGCACAAGTAATCAACTTTGTATTCTCTAACAATGGAACATTAGAAACTGGATTTTCACAGAAATGAGGCCCTTAAGGGGATGTAGTGCTTTCCTTACAAAATTATTCTATCCAGAAACGTAAGAATTCTTGTTGTCTAAAAGCATAGGTATTGATTATTATAAGTTCTTTATGACTGTAACTTGAAGGAAAGAAATCACATTAGACATGAGGCTCCAGCGGGGTGGTGACATTTGAAAAATGCTTTTTTCCCCGAAACAAATACACTTTCCAGTTGTTCTTTGTCAGCTTGTTGCTTCATTTGGCGGGGGATATAAAGAAACTGAATTGGTTTGTTTCGTCTGCTTTCCTAATTGGTTCTGGAAAATTCTTTTTAAGGTCTTTAACAGCGCATTAAATGCCTCAGATAACAGCTTTTCAATTGCAAATTGAATTTTAGCAATGAACGGAGGCTTTCAACAGCATTTAAGAACCTAGCTGTTAACTTCAAGATAACGTGTTCTGTACATGTAGTAGCATTCTGATAAATTCACATTAATGCAGCATATGAAAATAAGAGGAAAACCTTCCGTACCTGATGAAGACAATTTTGTCAAGATAAAATGATAGAATTCTAGTTATACTCTTCTGATCACTATAAATAATAGTTAAATATTAAACGTACAACGAGTCTTAACAAGAGAAAAATTATAATACATTTTGAGTTCTACATATGAACCTTTTGCAGCTATTGTAAAGACGTTTAGAATATGAATTCTCATTCCATGTTATTTATAGAAATATCTGACCTTTCGGGAGAGTGAATGGAAAATGTTGCTCAAGTTTGTTATAAAGAATGAATGCAAAAATGATACAGAACTATAAAATAATAAGATATATCTTATCTGGCCCTTCTTTGGCCAGTCAAATGTCATACGAAATGTACGCAAAAAAAAATGAAAAGGTTTCAAGATATTAATAAATCCCGATATAAACCATCTCTACTGTATTTTGTTTGACTTGAAATTTAACCAATCATGTAGTTCAAATCATTGACAAAAAACACCAGTCTATCTTTGATATGTAACCATTTTACAAGACATTCCACTTTATTGAGCATGCGATATCACGCTGAAATCTAAACGTTCTTTTTTTTTTTTGTAGGTTCTGAACTTCTGGTACTAAACATCTTCACGTCTTAAACCTTATCTTGTTAATAACACACTGTTGTTTGTTGCACTTACACAATAATATGACAAAACATGCAATTACTCTTTACCGGGATTTCAATTTTTGCTGTTTTGAAGGATTTTATCACTATGCATACATTGTATCGTTCTATTTCAGTAACCGCATCCAAAACGTGAGTGTTCCTATATATGCATGTGTGTTATTACGAAGACAAAAGTGCTATGGCGCCCGTAAAGTGACATCCAAAATGATTACGAATTTTATCACGTCATGCACATTAAGGCACCGTTGCATCACGAGACGTGAAATAAGAAAAAGCGTAGAATGTGGTACCGGGACACAATTGTTCACGCAAAGATAATGTACCAGCTGGGTCCCGAAGATATTGACCAAATATCAAAAGAAACAGCGCGTGTTATGTTGCTGGCGAATCTAAGATCGATTTTAAGGCCGAGACGCATGCATTTCTCAAGCGGATCGTTGCAGTCGGCGGAACTTGAAACCAAAATGCAATCAACGCTATGACAAACTCCAGGTTAAAGCAGCACCCGAGAAATTAAAGGTAAATCGCTCTACCAAGAGGCAGATGTTCATCGTGTTCTCCGACGCCGACGGAGTAATCTCGACCCACGCTTCATCCCAAAGACAGACTCCTAATGCCTATTACTACTCTACAGTAATGTTTTGTCTCTGCATTTTTACTTGAAATTATATTTCATTGATCATTTTAAAATATACCTAACATACATCATAAATATTTCTATTTCTCAGACTCAATTTCGAAAGGTTTTTAACAGTGACTTCATATGAGCGATGCGAAAGAACCGTGCAGAAAAACTACCGTTGTTCAATTTTCCACAAAGATAATGCGCTTGGACATAGAGCAAAAGACATTATTGCAAAGCTAAGGTCTATTCATATTTGTTACGAGCGGGAAAATGGGATAACAATGTATCAACATCGATAACTTTCTTAACCCGACAAAATGTGTTTAAGTCCAAAATCGATATATCTATATTACACTGGAATTATGACGTTATGGACAACGTTTACCTCCAATAGTGACTTGAAGACCTTAAATTGCTTTGCATAAGAAAGTGCATGTAACTATACAGAGATCCTGAGATTCTGTAGGGTGGCCATCGAAAATAAACGATTTTCCGAAATAAAGTAAAATTAGTTTTAGAAAAGTGAAATATAATCTTATACGGTGTATATTCTCACTAACGTTTTCCTTTTTCACTAGAAGTACACTTCCCTGCCTTTTGAGCCAACCTGGAAAATGTTATGTACATATACCTTAGCTGTTTATCAAGGCATACAATTTGTATTTATTGAAACCAAGACAAACACTTATATGTTGAATAGAGTTTCACAAATACACCGACGTAAGCTTCAACAGATAACTTTATCTTCGGTGCTGATTTACTTTGGTGAACAACTAAATTGACAGTTTTGATATATTGCCCCAATCGATTCAAATTAAGTTAGAAAGAGTGACACGGAGACAAATGTAAGGGTTTGAAAATGTTACCCGACATCAGCCGTGACGCTAGTCTGACAAAGAGAGGTGAACTTCATGCATTATTTAACAACTCGGTAAATTGACAGGAACACCGACTCATACATCTTTATTATGTTTACCCTTTACAAAATTATACGGAATTACCAATGACGCAACAAGAAGATAGAAACTGACTGCAGTGTTTGCACATTTTTCTAGATTTAATCAAGTATCTGTAACAAGCTTCAGTTTCTTTAACTTTTTAACGGCATTCACTTTTATGCCGTATCTTCATGACAGTGTGCTTACGTATATGAAAAAAAAAATTTAGTTTACGCAAATCTTCTGACGTTTTGCAGAAGAAATATATTTCGTAAGCAGAACACATAAAACAAACGATTGTAGTAAATGTCAACAGCATTTTGCAATTTCTTGGATGTCATTACATGTACATCAATTATTTTGTTATTATTATATTGAATTCACGCGATAGATGATGAAATGGAATTTTAATATTTAATAAAACCAAAGCAGCCTATGGAGTATGTGTCTAAATACTAAGACTCTAATAGATTACAATGTATCCATAATGCATAAGATGGCAAAGAGTTGCACTCATGAGAATTCATACTGTGTGTTCTAACTCTAAAATACTGAATTATGATAGACTTGTCGAATAAAGGCTTTTACACAGTCAATTAGCAGATTGATTGTATCAAATTAAACTCCGCCAAATAACCATTAGTACAGAGGAAATTATCATCGTCATATAATTAAGATCTAAATATATCCAGGTTATCTATATGTATAAATGAAGCTATATTCCCTTACTGCTGTTTAAAGCTAATGTTTACGTATTGGCGATTTGATTTTTATCATGTAAAATGAATAATTCGATAAAATCAGGTAGACGGATACGCGATATGTCGTTTACATACGGAACAGAACACACTTTCGCACTGTAACTGGCAGGTGTTCTCATTGTTTCCCAACTCGAATTACATCAACTTATAGCAAATCTTATAAACACCCTTTTTCAATACTAAAAATTTTAATTTAGCCTCAATGACAATTAATCATATCATAGTATCAATAGTGTACATGAACTGTATGGAAATGATACCATGTCGGGTAATACATTTTCAATAAAACGTTTTAAAATGCAATTTGACATGGTCGTGAGAGAAACGACACTTTAATGAGCGTTTGAGCCCTTGCCCTTCCGTGCATTAAAGGTATCAGTAATGAAGTGTACGACCCAGACGTAATAGAGAAACAGATAGCATCACTTGCATTGACTGATCACCTTTTTTTACAAAATGTGCAAAGAAACACAACGTTTTAATATTTTATTTTAAATTTACTTTCAAATTGCTAGTGCTCATAAATGTTTGTTGATTCAATTTACAGATTGATATATTTCGAAAGGAATTGTCATATTCATATATATATATATCAATTATTATTTCTGAACTCAGTCGTCAGTGATGACTTTGATGTATTAACCTTTATGAAATTAGTGAGCGCGACATATTGTTTATACAAATCATAACACTGCCAATTAACGTTTGACATGAGTTTTATGTATTATTTAACACTTTGTTGATTAACAGAAAAGAAACAACTCATACATTTTCGTTCTGTAGAAATCTTACCATAAAAGGCTCTACGGTAAAATATTAGATATAACGCATGTGGTGTGGTTGGTAAGGTAATGAAAGAAGGTGTATCCATTGGAGGACAATAAAGCTGGCCACTATATCCGTACTGTATGGAACTAGAATACATCATGCTATGCGGTACGTTGCCTTCTGTCTTTTTATTTTCCATATAACTGTACAGATAAACACGGCATGTAATATATACATGTATCACGCGGCGAGACTAGTTGTCGCGCTTGATTGCTATTTTGTCTTTCAGATGCGGCAATTAAATGCCGCGTACAATTTATGCATGCCGCGTCACACGTTCGATTTGCCTCCGCATCTCCATGCTTTCAGACGCTTATTTTCACTCCACGTAAAGGCATACACGCGAGGTTTCGCCTGGGCTGTACTGTACCAACTAGAGCGAACATTTCTGAACCAAGAATCAAAAGTCTGTCTAAAACTTTATAATAATTTATAATCTTATACGCGCGGAAAATACAACGAAATCAGAAGCGTTTAACTAGTCATAAAATGACATACTTCATACTTCATATGTTCCAATAGTACTATTGTAATTCAATATAATACTCTTTCTACTAAATTGACTTGCAATGGTTTATAGAAGTGTGGCTGGTTTATGAAAAAATGCCCATATTGCTAGTAAAGAAATATACAACATTTTCTTTATTCTGCAAAATCGTTATGAACCAATTTATGCTGAATATGAATGGTTTGAATTCGTGAGCCGTTCCCTCCATATCAGGTAAAAATACGTTTATGCCACGGTTATGTTTTCCATATGTATTTACTTAAAGGTACAATACTAACGAAAGCGAAAATTCAAATATACTTTAAAAAGCACAGAAATATTATTTTTAATAAAAAATGAAAGTTGGTATGTGAATTCTAAATAAATCACAGTCATGTACAATTATCTTTCTATGCTTATGAAGAAAGTTAAAAAGACCTGGGTAGTCTTTTGTCAATTCACTGAGATTTCAACATAATACACTACTTTTCTTCGTGTTCCAAACACTTTCTGTAAATACTAACCTGCCAATCTTGATTATTTAGTGTCTTGCAAAAGTTAATGTACTTGCCATAAAAAACGTCACACTTAAGTAATTTTGTTTAATCAAATATTAGCATTTTCTTTGATTTGTTTTAGTCCTCAACCTACATTTCTAGAATTCCATTGTTGTACCATGGTGTGATTTTTGTTTTTGTACAGTTAGTATTGCAAGGCCTATTCTTGGTATTATACGGTTACACTGTATCTTAACGATTACCCAATTAAAGATCTGAAATTTTACAACATATTTGTTTATCAAATAGCTCATTACAGCTCAAAATATCAGCAAAAAAGAAGAAATTATTGTTGGAAAAACATAAAAGGTCATGAGAAGATATTGACGTAAAGAGATGTTATCCAACGTAATAAAAATGAAATATCGGAATTTGTATCCTTCGTATTTCAGCCTCAAACCTTTTCCACAGTTAAAACTGAAGACAACAACTATTACCCCATAAGACCACTTCTTTACAGATTAATCTGCGCAAGTAACAAAAATACATTGTAGACATCATCTAATATGAATTTTTACTTTTGATTCTTTTACCAAAGTATGACGAAACGTTAGAAAGCTCTTATTTGGCGTCACCTTTCCGAAAGATGTGTCATTGAAGTTATTTTTGACCTCATGATTTAACCAATGGAATGATGTGACTTTTAATTGTGCTTTAGAGCATCTCCCCACGTGTTTGAAACTAAAACATTCTTTTAAAAATTACTCCACCAGTGTGAAATAAAAAGTTGGTTTAACATAAAAATGATCGCAGAATATCTTTTAACTTTGACTCAATCTTAAAACCTAAAACTGTCCTGTAACCGAGTACAGCTCTTGCACTGACCGTAGTACAATCACGCCGCCGTCTTCATAATGAAAAACCGCCGAAAGGAAATTATTTATAAACATGTATATTTTCATACATTCTTGTATATGTATGTGTAGTTTTGACATACATACTCACACACGTTTCAACATAGCTGAACGGTCGTGGCCGATTACCATGACATTATTTTTAATTCATTAGCATCTACAAACTCTTTTCTTTAGTTTTTGTCCTGTATATATTCATTGCCTCCTTCAGATTTAATGTATGGTAGTTGTTATGCGTTTATGCCACTTTTGCCATCAGAAATATTTATACGAGGGGCATAAATAACATTAGACAATTCTATGTTTCATGCTATTCAGGAGCAAATGCTGATAAAACAAACTTGCAAATTTGGATAAAAGTTCAAATATAGGCAATACAAATCATTAACTTTTTCAACAACATAATGCATATTCAAAAACAGATTGAATGTATACATACATGTATAATAATAATTTGCTCATATCTAAGCTAATCTATTCGTTCATTACTTACTGCATCAGCCATAACATTTCTTAAGTAGGACATTGCGGGATTTTCGTTTCTTACAAACTGTTTGTACTTTCTTAACAAAAGCACCAGCGTTGTATGAAATCTGAATCTCTCTTTTTTCATCAAAGAAGCTTGTATTCTAATTGTCCATGTAACTACAAAAGGTTCTTCTTGAGATGAATATTGCACTGTGCTGCGAGGGCACAATTTCATGTCCTCTTTGTATCCAAGTGATTTCTGGTTATGCTTTGTATTATTAACCATTATTCCAAGTGAAAGTTTTCATTACATTAAGTCAATATACGTGGTGGATGTGCCAGAAACATTTCACCGTATTTTTAGACTGGGGCACTTCTTTCTCGTTACTTTAAGAAAGTATGAGAATGAATGGCTTAGCTAGTGTAGAAACGTGACGAATCTAACAATGATGTCTGGATCAGCAATTCATCATATACTGTAAAATGTCCAAAACCTCATCTTGGACTACAAATTTTCAGAAAGATGTCTTCCGAGAGGAACTTCAAAATCTTTCTTTTTACCCAAATTCTCACTTGCTCAAACCAGAATTGACAATTTTTATGTATTAAGGTAAGTACAACATGTTATGTTCAATCAATTTGTAAATGACTACCAAAACTAGCAGCAAATGATTTTTATCTGTTTGATATTATTTTTGTTTTTAAGTAAGAAAGACAATACATATTTGGCGTCTTTAAACTAGTAATTAAAAGTCTTAACGTTGATACCATAGATTATATACTGTATCTCTATTAGTTATCGGGAGATATTAATACGTACTTTTTATCGATAACGCAATATGCAGTTGTAGCATTTTTATGGTATTCTGCTGAAAACACCTATAAATAGGGAGAGTGTGATGATAAATTCAAGTCTTGTCATTGCATGTCTTGTTGATACCTTTTCCCTTTTTGGTTTGTACAACGCTAATTGCACAACCCTATTGTTAACGTGAGGTGATCGTCTGGCATCATTTCAAAACAAAACTCTATATTTCTTCAGAAAACTACCATTTGTGGCACATAAAGGGAGAACGTGTCCATGGAGCTAGAAACCGACGTCCTATAATCAGTTGCTCATCCCGAAGGTTGCGGGTTCGAGCCCAAATGGGGTCACGACCGTACCACCTCATATGACACCAGTACTGGTTTTTCAAGGAAGCGGACTCGAGAGTGACTCGATCAGTCACAACCTTTCTTCCCAATTGAGCTAAACTGAATTAGTATAAACTATAACCAGTTTATAGTATGGAGGTTACCAGTTCGGATTTCTATGTCTTCTCTGTTTCATTTTTGAGTATATTTGTGCAATGATCTCTTATGAAGTCCTATTAGTTGCTAATATTGGATCACTGATACACATATTCCAAATTAACTTACGTTAAATCCATATAATCAGTCCTGCTGGACTTCGGTAGGAAATACAAATATAACTAATGAATTAAACGTCAAATTTATTACAACATAAGGCGTCTTAGCCATCAATCAATGCAGTTTCCATTAGATTATATGGCCTATTCAGGACATAATTATTTAATCATATATACACATTGTTAAAATGGAAGAAAGCAGGAATAACAAAATTGCAAACAATTACAAAGGTTTCCCTTCATATATCACTTTCATTCGGATTTTAAGTACAGTTCTTATACTTTCTTAATTTTCTCACAGACTTATTTCCAAAACCTTGACCACTATTTTATCGGTTTGCAAAGCCGTGTCGTAATGGTTCACGATCGGACAAGTAATGCGCTTTTTCAATTATATATATTGTACTTACATTTTATTTTCTCACCTATGAGATACATATTTCCGCGCATTTACCCATGTGAGATAAATTTATCTCACATCGCTTATCTCACATCGCTGCCGGACTATTTTTACTTTTAATTGTATGCGACATAAAATCGAAAATGACTGTAAAATTGTTATTTTTGAAATAAACATAGGTTTGTTGGTATTCATTTTCTTAGTTAGATCATTTTCTATCCATCTATAGCAGTTTTGAAGTAAAATTCGAGAAACAGTTGATTTTCATTTTTTCATCGGCAGAGCCTCGTTTTTGACGTATCTCAACCCTCGGGTGGGATTTCCTTATCCACAATTCATGAACATGTTAGATTCACTTTTGCTCTCTTACCATGACATTGTCAGATATTACAAAGCTTCTACGAGAAACGTAGCGTTAAAGTAGAATTCTTTCAGATAAAAAACATCGTATATCTCGATATAGGACATACATGACAAATTTGTTTGATTTTGAAATGCACTGAAGTACTAGAATAATGACGTAAAACGTAATTTATGTTTTCTCAGATATTGGTTCAATTATAATAATGTTCTTCAATGAAGCAACAACTTTCAAATTCTAGGAGCAGTTGTAAAAGCAAAGGGACATAACTAGGTAGAGGAAATCTACTCTTATCTCGTAGGAGTTGCTTCGAGTTGTCTATTAAATGTCATGAAGTCTTATAACTTGAAACTTATTTTCTTTTATCGTTTTCTGTTTTACTAAAGATTGCGAGTTTAAAGATATTTTAAAAAAGACACATTCGAGGGGTCAAGGCGAAACTATCCTATCTGCTTCTATTTTATATACACTTTAACATAGGATACATGTACATAAAGACAATGTTCACCGGATATAAAATTTCAACTCTAAACATTCATTTAAGAATACATTATTAGTTGCCAGTTTCAATAACCAACTTGATACAGCATTTCAAATAGGGGATACAATTATCTCATTATTCGAAGGACCGAAGCACTTTCTTTAATTGTGATGATTGACAGCAATCCTAAAATTGATAAGAGCACGTAAAATTACTTAAGTGTTTTTGTTTGTATAAGTTATCAAATGTGTTTGATGATACAGTGGCGCACTTAGAGACTTATTTTATCATGTAAAAATAACTTTTAACTCTGGGTGAAAGAAAGGTAGAGCGGTGTCGCCTTCATTATTATTTTACATAATAACACCAAACTTGGAACAAACTGGAGGTCAGGCCTGGTGATAATACCAGCTAAATTTGAATACATTGAGTATGATCGCTTTAACAGGGGAGACACGTCACTTCATGCGAGATGGTTAGATGCTATGAGTGAAAAAATTATTCATAATGGTAGATTTGTCCTCAATTGTTAATTTTACGTTGTACTACTCCATCAAATTTTATATTACAATCTTAAATGCATGTAATATACGGTAAAAGGTAAAGTGTTTTTTATTATAGTGTCACCCCTACTTAAAGGGCAAGCCATTTCTGACTCATGATACACCTTCTTTCTTAGCACATTTACCTCCCAAATCCTATCCTTTAATGCAAGGCACCAGGCGGGTAGGCACATGATAACCATTATTTAACTAGCTGGCGGCTCACCAACCAGCCATATCAGAACTGACCCCTGCTGGGATTCGAACCTTCGGCCTCCCGCTACCGAGGCGGATGTCTAAACCACTAGACCAAGGGAGACAGTATTTAGCAATATACAGTATTTAGTACTTAATCTACACAGATATATTCACCGATCACCGATTTTATATTTTGGCCGATTTCATAAACAAAACACACGTGAGTATAATAGATTCGTGTATTTTTTTTAGTTATTCGCAAATTCTGATGAAATATACTCTTACGGAATGCCCACACCTGTCCTGCATGGCCGTAGCTTGTCGACTTTTTCAAATACCCGTGCGTGTGAAAGTAATGCAAGTTGAATGCTGAGGATTCAACGGTAAACAGTGCAAAACAGACCAAACTACATGGATTTTGCACAAAATTAGCGAAGTTAAGGTGTTTAGGATAAAACAAATGCACTGGCATGTAACTTTTGGTCTTATCTCGTATGATTATACGCGTAGTTTACCGATCTGGTATTTCTATAGGCAAAAATCTACATTTTCAGCAATACAACGATTCAGACTCCAATTTAGGATACAACGAAACAGTTCCAATTCGTTTTTCACCAACCATTTTCAAAGACGTTTTAGAACAATTGCAGTTATAAAAGAGTCTCTTATCGAAAAAACTCGCGTGTTTATGCCATCTTGTCCTTCCTCATTGTAAAATAAACATAGAACATAAAAGTATTCCAAATAGTTTGCTAAAATGACAGGATTCATGAAGAGAGCAGAACATTTTGTTATTTCCGACTTGTACATAGTGTGCATCGTCTTGTTCATAATGATATTATTACATATGATATGAACACGTGAATATTTACAGGTCATACAAACAATATGAAACTAATATTTATGACTTTCAGAAGTTGAAAACGCGGATGAACATTATTATTCTTACCAGTTTAAACGGGAGTTCAAAATAACATTTCGAAAGAACAAAGCTTCTTCTATAAACACTGATACTTTTATCAGAGATGAATTGTTTTGTAGAAGTTCTAAAACATTTAACATAGATGGTCTCGCATAAAAGTATTTCCTTATGTATTTTCTAATGAGTTCATTATAAAGTGGACATTAACATATAAGGGGGTACTGATCTTCAAGATCTAAAGTGACGTAGTGCTACAAATTTCATTTGACCTGGCGCGTTAACTGCTAGCAATAATCGTTTATATATGCAGTCTTGAACTTATTTAAAAAAAATTTCACTTTGGATGTTTATATTGATATAAACGTAAATGTAGAAGGTGATGTTTCACTGTTTATTTCAACGGAGTAAAAATATCAAAATCTTCAACCCGGATTGACATAAACAAGTGTACCCAGCGTAACGAATAACTCTGACGTCGTTTAAATGGTGTTACGTGTGTCATGCTTTCTGATGATATTTCCCACATATTTCGAAATTTAATTAAAACAACTTAAAGTAGAGCTTTAAACCTAAAATAAACAGGAACATTTTTGGTATCGATATAATTTCACACTCTATATTTGAAATACAAGATATACAAGACATTTTGGCGGTAACGAGGCTCTAAACCGCGTGTTATATTACCCAGCTACAGTGACCTTAACATTGGGCTTTGGAGGTTATACAAATACTGTGGCCATGACTTTGAGCTACTTACCCTACATTCCAGTATGCATAAAGTAAACATAAATACCCAAGATTTCTGCCAATTTTAATGAATTTCCAACAAGAGATTTTATAGGTAAAGCGCAGACATTATTTGTAGAATACATAAATCAGAGAAAGCGGTAAGGTGTCTGCCGCTCATCCCGGAGGTTGCGGATTCGAGCCCCACTGGGGTCACGACTGTACTTCCTCATATGACACCAGTACTATTTTTTCCAGGAAACGGACTCGAGAGTGACTCGATAAGCTACAAGCTTTCTTCACAATCGAGCTAAAATAAAACACCGATTTCTGAACTAGTTATGTGTTAATGCACTTTGTCGGGATTTTCCATCATCAACATCGTTCACTGTCCTTTTTTAACTTTTAACAATTGATAATATATAAAGAAAAGGTGTCAATACAGTACAGTTGTAGTCCATGATTTTCGATACTATAAGACAAAATCGCTAGTTGCCCTCTCAGATTCTTATATTTTCCGTTTACATTGGTTATATATAAATTTCTGCTTTTATTTTGTCATCATTTGCTATCAATGGCGAGCAAACACATTGAGAAAAAACGAATCGGAACTGTTTAATAATTGCAATTGTTCTTAAATGTCTATAAAAATGGTTGGTGAAAAGTCTTTGTATTGTTGAAAATGTAGATATTTGCCCATAGAAATACCAGATCGGTAAACTACGAGTATAATCTTACGAGATTTGACCAAAAGTAAAATGCCAGTGCATTTGTTTTCTCCTTAACACCTTAAATTCGCTAATTTTGTGCAAAATCCATGTAGTTTGGTCTGTTTTCGCACTGTTTACCGCTGAATCCTTAGCATTCAACTTGCATTACTTTCACACGCACGGATGTCTAAAAAGGCCGACACACCACGGTCATGCAGGATTAGTATATTTCATCAGAATGTGCGAATGACTATAAAAAATACACGATTCTGTTATACTCACGTGTGTTTTGTTTATGAAATCGGCCAAGTTTTGTTGGAGCCTTGTCGTTACGCTAGTCGGAGAAACATCGTTTAATTGGAGCCGTTGCGTTTTGCCGATACAGTGTGTATATTGTTCATTGTTGTATTCGTCGTATTTCAACAACATGTAAATAGTATTTAGCTAGATTGATATATATATATTATATTTGCTATTTTGAATTATTTTGTGTCATGAATTTTCCTTGATAAAGGATTATTTGTGATGCTAACTGTGATATATTTAAGTTAATTTCATTGTAATACAGCATTTGTGTGCTATAAAACTTCATATGACTGTGATATTTGATACTAACTTAATAATGAAAACTAATTTATTATTCATTAATAAGAAATACATAATAGATTAGATATTAGTGCCAATAAAAGTAATACAATTCTTACGTGTCTTCAATTTGTTAATAACGCTTAGCTACAATTAATGGTTACCCCCATTTGTTTCATTGCGTGCTATACATCGTTCCATGCGTGAGGGAACTGTGTCTTATATCTCTGGAAACATTATTTGGTACAGGTTTATGACCATATGTTCAATGTTAGGAGGTAAAACAACACATATGAGAGCATAAAATTAGTTTGAAGACAAATATCAGAAATATGTGAAACTGTTCCCTGAGGTGCAACAAACCTTCAGATTTGATTATATTCATTGTCCTATTTCTTTTCTGAACCATGAGTACAATCATTTGTTTTATTCTATTTGTTTCGAGTTTGAAAAGACCATTCTAAAAATGTATATGTTACATTATTTCTACATACAATATAATAGATTGAAACGTTTGACGATTTTGACAAATGAAAATCGAGCTTTTGTTAAACGCTATATCAAAACATTTTCCATAAATCCATACACAAGTCTGGAATACAGCAGCTATAACTTGAATCTTTTCTGACTCACAGGCAATTAGACCGGGATGTTTTTTGGCCCGACTTCATGCAGTACGAAATTCTTATGGAGTGTACAATTATGACAGTGTACTGAGTATATAGATTTCTCTATTAAAATAATTTAACAATCTTAACTTTTTAGCCATGTCGTGAAATACACTTTGTATGTTATTTACAGATGGAGCTAGCATACTGCGATTCGCCAATGAGTACTTACATTTTGGTTTCCTCATTCGGTGTGTCCTGCAACCAACTGCAACTGATTAACTGCAGTTGACTTTGGACCCCTCTTTGAAGAAGAAGCTTCCTTGTAGAGTTTCATCAAAGGGTTGACGAAATGACAGCTTGTATTCTGTTACTGAAACTTTTAAACATTGTCCCATTGCAATCCTCTGCCATTGTAGATTACTCTTATAAACCTTATTGAGTCGGATGATCCTCTTTTCACATTTTCAAAGTATTTGGTCCACAACAGCTTGGTCATCACTGTAAATAGTTGATGAATAGTATGACACAGATATAATATATACAAATCATCATCTTTGAAGCCTTTTTTCAATGGAGATTTCTGGTTTGAATTTGGATGTGGTTGTAGCCTCTTATACATTCTACTTTTTGTAGACAATGATTAGACACAGGATATTTTAAGCACAAGCGCTGTAAAACGATGCCGTAAATTACCTTTTAGGTAGATGATATCTTGAAAACTTATAGTACATTTTGATAAAATTCAGTTTGTCAGTAGTATTGTGCCGTGTTTGAATGTTATACTTCACAACAAATAGGTACGTGTGTTTACTTGTTTACGGATATCACAGAACGGAAAGTAAAGAAGCGGGTTTAACATTCAGGGATGTCTAGTGGTATATTTTACGCTGCTAAAACAGCTTGGTAAGTTTCTTATTGGTTGTTTATACACCCGACTGACAATTGAATGCCCCCATGTGAACTTCCCAAAACATGGGTATGACTCCCATGTCGTTAAGAGTTTACAAATTTAGTATGCCATTATTAAGGTGTTGTTATGAAATGTTAATCTGTGGCATAAAAATGTGTCCTAACGACATGATTGCGTTCTCACAGCCAAGCGATTATCTACTTAAATAATTGTTAGTTAGAATTACAGACCAGTGTAGTCTGGACGGTTACCTTTCAACTTTGGATTATGAATTCATATCATAGACGCGAAATGAATATTCATCTATTTTTAGACCACACATTTGTTTTCATGAAATCAAGTGATTGGTAGGGCATGTAGTTAGGTTTGAATCAAATTACTTTTTTAGCATAAAGTTCCATGTTCGCTGTTGTGTAAAACTCTTCTATTGTGCGCGTTTAAATATTGATTTGGTTTGAGAATGCAAAGTAGAATTTCATATTAAGTGCCGCACAAAATATTTTACAATGATATCTGTATATTATATGCTTCAGTGCATTTGAATAGTAAGCCACTACATATGTAAAAACATATTCACTGGACTTTTGTTAAAAGGTAAGTTACTTTGGCTTATAGTGATCTATCCATTTAAAGATGATGATTGGTATCTTACTTTATTTGTTATTTAAAAAATACACTAAACCTCATAACAATTTTAATAAATTTTAAACAAAGCTATCTCCTCTAAAAGTCTTTCAGAAATTTTATCAATTTATTTACGAACGATTCATTAATACATGCTCGCATTCATTGAGTTTAACCTCTCTTCGAGTAATTTAATGTTCTCTAAACAAATAATTGCGCACATGATTTGAAGCTAACTTGAATTAATTTATGCTCGGTAAAAACGATACGTATTGTGGCACAATTTAGTTTAAGAGAAAGCTTTATATCAATTAAAGCGCCCAATAACCCTTTAAGAAAAAGAATTAGAGGTTAAATTATTTGAGTTTCTGTAGATTTAGCGTTTGATAGAGCTAGTGTTTTCGTTTGATTTTTTTTCTTTTTGTGAAACATAATCTCTGATTGGATGGACATGGTAATTATAAAGACGCATTTGTTCAAGCGGGGTTTAATTTAGTGAAAAGCTATCACAGTTACAGAAGGCTCTTCGCAGACGGACAATGTTAGTATTTATCAACAATAACTAAATTTTATATTGTAATTTTTTATAATTTGTTTATTGTTTATAAACGTTCGCGACGTTTCTTGTTTCGTGGCGTCATACTTGTGTCTTTCAATCCGGTTCGCGCATGGAAAATATATTGGTTGGTTTTATAAAAAGAGAAGGATCTTAGACTGATATTTCAAGCTGATATACAAAATAACCTGATCTCGAAGGAGGACTTGCAAGTAGGAGAGGAGATTATCTCCTAAGCAAGTCTGGATAGTTCAGAAAGTCTAGGTAGTGCAGCAAGTCTAAGAATTGCAGCAAGTTCAAGAAGCGCACCAAATGTAACTAGCACAGTAAGTCTAAGAAGCGCAGTAGGTCAAAGACGTGCAACAAGTCCCAGGAGCACAGCAAGTCTACGCACGGAGCGCAGCAAGTCCAAGAAGTACAGCAAATCCAAGAATCACAGCAAGTCCAAGTAATGAAGCAAATCGAAGAACCGCAGCAAGTCCAGGAAACACAGCAAGTCCAAGTATCGCAGTAAGTCCAAAAATGCAGCAAGTCCATGTGGCGCAGCAAGTCCATGTGGCTCTGCAAGTCCAAGAGGCGCAGCAAGGCCAAGTGACGCAGCAAGTCCGAGAAGCACAGCAAGTCCAAGAAGCGCAGGAAGTCCAAGAAATGCAGCAAGTCCAGGAACCGCAGCGAATCCTGAAACCGCAGCAAAGCAAATCCAAGAAGCGTTGCAAGTCCATAAAACATAGCCGCTCCAGTTAGTTACAAATCTAACTAAGACGCTGTCACTGAAGTAAATAATCCCCCTTCGATAACGTTGACAGCATCTCCAAACGAGAAAGAAAATATTTATTTGGTTTAGTGATCTCGCTTTGAATGAAACTGACAACACTTTTGTTCGTCTTAGAAAATGTCAGATTAAAATGAAACTAGTTTTATTGTCATGGTCCGTATAGTGCAGGGTTATGAAACGACGGAGTATTAAAATATGATGTCCAGGGTCACGCGAAAATCTTCATAATCCTTCAATATCCTTGCGATATCCTTGCGAGTTTTCATATTGTAATACCTTTTGCTTCAATAACAACAATAACACGTGGTTTAGATAAAGTCTGCCTCGGGCTTTCACGGGTGGGCTTGGAATATAAACTGTCTTAAAATATAGAAATTTAATACATTTTAGAATAACTGAATTTTGGTGATGAAACGTTATCATTTTTCTTTGGCTGCATCAGAAACGTTATAAAACCACTTCCATTTTGTTAATTCATAACACCTCATCCACACATTGTAAGCTAATATGAAGAATATTATATGAACAAATCGTTATTAAATATATACTCTCCCGATACTTATGAAAAAAATGGAAATCGCATGTTTATGCCCATTCGTGAGTCTTTTGAAATTAATGAATGTTTCTTATTCTCCCCGCGAATTCGTGTATCTCAATTACTGACCCGTAACTAGTAGTCACGGTTTTGTATGAACCTTCTATTTTTGTGTTCTAAACATTCCATATACATGTTGAGATGTATTTCTTGGACGTTCTTATTTAAATGTGCAATACCTCATATAGTATTTCTTGTTACTGGAAGCAATACTTTTGTCCTTGAAAAAAGTCAGGACAGCTTCTACAGTCGTTTGATATGTCACGGCTTAACATGTATACCGAGGATGTTATATTTAACTTAATTTTATATGACAGTTTGGAATATATGTTTCAGCTTTGGGATTTGTCGATTTAACTCACAGTTATCACTTCTCTAACACAAGAATTTTCTGGAGCATTCATATACTTTTTAATGATATATTTCATTATCTTAGCATTCTTTGAGTGGTTTTGGGTTTCCGTCCGATTCTTTATGGCACAATAAACATGACTTGGTACTGGTTCATAACCATTTTCCAGCTGTTTAGATATATTGTTACATACTTGTATTTTGGATCGATATGGCCTTCAGTGATTATTCCAGAAGCCATTTTGAGTGAAAATATAATCTGAGTATTTCATCATTTTGCTAATTATAGTGTGTCAATATTAACTGACAAATCTTTAGAATCTAATTGTTGTACTTTTGTCTTGTGTCTACATGTATACATGTCGTTGTGATACCGCGTCTTTGATTTCCTTTCGTGACATGTACACGTTTTATACTTTATGTCTTTCTATATCAATTTATTTTAAGAAATTCGGTAATATTTTCAATATAATGACAATGCAACTCGTGAGATTTTGTATTTGAGCTCTGTAAAACTGACAGGTATTGCGACAAACACCATGTACATTTTGTAATCAGAAATAACTCCATTTGTTCAATCAGTGTATACATTATAGGTACTACAATTTAAAGTGTTTTCTTTTCTGTTTTAGGGCTCATTCCTAGGACATAGTATAATGGCGTCTGCTTATTATTTACAATTCCATCTCCTTTTCATTCAGTAGAATAGATAAACGTACACAGGTTTTTGTGATTTCTTGCCAAACAAACATATCATGGCAACGGCAACAGCAGCTCCGCTACTGACAGATACGGAGAGCCAAAATGAATTCCATCGAGCTATAGCACTGCAGTATGAATGTGTTACAGATGTTCTACGAGAGCTTTTAGACTACAAACTGATAACAAGTAAACGTTCTTTAGACAAATATCTACGAAGCTGTCATTTACATCTCGCAGGGAAGCCATATGTTACTGCACACCAACAAGATCTGTTGCAGTCACCAAACCCAGATTCTAAGGACATGGATTTGACAATGTTGACACTGGTATTACTTGCAAAATGTAACAATCTCATTGGCATAACTAAAAGAGAAAATAAGTGTATAGAAAAACTAAGGGAGCACCGAAACGCATTAGCCCACAATGAGACTGGACGACTTAACGACAATAAACTGTTTACAGAAACAAACAATGATATTGTAGATCTATCTCAATCGCTCACAATCGATGTGAGAAACAATTTGAAGGCATGTATCAATGAACTTAAGCAAAGAATATGTGTCAGGATACATTCAAAATTGGACATTATACAGTTTGACCAGGAACGATTACGTGTCATTCTTATACATGAAGAAGAAAGTGGACAAGGTACATGTAATCAAACTTAATGCAGCATGTTATCATAATATATTGATATCACCACTTATAATTAGACATTAAATGTTTTAGAATCAAACTTTTATCCTAGAAAAGTTTGTTTGGTATGAAAATGATGACATTTTACTCCTTTGCAGTATGACTAAGGCTCGTTCGTTTTAGAGACAATCTATAAGCAAATAAATTTAACTTTGATTTCGTATTACATTTTTATAATTTTTGGATGATCCACAAAAAGTTATTTGATTCAATTAAAAATTTAGAAACGAGTAAAACTCTATATAGTTCTTGGTAAAACTATAGTGGCCCTTTATTAAGTTATTTTGTATCACGTCATGTATAATATTGAAACGAAAACAACATTCATCCGTTATAGCCAAGTACTTGTTACTCTAAATTGCAATGTTTTCATCTTTACAAACTAACGGTAAATGCCTTAAGTCTATTCTGTGTAAAAATGTAGTTAATGTCTACCATTGCACTATTTTTGTCATAATTTTTAAAACATGAAAAGAAACAAAATGTCATTGGTTTTAATTACCACTTTACCATATTATTTGACACATAATTTAGTCGCTTTTGTGACAGCTCACCACACGGCGCCCGTCGTGCATCGCCCACCCTCCGTATTTCCGTCTGTCCACCGTTTGTATTAAACAACATCTCCTCTGAAACCACTTTGCCACTTGATTGCCGTTGGCAGGCATGTTTCAAACATGAAGATTTACCCCACCTGTTCAAAAATTCCATTCCATGCAGAAGTCTTATTTGTATTGCAAAAATAGGGGGAAATAAAATTATAAAAATGCAAGGCTTTAAGCTGATATATATTTGGTTCTGACACTGACTACTAGACCTCTATTAAGTTTTTTCAAATCATGCCCATGGAGTCAACATTGGTGCGCCCATATGGGGACGTGGGTTCCTTTGTCTTTCAAAGAAATATATAGTAAATCTTTTTAATATAATGTGAGAAACTACAAGGCCTAGAGCTAAAGTAATTAATACTTAAAGAATCTTTTGTCAAAAACCATAGATTGTTGTTGTTTAATTTTGGTTGTTATCTACACAGAGTGTTCAAAGTCTGTTCATCGAGATAAAATTAGCCACACACGGAAGTGAAAATTTAACGGTCGTTGTATTTTTATTTTGCTTTCTGCAACCCTGTTTTGACCTTGTATAATGACCAATGGTACCCAGGTATGCGATAAATGGCCATTATGACCCCATTGTTTTATAGTTGTTCCTGTTGTTGTTACGAGATAATGCATTACTAATACTGTTTAAAACAGTAATTATGTTTTGATTATTTATCAAATTGCATACAAGGTGCATTTCTTGTTAATGAAGTATTAGACTGTACGGCCATGTATCTGTTACTGTTTTCGTTAATTCAGCATGTTTTGTCTTTTTGAATATATAGTTCAGGGTGAGGCTGTCAACGAAACGTTACTAAAATTCAACATAACAAAATGGGCGAAGCAAATTGCACGAGGATTAGACTTGCAGAAAATGTTGAAAATCCTGAGACAAGAGAACGTTATAACAAACGATGTTGTTGAGAGAATGAATGATGCAGGAAATGAATGCGATAATTGGCTTGTAGTTTTAGATTTTTTGATAAAAGAAGGAACAAAGATCCAAGTTTTACGATTTTGTAAGCAACTGCGGGTACAGAGTCAGGGTGAGATTGGAGAACATCTAGCTGATCTAATTGAAGGAAAAAACACAGAAGGTCTTGAAACAGGTGTGTAATATACTATAAACTTTTTGTTTAACTGCAATTAGTTTTAAGACGATCAATGAGTTAATGTTATACATGTAATATAGTTCACAATTATTTATACGGTATCTGGAAATGTATACTTTTCTTATGATTATCTTCTTATGAAATGTTCCTATAATTTGAATACAAGCGCACATCTATTTATTTAAATTGATCAAACACTTTTAAATTTAAATTTATTTTAAGTTGAAGAAATCAAGAACTTTGAAGAAAAAGAAATTACGAAGATCTTACAAGAACATATAGAAACAACCAAAAATTGCAACGAAGTTTGTGAAGATCTGCATATTTATATCGAAGAAAAGCTAGGTTATGATGTTGAATTCACTGTTTTAAATGAGATCGTGAGCTCTACTTTTGAATGTCAGAACAGAGACGGAAGGTAAACCAAAATTTCTGAAGTAATTTATAGTCACGCTATACTAACCATATTTCTATAAACATTCATTTTTATAAACATTTTAAAATAGACGATTATAATACTGCAAAAGAGAGAGAGAGAAACAGTGAGTGAGAGATTTAATATGCTGTAATCATTTTAGTATTCATTTACTAGGTCTGGTCTTGCATAATGTTCATGTTAAGAGAACAATTTACCTCTTAGGTATGAAGGGATTCGGTTAAAGCGGAGACATGACGACACAAATCCTGAGGAAGCAACTCAAGATGGTAAGTTTGAGAACCTATTAACGAATTTTGTGTTTACATTCAGTTTTTTGACTTTAAGAAATAGGATTGTTCTGTTTACCTCTGCAATTTAACATCCGGCTTTGATATTTCTTACGAATCCAAATATGGCTGGAAAACGTCACAATTCCTGTTGTTACTCAACGGGGAATATCACGTACGAAAACATTAATAACAATTTACACTGTAAATTATTGTAAATCTTTATACAGATGAAGTAAATATTGTGGCCATGACATTTCAAACTTATGCAGACTATGTCGGAAATCAGTTTCGCGCTGTAGACCCAGATATCTGTTCGAAGATTTCCTCAGCTATCATCGACGAGGTTATTCAGATAGAAACGTTCGTTGAAATGACAGAAGAAGAGATGGAAACAGTTTTTGGTTACTACTTAAAACCCTCGGGTTACAAATTTGGTATTAAGAAACACCTTCAACGCCTGCAATCCAAAATTAAAAACCAAATAAAAACAGCCTCTGTAAAAGTTGAAGGAACGCTTCGACAATTTGACAAACCGTATCATAAACAATACAAGAAGTGTGAAGTAAGCTATCAACTAGGGAGTGAACTAGCTATTCCAGCACATGAATTCGTTCAACCACCGTCATCAAAGCTGACAAAACATTTTATAATGAAGCATGTTATACGATTTATCACTGCATGCCTAAATGCAAGGAAAAATGGGACAATTCACTTTGGTATCAAACGGATAGGACGCACTCAAGGTGATATTGTAGGAATAACATACACACCATTGTTATCGTCAATAGATGAAATAATAGAGAATGGCATTGCAAAATTTTTTCCACATCTCACAAGTAACTTCAAAAGAAACATTATTCGATGTATCAGACCAGCACAAATAATTGAGCTTCCAAACCACGGAAAAGTTGTGGTAGAAATAGACGTCGTTCCGTTTGAAAAACATTTAGGCGATTCATTCTACTATGCATTGTATCCTCCAAACGGCCCACAACAGAATATTTTATTCGTATATGAGCGAAATTCTATCGTTCCTATCGCAAGAGAAAGAGAAGAAGCTGTTAAATTAGAACTTAAGGATGCTATAACTGAACGACAAATACTAGATACAGAATTGATAAGGAGTTACCGTTCTGCATCTGACCTTGTACAACAGCTAACTGCTGAATTGACGGGAGGGGCTGATTATATGACTGACCTATTTTATCCTATTTTATGTACTGGGAAAATGGAGACAAAACATGCTATCGACTACGATGGTTTACAGGATGCATTCCAAAATTCTATGGCTGTATTTGATTTTGGATCTTCGACAGATTTACAACAGAAAATGGAGGATGGAAATTCTAAATTTACCGTAAGAACAGCATCTGATTTCGACATTGACGAAACCCTTATAGGATTTTCGGATAAAGAAAAACCTTGGATATACTGTAATGGTAAGTACGATCTCGGAATCGAGACGATGGATGCAGACTCTTGGACAGATAAAAGAATGATTCCGCTTGAAAATGTTCTACGCTACATGAGGAAGAAAATACCTTCATGTCATGCAAAGGTCATGTTTCTCGTATTTGAAGAAGCTGGCTTAAACGAACCGATGGTTGAAATTGCGCGAGAGGCGTTTATCCGAATTTTTAAACACCAGTGTATAATAATTGGTGAAACAGATGAAGTTTTAGAAGCATATGAAAATGAATTAAAAATGAAAATCGGAATTGAAAAGGTAAACCATTTGATGTTTTCTGGTTTAAGTTGGTTTGACGTGAGTAAGGTATTTAGACAGATATTGAGGGAAATTTCAGATGATGTTTGTAAAATCCCAAATTCATCTGGAACGTACGAAGAACTAACACAGAAAGAAAAGGGCCAGTGGAAAGACATCGACATCCTTAGTATGGAAGAATGTGTGAACGAAGAAAAGAAAATGAAACAAGAAGAACAGAAAATGAAGCAAAGAAAAGAAGAAACTACATTCTATCAAGGCAAGAAAGCATCTTGGTGGAATTTTTACTATGGACATCATGGCGAAAGAGATCTGTTCAGCAAATTTAGGGCTTTGATTGACAAAAAACTGACCGGAACAAATGGCAAAGATATAGTCGAATCTGTGGACGTACAACATGAGCCAGGAGCAGGTGGCAGCATATTGGGGCGACATTTGATATGGTATTTTAGTCAAAAAAAGATCCATTAGTAAACCATACAGATGTTGTGTTGTAAAACAAATAACAGAAAATACTGTCAATGAAATAGAGGTGTTCCGCCAATACAAAGACAGGCAACCAAGGCCAGTAATAATACTTCTTGACGATGCGCCAGACGGAAATATGCTTTTCCAGAAAGGTTTGCATCAGCTTGCCTATAAAACTGCGTCACCTGGACAGCTGTTTGGAATAGTTGTCAATGTTTCCCGCGTCTCATTGGCAAACGACCCAGTTGAGGAGGCAGCGAATGGGAAGATAGTAGTCAAAAACACATTAAAACATCATCTATCGGATAGAGAGAGACAATGGTTTGAAAAAAAGTACAAAGAATTGGAAGATGATGACGTTGATGTAAGCACGTTAATCGCTTTCAATGTTATGAGGAACTCTTTCGATAAAGAGTACATTAAATCTACGGTAGAGACAATACTGGAAGCTGTACCATCAAAGGAGCTGGATATTTTGAAAATATTGTCGCTATTTGGCACGTATGAAATAGGCATCTGTGTTCCTAGTAGCATATGTGATAATTTTATTGGTTTCAACCTACCGATGTACATGACTTCAAAATCTAAACAACCAGAAAAGGTCGGCAAGGGAAAGCCGTTTGGGATACGTAAAAGAAACGGGATAAAGTTCCGCCAACCTCCAGCTATTTTGAACTCTCATTGTTTAAGTCTGTTTGCATGCAGAGCTGGCAATGAGATGAAAAACAGGGGCTTGCGTATCATTTCTCAACCACTTGCAGAAGTTATTTTACGCTATATCCGGGACAAACAAAGTTTGTGTCTAGAAGATATTGTGATGTTTGTATTGGAACATACCCAAAGTCACAGTGAACAAGTCAACGCCGAGTCCGAACGTTTCGTAGAAGTAGTATGTTCTTTATTCAAAACTCGTGAAGACACTGGGAAAGGCAAAGATGGTGTAAAAGACAAGTTTTCGCGACTGATATTTGCATTTCTTGACCATCAAAATATGACCACATTGGAGGACGGAAGAGATAGTGTTATTAGAGTGATGGAAAAATGCATCTCTATCACAGGGGACGCTTTTGTTGGGCAACAGCTAGCAAGGTTCCTCATCATCCACAAGAAGGATTTTGATGCTGCTGAAGAGGCGATAGTTAATTCTATTCATCTCTGCCAGAACAATTCATACTTGCTTGATACCTATGGTCAGGTTTTCAAAACAAACATGGAATTTATCAAGGAAGCAAACTGTCAACATGGTAATAAAATGACAAACGAAGTAGCGACTGAAGTAATTGCGTTAGCATTCAAAGCCATAGATAAGTTCACGGAAGGTCAAATAACGACTCAGGAATACGAGAAAGACAAAATTAATCTGAGCTGCTACCATAATGAAGTGAGAACACTAGTCGGGCTCCTAGAAACATTTGAGTCGTTTGAATGTTATACAAACGAGGACGATTTTGTCGATGTTATAACAAAACAAAAGGACATAAGAACGTCATTTCTGTTGGAAATCGATAAGAATGAAAGTATTAGTGAGATTATTTCCGATGCAAGAAGACAAATCCACGGCCACGATGCATTACGTTTTGTGGAAGAACGGGAATATCAGGTAAAGAAGATTTACACAATATACACAGAGGAGGATGTTCTTTTATTGACCCTAAGGGAACGATACGAAAGGTTTTATCGCAGTCACGGTTTAAAATATCAGTTAAAGTTCGGATACGGTCTTAAACCGTTGATGAGAGCATATGATACGAATGATATAAAGACACAAAATCTAGCGAGACAGAGATTTCGTGATGCAGAACAAAACTTGCGAAGTATAGCACTTAAAAACGCCGATTTCAGAGATCTTTTATTTTTCCTGAGTTTTAAATTCATTGAACTTCTACGAACTGGCAAGACCATTGACTCGGAACTTCATCACCAGCTGTTGAAATACTCTTCGACATTGATTGATTCACAAAGGCAGACATATGTCGGACGACCTTATCTAGAGGCATACCTATTCTTTGCCATTTTTCACTGGCCAAGCCAAAATAGGTTGACATTTACAAGCTTATCGTCGGCAAACATATACCTTTTACTCATGAAAGAATGGGACAATGCTTATCAAAAGAACCACCAAATCACGAACATAGAACAACTTAAAAACAACAAGGGAAAGAACTATTTTGCGTTAAGTAAAGAAAGTCTTGGTGTTATTGACTTATATGAAATAGAGTTGCAGTGGCGATCCAAGAAAGAGAAAGAAGAGGGAAGATCACGCATGCATGTGTACAGAGATTATTTCTGGAGGGAGCGTTTTGTGGCAGATCGAATAAAAAGATTAACAGGAACTCTCAATGATACTGGCACAATTATTAAACATATTGTAAGTATTTTTAAAAGGTTATACAAAGCAAATAGGAAATTCTAATGACCTATCAATTGCTTTACGAAATTAGATTTATATCAAACAATAAGCAAAATACACTAAGTTCAACACGAAATATATTTGTCTGGAAACTATGTAAACCTTGCTATAATCATAACAAAAAAATCTTCAGATAATTGATGTCTTCGGTACTACTATTACACATTGTATGTAATGCTTAACAACTTCATAATGCTTCCTGATGATTTATCAAAAACATAAATAAAATATTCACTTCATTGAACTATTTGCGATGAAATACAGCTAGCTCGTCCTTATTCAGATTTCCAAAAGTGAAAATGAAAGGGTCGTTTCTCTCATATATTAATTTAATATTGACGCTTGTTACACTGTATGTTAAAACAGGATCTACAATGTACATGCAATGTCTCAAATGGTAAGGTATCTGTTTTGTAACTTACGATGCATAGCTTAAAATGATAAATACTATATGAGATCACTCCCTTTACATTTTAATATGCTGCATCCTCATCAGTATAAATCAATTTCAGGTTCAATACCCAAACGGCGATCATACGTTTAAACTACGAGCATATTATTCCTCTGAACAGCTGCGGAACAGGCAAGTTACGTTTGTTCTAGGATTCACATGGAGTGGTTTAAGGGCGTTTGATGTTCTTGGAAAAGGTAAGAAAAATAGCCTTTACAGTTGCAGTAATCATGAAATTTAGCAGCCGTACAAATTTCACTCTAACGGTCATGCAGAAGTAGAAAGCAAGGCGAACGCTCAGTTGGACGATCAATGACAGATAACTCGAGTTTCATTATATCTTGCTTTTAGGTTTCTAGTAACTATTTTAGTAACAATTTGAGACAAAATTAAATACACTTATTATTTTTTATAAACAACATGATGCTTGCAAATATTATTACAAAAAATAAATTGTGTATGTTATTCCCCTTAAAAATTCTGGCATTCCATGCGCATGATTGTCTCTCTTTATTCTGTTTGGTCAGTTTTCAAAACTACTAGAGGCAACGAGCAATTTTCTCTTTATAAGAATTATATAGTTCATAAATATGTTTACAAATTCAGATACAATTAATTTTGATAATATAATAATTATATACATGTACTAAGAACTATCTGAGGAACTTCAAAGCAGTGGAGACGAAGGTAAAATTCCAGAAGCCTCTTTACCAGAAAGCCACAGAACAATGCGTGTAAAACCGAAAGAGATATATCACAAGTTAAACGAAGGCAGCAGTACAAAATGTGGTTTGTTAAACTTACTACAATTATTTCATATTGGTTAAAACCTGCCCTCTGGTTTCACGTCAAGTTAAACCGTTTAAAACTGATTGCCCACAGATTTTCCTGAAAAATTGTGTTTGTACTAAAACGTCTTTAGTGTATTTTAATCAATAGAAGACATCAATCGAATAGCGGGATAAGAATATAACTGTAAGACCGAAATATGCACCACGAAGCGACACAAAACGTTGATTTTAGTGCAATTTCATGGAATTTATAGCTAGAAACTCGTATTTTTGCTAATTGGCTATTATAGTATCAATTTTAGGTTTCAACGTGATGCTTTAGATCTGAATACGAGAACAGATCTAGACTTTGCTAAATGTTTATTTCAACGGTGAAAGAGCAGCTTTAAAGCAGGAAAATAATTACAATAAGTTACATTTTGTTGTCCTCAATAAAGTCAGTAACGTGGATTCCTCAATAAAGTCAGTAAGGTGGATTTACTTTTTGATCCCTAGTATCTTATCATGAGAGGAATATAACTCCGTAAATATCATATAGCTAGTAGACCTAAATATAATAAACTTTTATGCGCAGCTGTCTTACGCTCGCTTTCGACCGAAAGTTGGTAACCTTTCAACCGCCAATGAAATGACAAGTAGAATATATTACATTTTTGGGATTGAACAATCTGCTTAGTAAAGCGCATTTGAATTGGATAACACCACATTAAAAGTGTCGATCAAATAGTCTTACGTTTCCGTCTTTCATTAATGGTTTTATAATTTTAGTTTGTAAATAGTTACATCAACATAATATGTTGTTTCTTCCAAACTAATGATCATTATGAGTGTAGAGTATCTATATTTTCTCAACCAGTGAATAATGGAACATATTTCAGTAGCATAGCAGAGATATAATACGACACTTGAACTTCCTTGCCATTGAGCTAGCTTTTATTGCGACGTGGTAGAGTGTCCGCTTAGGGTAGTGGAGGACCCAAGTTAGAATCTAGCTGGAGGCAAAGTCATTTTCAAGAAAACGTACAGTATTTTCTCCTGTCACGGTATGGACTTAATCCCAATTGTGGAGAAAATGTGTTAGCGGCGGGTTAAATCAGTCGGGAGAGCATTTGCCTTGTAAGCTATGTAAGCGAAATGTCCCGGGTTCGCCGTCCGGTCAGCTTGCACGTTTTTCTCAGGAATTTTACTATGAAATCTTGTTACCCATCTCTTTTATATACTCAAAATCGCGCCGACCATCTTTCCAAAGATAGTTCTTGTTTCTTCTTATGTGTAATAATTCTCTGTATGGATGCATCAATAAATATTTACAACAGTTTTTTTTAACAGGAGCTAATTTCAAGTCATCACAGGTTTATTTACACTAAAATGTGACGTCATGTAATAAGTGGTCACATAAGCGGTAATGAGTTCATTTTATCGAAAAAATGAATTTTTTGTGGAATATGTAACATCACTAAGGCAACTGAGCGGTGAAACAGAAATCTACAATACCTTTAGTCCCCGATTTAAAAAAAAGGAAATTATTCGTCAATGTTAAAACAACGTAAGTCTTACGCTAATTTAGTCTATTTAGGAAGTTATCCTCATTGTAGTTTGACATTTATAGCAGCTGTTAGACTGTTTTTAAAATTTAGGTAAGGATTTCAGATGATTCGTGTTACCACGTTTAATCATCAGCGGAGTTCTGTTGACTGGACAGTTTTGGTCTAATATTCCGCTCATAACTACAAAACCTTGTATGTATACATCTAAATATTAACAGTTGGCATTACTAGCTACAAAGCAACATTGCTACAGAGTGAATCTTAACCTTTTCTTAGGTCCAGGTAACTTCTCTCTTTCATAAGTATGTTACGCGCCAAGCAAGAGAGCTACCAAAAACATTTTATACGTTTGTGATATGACGCTGTTGGATTCGCGAACTCGCAGATTAAAAGCGAGCACTGCACCCGTCAGCCTATCATGTTACATAAGGAGTGTATAATGTATCAATTATTAGCTATGTATTTTGAAAAGTAAGTGGAATAACCTACAAGTGATATCTTACCGCTGTGCATTGCTATACAGAGCAAAACAACGAAGTACAAAAGAATGTAATAATGATTTTCATTTATCACATTAGAAATGTTTGCTTTTCTAAGATGTCATAAGCTATGAAGAAAATGAAGTGAAATCCAAATTATTTAGCACTGTTATCAATAAAAATATATCTGCATGTTACAGACAAAATTAGTACACCTTGTCAGTCAACGGATGCACGTCATAAGACCAAACCTAAATCAACAAACGTGAAACTAAAAGGCTCTAACTCTAAAAAACAACAAAAGGTGACTCAGCAGTCTGTCGAACCACCTAGTAGTATTTCTACAGAAAATCATCCTTGCTTGGAAAAAGGTAAGCAAATTTAGAAATTCTTTATATAAACATAGAAGAATGTATACATTTGGTAAGAAGTCAGATGGGACAAACAAATCGTTTGAACAATGTTACATAATGTTCACCATATCTGTAGGAGTTTGAGACACCTTAAAATATTAATTTTGTATTTATTGGAGTTCAATAAAAGGATTGTTTTTGTGTTTATGTTTTAGCTCAATATGAACACACACTTTAACGTTCCGAGGCATTCGGTACCATTTGGTTCCTTGGTCAGAAGCAGAAATACCGGCTTTCCGTTGCTCTCCTTAATTCTCTTTTACCTTTCATGTTTAGAGGCTTTCTGCATTTAGATGCGTATATGATAAAAACGGTTTAGGGACAAAACCATTTACAGCAATCTTGCATTGTTTTAAGAAATCTGACTGAATGTGCTTTATAAACGATAGAACTTCCGTTCATAGATTAGTTGAGACTTCATCATCCTCAAAAGTCTGGTTTTCAACTGTACCCGATATAAAATGTGATTTTCAGTGAATTCCTATGCGGTCAAAACGGACGAGTCAAATCAACTTATGGACTATGCAGAAATTGTGTCGAAGCAGGAAGCATTTGAAAAACGAAGTGAATTGCCTTCATCGTCAGCGTATTTTGTCCAATACGGTAAGTGCAAAGTTAAAAACACTATGTGCAACTAATTAAATTACTAAGTCCGGAAATGAGGTGGCGCTATTAAGAAAGCCAAAGTGACATCAACACTTTAGAATGAGATGACATCAGACGTGCCACAGTCCATCAACGTGTACATTGGTAAAAGCAATGAAACATGTTGCCGCCTTTTTCTCGTGAGAGACTTGACAAAAACCTGGAATTAGTGTTCACGTGCGATTTGTTATTTTAGAACTACATTTGTTAAATTAAAAGTTATATTACCCTTCAAAATGACAACATTAGGTTATAGGCAATGAGGCTGAAAACACAGTCGATGCTGTAAAACCAAATAGGAAATAAGTTTTAACAAGTTATTTCTGTTACTTAGATATACATAACCGAAACGGTAGTTTTTTATCTTTGACTAAGATAGTCAAAAATGTTTTATGCAGATTTTCTGTATATTTAATGTGAATGAAACTGTTATACAGATCGTTATTTTTGGTAACGTTTGTTTTTTTACGAGTAAAAATCACTGATTAATATTTATTTTAAAATTTAGATGGTCACTTTGAACGGTGATATCACTTTAAATGGCTTCGTAGACACTAAACAAATATGAAATAGTGACATCATTCTTTTAGTAGTGTGTCCTTGCCCAAGAACATAACTCGTTTGCCGGCTGGGATTCGAACCGATGTCGACTATTTATGGGACAATTTCCCTTTTCGTTAGACTTCAGAATATACAATTTGGTAATTGTTATTCAAATAAAACAAAACAAGACGCGTACATTTTTCAAACTTGCCGACATGTTATCAGCTGATTGCACATTCAACAGTCTGAACCAAGATAAAAATGGCATGGCCGTGATCGTCAGTAAAAGCCAATACTTATCGTCCTTACACTGAAAATCGAAACCACTATTTGTCGTTTCGCTCTGGTTTGCAACTGAGGTTGTTTGTTGTGACAACTGCGGACATTCACGAGCTTCCAAATCCGAAGATTCTGTCAATATCTGGCAACTTTAGACGGGCGGCACATCCTGTTGCTAAATGTCGAAGTCCTCCGCACGCAGAAGAAACGATTTCTACGTTGCCTCTTTTTGTACGAGCTCTTTGTTGTCCCGCCTTGTGAAGCCTCTCCGAAAACTGCAAAAGGACAAAAGATAGACATTCATGAAAATGAATTGATATATTAATTAATTAATTAATTAATATATTCAGTTTTAATTTTCTATCAGATAATCTATTATATAATACCAAAACGAAATGTTGACATTTATTTGAACGGCGACAGTGTGTTAATCATGACCTGCAAACGAAATCACATTCGGAACGAAAACTGCAAAAGGACTACCAGAAAAAGAAAAGATAGAAATTCATGAAAATTAATTGATATATTAATTAATTGATATATTCAGTTTTAACTTTCTATCAGATAATCTATTATATGATACCAAAACGAAATGTTGACATGTATTTGAACGGCGACAGTGTGTAAATCATGACCTGCAATCGAAATCACATTGGGAATAATCTAACAATAGTTCATGGTATGCATTAGTGACAAATAAAAACTTGACCATTGAGATTTTGTTTACTCTTGATAGTTTTTGTAGTTAAGTTTCGTGAAATATGAATACTTAATATATAATCAATTACCTTATGGAAATACGATGTCTTTCTCGCTGTAATGATTTACATGTCGAAAAATGTATTTATTCTTGAGTCTGTTCTACTACATATTCTAAGTTGTATATACACATGTATGAAAAAATATTTTAAACAGACATCTTAAAAGCTTCTGCACTTTGTAACCCACATTATTCAGAAACATCTTCCAGACATAAAACATATTCAATTGACAACTTAATTTAATGATTACTGCTGTTACCAATAGAAGATTCATTGTTATTCCAAGACTGTCTTCCTGGAACTTTTCAAGTTTAGTCTTAGTCCGTCACTCGGACATGTGAATCATTTTGTCGTCGTAAGACTCCTCTATAGTTAACAAACCTGCCGGTGAAGAATCTGCCATACGGATGAGTTTCTTTCTGTGTTTGATCTTATTTTTGGCTTCTGTGATATACTCGCTGGTTTTTGCAGCGCTTCTGATATCAATGGCTTTTTGTGCGGAGTCCAGTAAATCTGAGACATCTGATTTAAATTTGAGAGGCTCTTGAAAGATAACTAATTATAAGATCGTTCCTTTTTTCGTTCATTTTTAGCCGCCCATTCAGAGTCCTTTCTAAAGTTTCTGTTCAGATCCATGAGCTTGGTATTGGAAATTCTTTCAATTCTACGATAATAGCTTGTTTGAACTCAGAAGGTCTCGATGCCGTGTGTAGAACTGGTTGAGTCCTGGAGTCTCAATCGAAATCCGACATGAATAACATCTCTAATACCTTTATATTTTGCTGCCAAACAATTTGCCTCATGGGGTTATAACATGTACACGTTTCTTATATGGCCATGCTCAAAATCTAAGGGATAATACCAATCAATCCTGATCACTAAAGTATAGAATATCTCACAACCTATATCAAGCAAAGCCGTTTTATATCGAAACGCGAATAAATGTATTTAGACATGCTTGCTTCTTAAGATGCCAAGTTAAATCCAAATCATTTAGCACTGTGCTCAATAAAAATGTATGCATGTTACAGAAAAAATGAGTACACCTTGTCAGTCAATGGGTGCAAGACCTAAGACCATACCTAAATCCACGAGTGTGAAACTAAAAGGCTGTAACTCAAAGAAACAACAAAAAGTGACTCATCGGTCGGTTGAACCACCTAGTAGTATTTCTACAGAAAACTACCCTTGCTTGGAAAATGGTAAGCACATTTAGAAATTCTTTATATAAACATAAAAGAATGTTAACATGTAGTAAGAAGCCAAATTAGACCAACAGATCGATTTTTACTTGACGTTCACCATATCTGGAGGAGTTTAAGAGACCTTAAAAGATTAATTTTGTATTGATTGGAGTTTAATAGAAGGGTTGTCTTTGTGATTTTTGTTAGCTCAATATCAACACACATTTAAACTTTCTGAGCAAAAATACCACTTTTCGGAGAGATTCGATAACAACTCCTAGTAAAACATTTCACCATCAGGTTACACTGCTGATACCGTCGCTCTTCTTAACTCTTTTCCTTTCATGTTCAGAGGATCTGCATTGAGGTACGTGCATGACAAAACCATTGACAGCAGTCTTACAATTTTCAGCTCAACTGAGCACGAAGTGCTCAAAGTGAGTTATTGTGATCGCCTGGTATCCAGTGTCTGTCAGTCAGTATGGTGTCTGTCGTCTGTTCACATTAAGCTTTGACATGCAATAGAGGCTTCATTTTTCACTGGATCTTCATGAAACATAGTCAGAATGACTATCTTGATAATTTCTAGGTCGAGTTGGAATATGGATCATCTGGGGTCAAAAACTAGGTAACAGGGTCAAATCATAAAACGTTGTATATGCAGTAGAGGTTGCATTTTTCAATAGATTTTTATGACACTTAGTCAGAATATATGGCTTAATAACATCTATGTCTAGTTTGAATAATGGTTGTCTGGTGTCAAAACCTAGGTCACCTGGTCTTATCATAGAAAAAACCTTGTGTATGAAATAGAGCTTGCCTTTTTCATTAGAACTTTATAAAATTATGTCGGGATGACTGCCTTGACAAAATCTAGGTCGAGTTAGAATATGAGCCAGCTGGTGTCAAAAACGAGGTCACGGGGTCAAACCATATTAAAACCTTGTGTATGCAATATCCTTTGCACAGCCGGCATATTTTGTTTCACACTCGAAAGACACGCATGTGTTTTTGTAAACACTGTACATCACGTTATGCTACTTTCGGCTTATTGCGCGTGCTGTATACGTCAGCAAACAGTTCGAGCTGTAACATGAAAGTAGAATTTTCATTGGCCGTTCTACAGAGGTCACGCGGAGGGATCACCCTGTCTGCTAACTTGCGCATGAACTTCTTTTTTCTTTTTTTGCTAATGAGAGGTCAATTTTAAGCGTTCTCATAAGATGTCAATATACTTGGGTTTGAGTACGACATGTCTGCTTTATGTCTATGAAATATATTTGCACGCGCTCAAAATGCAACCCCACAAGGGCCTTTACGAGAACGTTGGTAAAATGAAAATGTTCAAACCTGGTAAAATGGTGTCCAAGGTCATTTTCAAGGTTGTCTTAAAGTGTTATCATTTGACTCGGACGTCTGAGTTTTCAACATTCAGGAGCTGTCGGCATAGCCTTTAAATTCTTACAGACAAAAGGTGTTGCATACGGTAACTGTGCCAAACCTGTCTTATTCCGCGTATACGGTTTATTACGTTATGGACGTACAAAGGATAGGTTGCAATTTTCATTAAATCTTGATGAATCTTTGACAGAATGACAGCACTGTGCTCAATAAAAATGTATGCATGTTACAGAAAAAATGAGTACACCTTGTCAGTCAACGGGTGCACGACCTAAGACCATACCTAAATCCACAAGTGTGAAACCAAAAGGCTGTAACTCAAAGAAACAACAGAAACTGACTCAGCGGTCGGTCGAACCACCTAGTAGTGCTTCTTCAGAAAACTACCCTTTCTTTGAAAATGGTAAGAACATTTAGAATTTTTTTGTATAAACATAGTAGAATGTGTATTGTATAAATGTGGTAAGAAGCCAGATCGGACAAACGGATCGATAAAACAATGTTACATAGTGTTCATCATATATGTAGTAATTTAAGACGCCTTAAAAGATTAATGTTTTATTCATTCATCATTAAATCGTGCAGTTCTTCATTTCTGTTCAGTTATATAGATCAAAATATGCGAAAGACAAAAAATTTCATGTCCACTCAATAATGATAAACGACAGTCGGTAACACATACATGCATTAACATTTATTCAAGATATGGACATATTTATTTGAACTGAATAAATTCGTTCTCGGGGATTCTCGACAGGATTCCAAACAATGTGATTGCTTACATGTATCTAGTTTACCTGAAGTGTTGCTTGAACTTAATTGTATTTTTGACCAAAGTTTAAACATGATAATTCTGTATAGTGTAACGAATAGGGATACCGACAAAATTTGAAGTTTTTAGATGACATGGATTCATTGTTTTGTATTATAGAATAACTTCTTTTGTTACAAAGTCTGTCGTTATACAGCGTATAACTTTTCACATTTCTTTCTGTTCAGGCGAATACTTAAAGCTTAATTTATTTTACATTGACTTTACAATTGTTTTCAGAGTCCAGTGGATGGAGAACAGTAACCTCAAGGAAAAATAAAAGGAAAACAAAGACAACACACATGCTCTAAAACGAGAATTTGATGAAGTTGACAAAAAAATCCTTAAACTTTAAAAATCTCTGATTTTTATTGATACTTGCTTTAAATATTCATTGTTTTGAACATCTACTTTAGACTTTTACGCAATTATATGCCTCATTCAAGTATGACTTTGCTTTATGTTTATATATGTAAACTGTCAAAATTTAAGCGCTGGACTTGTGTCCTGTTTTTTAATGTTGCCGTTTCACGTTTCAAGTTTCTTTGTTGCTGTAGTTTAATAATTCTGTGTTGACCAGTATACATATAATAATTCAAATACATATGTTTTTAATGTTTGTTGAATGTTGCATTTTTCAATATATCTAGATAGTAAACGTTTTATAAATGTAAATGTATGAATACTGTTTCACAACATTGTTTGAAATGCATGCACGTTATATACATTGTATATGATTTCTTTACATTTACGCCATTTATCTTAGTTTTCAACGCTTTGATTGACCATAGTCATAGCAATATTTTCAACATTAATTACAGTTTGTCCGAAATTTAATGAAATAATGCATTTGAAAGATAAAAATGGAATAATTTTTGTCTGTGCAACAAATTCAAGATCAGAAGGCAAACAATCTGCTACAGCAATGGTTACCTAAGTGAATAAACGAACATATCAAAACGCTGTATAGTTTCTTTCTACATTCGCCTGAATTACCAAATATTTACAACAATATTTGTCTTATACAAATGAGCAAAACTTAATTATTTTTGAATATGGCATTAAGTTTCCAAGATATATACTTGAAATTGCAGTCTGATTTTTTTAACTTGATTTACACTGTATATTGCCAAAGAAGCTTTTATATACATGTATAATATTGTATTTTTATTCAGTGTTAAGTTGTAAAGAGTCGAGGAATGGCTGGAAATGTTTGGCTTAATGTTTTCAAACAAATATCAGTTTTGAGAATCGTATAATGGGTCAGTTATAAATGATGTTTGAGATTTGTAACAATACATGTCACTTTAACATGATATTGGTGCAATCTGTTTAAGAACTGTTTAATTCAGATTTTGTATCCTTTCATGTGTCACAATAAGTTCCTGTTAAGATGGACTGAAAATTCCTATCATATCACATTGAAAAGTAATTACTTCTTCATCTGCTTATTTTGTATATGTCAATTCTTTTATATTTCACATCAACAGAGTTGTAAAGATTATGTGAATGTAAACAAGAAGGTTGAAGTGTTTGCAACGCTTTTCAGTGTTTCCCACCCACCTAGATATGAACTGGTTAGAAACCAAGAGGTAGTCTCACGTGTATCGGTGCTATACACTGGGAACGAAAAAGAACAAAGTGGTATATTCGTAAAAGAGCTAGGGTCTGATACCCGGATTCCTTTGCATCTCATTCCGTCTCTTCTACCTGCGTCTGTCTGAAGTCTTGGCAAGTTCACCCGGCCGGGACTATAAACAATCTAAATGAAGTGACATACAATGGGCTAACAATCAGCTACATTTAATAATTATTGACTGTGATATGATGCGACAGAATTTGTAATAGAATACTTTTGTAAATATTTTGTTATTTCAAGTAAATGTAGAAAGCCATTTTACAACGTTTTGAATATTTCATTTTATTTACTTAGATAAACAAAACATTTACAAAAGTTTTTTTTTTCATATTCTGTCTTTACTGATAATTTTAGAATATGTCGTTAAGTTTCCAAGATTTGAAGTATACACTAGATATTGCTGATTATGTCTTTTTAAACGTGATTTACATTATAAATTCCAAACTGTTGTGCCGAAGAAAATTGTTCATGTATGTAATTGTGTTCAGCATAGAAATGTTCATAGTGATACGATGTATAGAAACCGGGAGTGCCTGGAAATGCTTTGCCTATTGTTTTCAAACGAATGTACGTATACTGGACCAGTTATAAATGGTATTTGAGATCATAAGAAAAACTTGTCACTGTAATTATATTATGTATACGTTTGAAAACTATTTTCATTGATTCAGATTTTGTATCCTTCATGGGGCCGATCAGCACACAGAAGCCGAGTGAACATGTAGTAGGTGTTTCATCCTTAAAGTTATTAAGATATGAACTTTTATGTATACCTGTAGTTTCAATGTGCTACCGTTTTGAAATGCATTAATATATGAATTTTGACATTAAATGACAATTATGCTTGTTGACAAGGCAATACTTAAGTATAATATGTAACATTTATATGATGCAAGGATTCAATAAACGATTCTATTGTGCCTATATGTACTAAGAGTTATAAAGTTTAACTTCATATTAAATAAGTTAAAGCTTATTGTTTTGACTTGATAGTAAGAGTGGAACTTTCTATATATGAAGACATCTATAATTGACAGTTATTTATACACGAAAGTAGATGTTATAATATAATATAAAAGTATTTTTTAATAATTTGTAAGAAAACGTTTTTCTTGGAGAAACGACATGATTAGGAAAGAAAGGCATATATGAAAATTCTTTCAGGGCAACTAAACAGAACATTGTTCTAATCGTTATTCTATCAGTAAATTCAATATTCTATTTTACCCAACTTAAAGCGCTCATGAGCTTTAACTTATGTCATGGCGCAATAATCTCTATTCATCTGAAGCGTTGCCCTTTGCATGACAGACGGGCAAAATGTGACTTTGAGATATGGTTATCTATTTCAACATATTCATAATCCAGTTCCCCCTCCTCGACACCAACATAAGTTTCCAAACACTTGTTTACAGGATAGCTTAAATGTTGAATCAAAGATACTATACAAAATCGGATTAATAGCGCTATTCAGAAAGTACGATCGAAGAAAGAACTTGTATATTGCTTTACCCGTCTCTGACATATCGGTAACAAAATCACTGTTTATCTGCCGGGCAAGCATCAACACTAAATGGGGAAGAAAGCTAAGAATAAAACCTATTGTGATGATGAACATTATCAACGCTGTCCTTCTTGCTTGTGCTTGCTTGGAGAATTGTGACTTCCTTGCTGTTCCGATGTCGTGCTCAACATTGGCGCTTGTATTGGACGCCATTCGCGAAAACATATCGGATATTTGACTGCTAATGGCAGATAAACGTCGGATAATTAGGTTTGGAAACTGGAATATTCTGCCAGATGATGTTGATGACACTGTATCATTTAACTCTTCTGTTGCTTCTCTTTGGAGATACATGTCAGGTGTGACGTATATATCGGGTGTCTGTGATTCCATTTTTTCGTGTTCTACATTGACACTGGTGCTTATGTTTAGCATTCGAATTTCCCTGTCAACGCCATCTTGATCGTTCAGAATGTCTTGTCTGTTTCCCTGTTCTTGCCTTCCAACACTGTCTGTATATGAAACCTCTGACATGCGCTTCCCTTTCTGTTTCTTTGCCATTCCTGATTGACTCTTGTTTGGCAAGTCCTTTTCAAATTTCGAATGTCGTTCCTCACTTCCTGATGACGTCATAGGTACTGACGATTTCCTACAACGCAACTCTTTCATTTTCTTTGTTTGCCTTCGAACTTTAAATCCAATGAAACAATATATAACTGACATCTCGGCAAGACCACCTACAAATAAAACTCCAAACACCATAGAATACATAAATGGAAACTTTGTTTTGACAATGTCGTCTGACGTGGAACATTCAGTTCCGGTCACATTGTATTCCGGGATACGAAACGTTTTCTTGCCGTAAATGAAGATGACAGGCCATGCTGTCATAACTCCCAGAAATAATGCTAATCCACACAAGCACTTTGCGGCTCTAATCTTGATTTGCCAATCAAAAGGTTTGCAGACTTTCCTGTACCTATCCAAAGCAATAAATAACAAAATAAAGGCAGAAGAAATAGTCCCAAGGGTGTTAAATAGTCTCGACATTTTGCATAACCAGAGATGTTTAAGGGTGAACTGTTCCAGTGTAGTTAAAACATCAAGTGGAACTGCAACACAACAAGTCATCAGATCTACTGCACTTAAACACAGAATGAAGCATTTAGTGTTTGATGTTTTGTACTTAATTCTGTACACATGTATAACTATACCGTTCCCGATGATTCCAATAACACACGTAATCAGCAAGAATGCAATAGCTGGTATCAGTCTTTCAACCTCTGCAGAATTAAGCTCTTCTAATAATAGTGTTTGGTCCTTATCGTGCACCATGTCGAACGTTTACTTTGTCACCAGAGTTGTATTGGCCATGATTCCGCTTTGCTGTGTGTATCTTCACCTTCTGAAAGGAGCGCTAGGGTAAGCCTTGCATCTAGTCCTTATTTAAATGATCTATGTTCCATAACGTTATAACATTTCTGCACAATCGAGCTAAAATATATACAAGTATAAAAGTATAAACTAACATTTCTTTAATTATATCACGAAAAAGCAGCAATACGCTGCATGTAACTGCAGATGCTTTAACGTCAATATATTGTTCTTCATATACTGTTTTATCATAATAATTTGATAAACGTTGTTCTTTGATGTTACGGTAAAAATGTTACTTTGTACCTTCGTTTATCCGCGGCAGGAAAAATTCAAACTGCTTTCTTTCTCTTGACATTAACTTCCTTGGATACCAACTATATGTATTCGGAATACATGCCTTCAAGTGGCCTGTTATTTTCGTAAACGCTTAGTAGTTATGCTTCATTATCTCGTGTAATTAAGCTCATTTTTGTTCCTTGTGATTCGATATATAAAACGATATAGAAATTCCTACAAAATGTATTGGCTTATTATACAAATGTCAGTTGTTTCCATTTCCTTATTGCTTTTCATATTATAAATATTGTTATAATAACTACTTGGTCTACGATAAAGTGTGGTATTTCCGTTTAATATAATCGGAGTCTCAGTTGTTGTTATTTCCCTTACTACATTTATGAAACTTGTATAATGTCAGTAAGTTTTACCTGACAAGAACAATAGCTCCATGTTGGATTGTTCATATTAATGCGTTGCCATGTCTAAAGATCAGAGGATCAAGGCCAACGTTCTTCTGCTGAGCTACCTCGAGGTGGAGATAACGAAATGTCCTTGAGCTACCTCGCCACAGAGGTAACGGAATATGCGAAGAACTTTTTCGTCGCAGAAGTAATTAAATGGAATAGCGTTGAGTTACTTCGCCGAGGGATAACGAAATGGCGTTGAGCTATCTCTCAGCAAAGACAACGGAATACAATGTATGCGTTGAACTTCTTCGTCGCGGAAGTAATGGAATAGCGTTGAGCTACTTAGCTGGAAAGATAACCTAAAAGCAATGAGCTACTTCGCCTTGGAGATAACAAAATGGCGTTGTGCTACCTCACCGCGGAGATAACGGAATAGCGTTAACCTACTTCGCCGCGGCTTAGTAGCTCAACGCTTCTCCATTACTTCAGCGACGCAGAAGCTCTTCACATATTCCGTTACCTCTGTGGAGAGGAGCTACCTCTCCGCGGAGATAACGAAATAGCGTTGAGCTATTTCGCCGCGGAGTTAACGGAAAAGCGTTGAACTACTATCGCTTTGGAGATAACAAAATAACGGTGCCCCATTGAGTTCCTTAATTGCTCGTTTTGTCCTCGTGAGATAACTTGGAATCCTAGCGTGATAGGTACATCTATGCGGTGTATACACGAAAATGTGTTGTGCTGTCTCTGCGTGATGATAACGAAATTGCGTTTAGCTGGTAGGCTCGTTTTGGAGTGATACCTGTTGAAATATTTTGCTTTGAGCTACTTCGCCGTGGATAGCCTATATCGGAATTGCGTTGAGCTTCCTCGCCGCGGAGATATAGAGGATATTTGTTTGTTTTGCGTGGATATGGAATATATCTCATCGAGAATTGATACAGCTGTAAATATTTCACGAGTTAAAATGTGAAAATTGTATTACATTGAGTTGATATATATTCCATACCCACCCAAAACAAGCAAATTTTCTTTTTATTTTATGCTAACTATTCAAACAAAAGCTAAATTATGTATATGCAGCACTGATAAAAGTAGTTTCGGCAGACCTATAACTGATATGATATCTGTATCATCACTCTATGTTTCACTGATATAACACAGTATTTCATTAGTTAGCATTAAATAAAACGGAATAGCGTTGAGCAACCTCTCCGCAATGATAACGGAATAGCGTTGAGCTATTTTAGTCGCAGATGAAACAAAATAGCGTTGAGCTACCTCTCCGTGGAGATAGCGGAATAGTGTTCAACCACTATGCTGTGGATGTAACAAAATTAGTTGAGCTACGTCGCCGCGAATGCAATACAACGGAAAAGTGTTCAGTTACTTCGCCGAAGAGGCAACGAAATAGCGTTGCGGATGTAACGAAATAACGTTGATATTTTTTCGCAGCAGATATAACGGAACAGTGCTCAGCTACGTCACCGCGGAGATATTAGAACGGCGTTGAGCTTCTGAACAACAGAGGTAACTAATTGAGTTTACTTCGATGTGGATGTAACGGACTAAAATTCAGATGCGACTTCTAAGATAATTCTGATGAAAAAGAAATGGAATCGAAAATCGGGGAATGATAAGCGATGTAAGAATAAATGTACCTGTTTTTATTTACTATGTTTTGGTGAGCTGTATTCATTTCAGTTGTTCCTGCCAGTAGAAGATAAGATATATTTACTACTGCTTACAAATGTGAACGGCACATATACATGTAACTAATCAGTAATCATTTATAAGGTAATTTGGGACATTGCATTTGATGTATCATAGCTCTGCCCAAGAAACTCTAAAATAATAAACTTCAAGTTATGATCCTGCTGAACTGCACTGTTTTATTTCTCACTAGATTAAGTATAAATTGATTCGCTTCAATATGCACAAAATCGAGACGGACAGAAGGACGGACGATGCAATCACTATTTGCCCCAGTCGAAAGGGCGGGGTGACATAGTATAAATTAAATGTGAAATAATACAGACTGTTGCACAGACATAAATAATTTGTAAAATAACAAATTCTACCTGCAATGCCAATGTGTTTGTAGAGTTAGAAACCGTCATCGATGCAGATGAGAGTCATCAACTGGTGACGAAACTTTTAACTGATGAACATATTTGGCTACGGCAATTCAGGGCAATTTGAAAAATTACGTAACTTATTACTGTTAAACAAATATGTATAAGATTTACATTGTATGTAGTTCTCACTTGCTATGAAGACATTTGAATATGAGTGAATTCTTGCGAATCGAAATCACATTTGTTGCTGTGTTTGCTAAAATTCAGAATTGCGTGAAAAAAATGATGAACACATTTTTACGGAAGCCGTTAAGGGACCTTCTGACTTTTGAATTCTGACTTTTAATTTCTGACTTTTGACTTTTGACTTCGTCTTATATGTTTTGCGCGGAAAAGAAGTCATCTTTTATTTTGGACGTAAGCGAGGACCGAAAGCAACGCCTAGAAGGGTAAGCTATAAGTAAGAGATTTCAATTATTTAATCATTCAATAATACTGTATAACAAAATGTTTTCTCAATAAAAAGGCGTACACACTTACATTCACTTGTTTGCACATGTAGACAGACAAACAGACAGACGGACGGACGGACGGAAGGACGGACAGAAAGACAAACAAGCAGTGGAACAGAAAGGGAGAGAGTTTACATAAATATACACTTACAATATATTATAGTTTAAAAGGTTTATCCCTTTATGCATATAAGATATGTAACGAGAGAAAGCGAATGATATCAAAAGTATATAACTTTTGAATATAGGACTATAATACATTATAAGTATATTAAGTATATACGTGAATTATAGAACAGAATACTCACATATACACAGAGACAAAAGAATAACGCACTAACATACATACCTGCACATACATGCAAGTATACAATCATGCATGCACAAAGGCATGCACACACACACATGCACAAACACACCCACACCCATACCCCCTCTCACACACAAACTTATATAGAAATATAGAAAACAATCAGACATGAAGCTTAATTCCCAGGCAATTTAGCTTAATACTGAATTCCAACTTCAGGCGATAAGAAAACGACTAGGCATAAGTTTAAAACCTAAATTCCCTTCTTGCCGCTAACATATATCAGTAGACAACATGTACAGACACACAGATATTCTTATAATTGTATATGCCGAGTTATATTTTTTAAAAAGAAAAAGAGAGAAAGAGGGAAATAAACATTCATTTTTCTGACTTTTGACTTTTTGTCTTCTGGCTTTTGACTTCTGACTTTTTGTCTTCTGACTTTTGACTTCTGACTTTTTGTCTTCTGACTTTTGACTTCTGACATTTTGTCTTTTGACAGAGGTTTTTATCATACTGCTATGAAAGAAGAAGAAGATGATGGAGCGGTTAGTGGATAATTATTATTAGGAACAATCCCTCTTTTTGTATTTCAGATTTCTCTGTGATTGAAAGCAGATATCGATTGTATATATAGGTCACATATATGCAATTTCCCATATCTTTTCCACGACCGTAGCGTAGTAATTGGCTAAATAGCTAAATACGGGGGCTCATAAAACAATGACCAAGGCACACTTGATTACGTTGAACAGAGAACCTTCTGTACTGCAAGATAATATAGAAATACCACAGAATCGGTGTTGTAGAAGGGGTTTGCAGGGCTCTTAACAAATCCCATTGGGTTCAGAATCGGCTAATTTATTTGACGTTTTATAGGGGAGTGTCCATAGCAAGTTGTCTGTAGTCATAATAAAATGTCTACATACCGGTATCTTTACAACATTTTCTCCAGTAAACAGAAAGGTATTAAGTTCAATCATATCCAATATATTTTGTTCTTATCAAGTAAGCAAAGATGATCGTCAACTGGCAAGTTATTGCTAATATGTTCTCTTGGCATTGTGGTTACAAATGTGTCTGGAAGAGGCTGTTATTCCAAACTACATGTATTTTCCTGCTGGCATAGTATTATCAAGACATAAAATCATAAAACATTACTTCAAATAAAGATTCATATACAAAGACTTCTAATACGACATGATTTTGTGATCAGCTTGAGACAAGCGAAATGAATTATGAGATGTAACAATCTACGTTGGCGTCATGAAACTTTAACGCCAATCAAATGATGTCTTAATGGTATCTCGTGGAGATATTGAGGACAGTAGTCCGTGTGTAGGATATCGATCAATGTGGCGGCGCCTTATTTTGGATCACGACGTACACTTTTTCTCGAATTTTACTTCAAAACTGCTATAGATGGATAGAAAATGATCTAACTAAGACAATGAATACCAACAACCCTATGTTTATTTCAAAAATAACAATTTTACAGTCATTTTTCGATTTTTATGTCTGCTTACAATTAACGTAAAAATAGTCCGGCAGCGATGTGAGATAAATGTGTCCTCAGGGAATTAAATACTGGGTTAACTTGTTCAAATATTTAATATGACGATTCTGATCCACTGTATGTTGAATGCTTGAAGCCATGGTAAACCCGATATTCTGTGTTTCATTTCAGACACAGTAGTTCAAGATGTCAGAACTTTGGATGACTTCCTTACTAATATCAGAAGTTGACGTTATTAACCGTTTTGTTGTATTTAATTAATCTGCTGCTGTTTCTGGAACAGGTTTTTGGTCGTGTAGTGGTTTCACTTATTATTCTTATTCTCATAATATATTTGATATGACGATGTTTTCAGTGTATTTGTTATTATCATTTCAGCTCTACTGGTCTATGACGGGATCTTTAACAGTGGATTATCCTCTGAGGCGAGGGACATTGTTTGTTATCTCTTAAAGTAGTCAACCAACAATTGCCATCATCTGTTCTTGACTACGAAACTATTTCATGTAAAAAAAGATAAACTTAAATAATTGAACGTGTTAATTGTCATAACCAGAAATCACCAGTTAAATAAAACATTAAGTGGTGAATGATATCAAGTTAGATATAAACTTTTTGTTATCTTCTTAATAGAATCGAGCAGTCTGATTGGATAAGAGGCGATTTGTACGCATGTCCCCCACCAAAGAGACCATCTTTCCCTCTCTTTTTGACTCCTTGTGTCATCTTGACACCGCTGTCCTTAAATGATCTTAGCTTTTATTGGGACGCTAAACCCAAACAAGCAATGTCATAGTAATTTCCTCCTGTTGGCGTCACGGTTCTGTCATAATGGTAAGAGAGGAAATGTAAAATTCATACAAAAAATTTATGTGCATTTAAAATGTTCAGATGGGTGGCAAAAACGTTAGTATCTACTTTGTCAGGCGGGGTATGTGGATTCATCTGCCTCTCGTAAATCTCGTAAGTTATTTAACCCACTCTCTCCATATACCGCGCATGAAAACTTATAATATAATAGTACATGTATATATATAATATTAAAGCTAGAAATTTAGACCTATTCAGACTTAGGGTTTTCTAAGTAATTTAATTGTTTCTAAATCATTGAAGCAAGTGGGATTTTCGATGAAGTCATGCAAGAGCCTTCCACTTACACAGGAAGAATTGCCCCATATGTTTAACATATGTGTGAAACACCACATGTATTCCATATGGAAAACATGTGTGTTTCATATGTAATGAAAAACATGTGTATGCAAACATATGTTTTTCATATGTAAAATGACATATGGAAACCAGTACCACATGAAAAACATATGTCAACAAACTTATGTTAAACTCATGGTTATCACATGTTTTTCATATGGATTAGTTTTCATATGTTAAGCATGGAGTAATTATCATGTGTTTTTCATATGATAAAAATTTTATGGTTCTTCCTTTTTGAACAGATACCAGGCGTGGGTTAATGACCCCCATTGGCCCCTCCCCAACCCTGGTATCCCCACATTGGTACATATAGATCTATTGAACGAAAATAATATCTTAAATAAAATCTGTCTCTTATATTGCCTCACAAATATAAGAATATAAGATTTAGGGTACCAGGACTGAAGGGGGGGGGGGCTCGGGGAGCTCCATACCCGTGCCTGTAGATCTACCGCGGTTTTACTGGTTACCAAATAGTAATGGACCGGTAAACAAAAGTGACGTATAATGTCTGTTAATTCTCTTTTCATTCAATCGTCAAGATCAACTAGACTAGATTTCTAGTCAAAATAATTAAGTGACGTCTTGAGCAAATTCTGAGATATTTTTTGTTTAGGTCAGAATCTCTCTATTACTAAGGGAGAGATGATATTTCTCAAACAATAATATTACATATCTCGATTTGCGTACAATTAGTCGGACTACAAGATCAACCAGACGCTTGCGAAGAAATTGAGCGTATGAGCACGTGCAGACAACTTAATTACGTCACAGAGTCTGTAAGCGTTCTACAAAAAAGCAATGTCGTCTAGGCAAACGTATTTCACGTAAGTTCGATTTTGAAATCTATAAAGTGTAATGTGAAATTAGATATCGCAGAACAAGCTAGATCTGGGAATAAACTTTATAAGAACGGAATGTTCTAATGATGATTTTGACGTAAGGTAGATCCAGTCCTCATTGTTTTCAAGACTCCAGTATTTGGCAGAAAGATATTTCAACAGTTGTTTTTGTTTTCATTATTGTCTCCGAGTTTTAGCATTTTCAACGGATGGATCGATTCTGCTTCTTGAATTTATAGGTGTAAGTCCCAATAGCAATCCTCACAGAGTTTTTACAGCGTGTTCTTTTTTAGATAAAACTGAAAGTAGAAAATCAATAAACGTTGAAAACTGCTGTAAGTCGACTCCCTCTGAAAATTAAGGTCAGATCTACATTGTGAAAATATGTCAAGTAGATCTATAGTGGGGGAACCTATGAAGGAGGTATTTTGAATGTATATCAGCTGTTTAGAAAGCAGGAAATCCTAACCATTTTGATTTACCTCAGCGAAAACATAATGTTATCCCTGCTAAATCGAAACAAGATGTTGATGTGCTTCATCACGTGACTATATCCTTCTGGGAGCTATTGACACGACACATGTCAAAACTTGAAATTTCACCACGAAGGGAACCAATGCTGGTGGTATGTGATATTTGATAACCAACAGGCGGGAAACAGTTTTTAGAGCCTAACTATTAACTAACAAGAGATAACAGTTTCCATAGAATATATATTTTTATACAAAAGAAATAAGTTTTATCAAAATTGCTAACTTTAACTGGTTGATTCTGATGTCTAAATTTAAGAATTTGTCTAGCGAAATGGACCGAGTACAAATGTATCGGCTGCTGTGACGACACAGAGCTGCATGCGCGGCTATCACTACGTTTGCTGTTAAAGCATTTCGTCAACTGTAAATGCTGACTTAACTCTGAAATTTATTTCTTCATCTGTTTTTCTGTAAATAGCCGTTTTTCGGAGATACCACCAGCATAGGGATACCACCAGCATAGGTTCCACCACTCTATACTCTCTAGATCTATATTTGAAAGTAAAATTCTTCATTACCCATAAATGATTTTCACAGACACTAAATTTTTTTTTTAGTTTGGGATAAAATTTTCATCTTATCACGATGGCATGCATAACCCATGTTACAATGTCATGGTCATTGACATTCTTAGCTAGATTCTTAGCTGTGCAATAGGCACTTTGATAGGGTTACAACTGAATTAAAAATCTGAAATAATACAGATTTGGTAATTGATAAAGATGTTAAAACATCATGTTACAGGACTCACAGGCTACTGGCTAATCAGGAGAATTGTTTGAGGATGTTGGGGGAAGCCGGGAAGATGTTTTACAACAAATATGTAAGTAATAGCAATTTTTTTACAATTTTTAGAACCAAATTATTCAAAAACAAGCAAAAATATAGATACTGCATGTCTTCCTGAAAGTTTTTTAGCAGTGCATTTGGTCAGGTAAACACACAACTTTGCCTTACAAATGAAAACAGTAACCATGCTTTCTCCTTGTTTTGGAGTACATGTAATGTTTTTATTTTCTTTTAACATGAAGTGAGTGAACTGAAACGTACGGCTCCAAAAGGATGTTGACAAACTGAAGTCATGTGTGCATGTAGCACCAGTGGCACAGGCAGTCATCCATTCAGCATGGGAAATTTGTGCATTTAAGGTAATTTATTTGGCTTTGTGTATTTGGTGATATTCAAACCCTTTTATGGAAAGTTGAAATACCATGGGAATGTTTATTAGCTTCTTATTTTAATTCATCTTCATTAAAACTTGTTACACAAATCAAGGTCTTACTGTTTCGAAGACCTTGCACACATCATAACTGATATAAAGTAGTTTTATTCTAAGCTTTGGTAAGAAATGCTATAACTTGTAACTAACTGTTATACATCACATAGAAAATAGTGAATTGATTCAGTGTTCCTGAAAAGTGCCTGTCTGCCGGGACGTGTCAGGTAAAGTTTTTTACTACACAGCAGTATAATAGACTGTTTTGATTTAAAAGCAAATAGAATGTATTTATTTCATATTTTTAGACCATGGTACAGAGACATTTGAATGAAGAGGGCAACGAGGTAAATACGGGGCAATGAAGACTTTGCGCCAGGTGCGCTAAAAAGGAGGTGCAGACTCTATTTATCAACAAAATCACTAAGTACAGAAGTTAAATATAAATGTATGGATCTTACTGAGAGTAGCAACATTTCTTGTCCTCCACTTTAAAGGCTCTCATTGCCAATACCTCGAAAATGTGTTGACAAGCTAAAATGAGTACAATATTCTTTAAAGCCAGGTGACTGTCAAACAGGGTTCATGTCAGTCTGTCTGTATGGCTGTTCACTAAGCTATAGTCTAGAAGACATTACATGCTTTTTTTCCGTATGTGTCCAGTCAAAATGTTTGTAAAATAAACCTATAAATGTGAACTGAAAATACATTTAGAAACTTTGATTAAGAAGGATTGAACCAAACATTGCCACCATGGTATTTTCATTGCTAATTGCCACTTTATCACATAGAAAGTGACTTCGTAAAAAATATTTTTCTTCTTCCATATAATTGTTTCTAAAAGTATTGAGTTTTTTATTATCTGACCCTAAAATATTTTTCATGAAGACTTGAGACATTTTTTTCTGTTGAAATCCACCTTATTTTACATTGAGTTACGGCTCTTGATTTTTTCCGCAAATGTTGTCAGCGCTGTTTCTTAGCAACTACTTGAGGGAAATCGATGAAACTTTGTAGGAGTAATCAATACCAACAACCAAGCCTTTATGTACATGCCCTCAGCATCTTTCACTCAGATTATTTTTCATCGAGTTATAGCCCTTTGATTTGTTCATAGTTTAAGGTTTCACACTGTGACACAGATTTTTGTCAGTTTTCATATCCCAAAAAAGAAGTTAAGTGGTGTATATAGGAGTCATCCCGTGGTTGGTTAGGCAGTCTGTAGGTCCGTTGCATTTTCCTTATCCTGAGCATAACTTGAAAACTGCTAGTTGGAATTCAATACAACTTCATACAATGGTCAAGCACAATGAGAGAAAGTGCAGAGTGCAAGTAACATAACTCTGTATTAAGTAATTACAGAGTTATTGCCCTTTCTTATTTTTCCTTATTCAGAGCATAACTAGAAAACTACTGGTTGGAATTCAATAAAACTTCAAGTAATGGTCAAGCACATTGAAAGAAAGTGCAGTACACAAGAACCATAGCTCCATCTTGACAAATTACAGAGTTATTGCCAAGAACCATATCTCTATTTTAGTTTTTTCGCAAGGTATTCAGCTACTACTAACTTCTTCAATTGATAAAGCTGTCTATCGGTAGTATTAATCACATTTATTGATAGGTCTAGTTTCTAAGCAACCACTGGATAGAAAGGTAAACATTTTTTTGATATGTATCTATCCATTACTGTATCCAAGCCACTAAGGGGGGTAATAATCAGTTTCAGTGAAAGTTCTAGTTTATAGCAAACTGTTCTGCTTTTATATTTCAGGTCATGGCTAAACTGGCTGACATAAAAACCTTGCCAGTACATTCAGGGTGCCCTCTTCTAATTACACATCAAATAGGAAGGACACATGTTCACAGGAACATGTTCAGCATGCATTAAGTTAATTAAAGTAAGTAAACTCTCAATGAATTATGAAATAAAAATACTTTATGGAACCCTAAACAATACTTAATAATTGGATTTAAAAAAAGAACCTTTTACCTTATTTCACTTGGTTTTAAATACAACTTTATTAAAGTCATGTCTATTCTGAAAATTTTCTGTAAGTTTTTTCGTTCACCTATACTTTAATACAGGTAATATTTTATAAGAAGTTAAGTTGCTTTTTATGCCCGCACTGATGGCAGGCAATATTTTATTTGCTATGTCCTTTCAGAAATCTTGTGGCACACCCTTCTCCTTAACTGACATTGTTGCCAAACTTAAATTTAATTTTCATATTGGACAAGTTAGGGCCCTTTGGTATTTCCAAACATCAATTGAATCTCTATAATTAGTTGTTTAAAGTGACATTATGCGCATCTTACTGCACATAGTGTATTTTTGGTGACAGTTTTGTAAAAGCAATTTTTGGTTGCTGTGCATTTAAATATCGCCCCTTAGTGCAAAAAGGTGCCAACTAACATTTTTGCCAAAAATGACTTTTTGGCATATTTCAATAGAGTTACATGATATCTACATGTGATATAAAAATATAAATTATATACCCATAAATTATACCCGAATTATCAGAAACCCAAAAGTACCAAGTGATAAACCATAAAAATCTTAGTGCAAAAAGGTACCATATGCATGTCATTCAGTGCAAAAAGGTTCCATTTGACATCTTTTTGCACTGAATAATGTGTTGTATCTTTGTTTGCTCGAAAGTGCCTTATGACAAACGGTACCTTTTTGTTCTGAAGTTAAAACATGTACCTTGATTTAAATTGCTCACATGGTACCTTTGATAAATATTGCCAGTGTAGGATGCATATCCCAGCTGCTTCAGGAGTGCTGATAAGGTGTAGAAGTTCACCACTTGTTTTGTTTATTATCTTAATAATGTAATATTATGAGTGCTTTATCTCTGTAGGTGTTAATTTGTTGATTAAACACAGAAAATCTCAGTGTTAAGTTATTCTAGATAGTTGCTGGAATGTAACACTTTCATTCAGATTGGTTAGAAAGTAAAATAAATGGCTCTATAATACACTAATATACTCGTAATAGTATAATTAAAATTACTATAACTTTCATCCATGGAACACAAAGAAACCGTAAGTACCACCTTCTTATCATTTTATATACTTAATGAAATCTTTCAATTTCAAAATGAAAGTTTATTATTAATGAAACCTAATACAATTTATACCACTTAAATAATTATTATCAATTGTGTTTGACATTGTTTTCTTACTAATAATATAGACAGACAGCCTGTTGTTCATGTATTATTACATACTACTCTAAAGCTGTAAATGTTAGTGTGGTCATGCATATTTATTAGTAAAATTTAATCAGTTGATTCAGTTGCACGAAATGGAGTGGTCGGATGACGAGGTGTACCGGGCTGTAACATTCAGTTTTACAAATTGCACTCAAAACGAAGCGAATAATCTACAATGCAGTGCAAATGACAAAAAAGGCGCTAATACAGAACAAGATGTATTAAATAATCTCGACATTTTGCATAACCAGATATGTGTAAGGGTGAACTGTTCAAGAATAGTTAAAACATCAAGTGGAATTGCAATACAACAAGTCATCAGATCTACTGCACTCAAACACAGAATGAAGCATTTAGTGTTTGACGTTTTGTACTTAATTCTGTACACATGTATAACAATACCGTTCCCGATGATCCCGATAACACACGTGATCAGCAAGAATGCAATAGCTGGTATCAGTCTTTCAACCTCTGCAGAATTAAGCTCTTCTAATAATAGTGTTTGGTCCTTAGCATGCACCATGCCGAACGTTAACTTTGTCACCAGTGTTGTATTTGTCATGATTCTTTTGAGTGTGTATCTTCACCTTCTGAAAAGAGCGCTAGGGTAAGCCTTACATCCAGTTCCTATTTAAATGATCTATGTTCCATAACGTAATAACATTTCGTCACAATCTAGCTAAAATATATACAAGTATACAAGTATAAACAAACATTTCTTTTAATTATATAAAAAGCAGCACTACGTTTTATGTAATTGCAGATGTTTAAACGTCAGCATATTGTTCTTTTATATACTGTTTTATCATAATAACTTAATAAAAGTTGTTCTTTAAAGTTGCTTTAAAAATGTTACGTTGTACCTTCAAGTTTATCCGCGGCAAGAAAAATTAAAAACTGCTTTATTTCTCATGTCATGATCGTCCTTGGATACCAACTACATGTGTTCTGAATATATGCCTTCAAGTGGCATGTTATTATCGTAAACGCTTAGTGGTTATACTTCATTATCACCGCTGTATAAAATGTGTAATTAAGTTCATTTTTGTTCCTTGTAGTTCGATATATAAAACGATATAGAAATTCCTGTATGCAATTACATGTAATTAATGTATTGGCTTATTATACAAATGTCAGTTGTTTCCATTTCCTTAATGCTTTTCATATTATAAATATTGTTATAGTAACAAACTACGATAAAGTATGGTATTTCCGTTTAATATATATCGGAGTCTCAGTGGTAAGGAAACTGGCCAACTGTTGTTGTTATTTCCCTTGCAACATTGGAAAACACTATTTATGAAACTTGTATAGTGTCAGTAAGGTTTACCTGACAAGAAAATAGCCCCAGGTTGGAGTGTTGATATAATTGCATTGCCATGTCTAAATATCAGATTATCTAGGGAGATAACGAAATAGGCGCTAATACAGAACAAGATGGGGCAAACAGCACCAAAGAAAGAGCCTACGATATCACACAAGATGGGATCAGTAGTGCATGTCAACCCTCCAATGACACTACAGACACTGACGATAACATACCTCTTGCTTTTTTAAGAAAGAAAAAACCCGTGAAGAGGAAACTAATTCAAGACAGCTCTGATTCTAATTATATAAAGATAATTCTGTATGCCATGTCGCAGGTGCCAACTTTAGAGAAGATCAGTCACAAATTTATTGTCTCTGGCCATTCGCAGACGGAATGCGACTCGGTGCATGCCACCATTGAGGGCGCCAAGAAAATCACATTAGCTTATGTACCATCACAATGGTGTACGGTAATTGCCATGGCAAGAAAAGGCAACCCATATCTTGCGATACCAATGAAGTTCAATCACGTTTTTGGCTTTAAAGATTTCGTGAAAAATTATTGCCCAAATCTAAAGATCTCCACTACGGGACATCGGGTAAATTGGCTGAAAATAAAGTGGATCCAGATAAGAAAGGACAGTCCACGGTCAGTTTTCGTGAATTACACGTTTAACAGTCGGGAATTCGTTGAAATTTAAGTTCAAGCACCAGCAACAACGAAACAGCGAAAATCTAACATATGGCCACAGCATAACTCAGACTTTAGCATGTGTTATCAATCCAAACTGCCTATATCATTGAAAAAGAAAAATGACCTCATCAATTTGTGTAACAAGGAAATTATTCCAGAAGAGTACAATGCCTATTACGAATCATTGCCCGCAAACACAAAGCAAACGGATTCTGTTCCGATTGAGTCAGAAGACGATGACACGGACATTAAGTGAACACACATAATCATGTTGTAAAAACAATTACCAGGTCAAGTACACTGGATGAACAACGGCTGAAATGTGTCCCAATATGTCAAATAGTATTTACTCATTTCAGCACAAAGCGGATTTTCTTTTTCATGTATAATAGGCTATAATTCAACATTCAAGAAACGATTATGTATTCAATAAACCATTTTCGAATGTTCTTAACTATAGATGGTTTTGCACTTTCGTTTCCCTATTCATTCTTTAACATTTAATTGTTAAGAAGTGCATATCCCTAATCATTGTTTAACATCTAAGTGTTAAGAAATTCATGAAGTGTTTTTTTTCCTGTATAATATATATGTAGATCTAAAAAAAAATAAAAAATTATAATATAGATTTCTTGCATATCGTCTCGGTCGATAAGGATGGTAGAAAAGATTTCTATGTCATTATAATTTTAAACAAATATAGAATATGTAAAAAGAAGACAAAAATGTCTTGCGTTGTACGCAGCTATTTACAAAAATAACATTACAATAAAATTGTTATTGAAGAAAGACCGACACCACTTTATGGAGGGGTATAAAAACATAAACTATCAATTTATACACAAACAAGTGATCCGCATTGTAAAATGATTACCATGAAACCTAGAAATAAACCTTGCTGACATAACAACTTGTCACAGACCTTATATATTGTGGATTTCAATCAGTAATTATCCACAATATTTAAGGTCTGTATTCATATATTTCACTCAGTACATGCCCTTGCCTTCATCCAAACTTATTCAATTAACAATCCAACACTTGAACTGTTGCATAAAAGCCAGACTAATACTCCGCCCCCGCTATACTATTCACATCCACTCTATGGAAGGATTCCATACACATGCACCAAGTATCAGTGAAATCGGTGCAGTAAGTTAAGAGAAGAAGAGTGAACATTTGTTTAACAAAAAGACATAAGTCAATTAGTGGTAAGGTAAATTTAATTTATATAATTTATTATCGGCGTTGCTTTCGGCCCTTCTTTCTTGCGCAAAATCATATAAGTCTGAAATCAAAAGTCAGAAGTTAGAAATCAGAAGTCAGAATTCAAAAGTCAGAATTCAAAAGTCATAAGGTCCCCTCACGGCTTCCGTATATTTCCCCCTTTACTTCTGATTTCAGCAATAGAACATCGGTGTTTATTTATTAGAGGTATGAAAATAACAAAACTTAAAATTTACAAGTAAACAATAGAGGTGTGCTGTATAAAAAGTACAGTTTCTGAAGAGCAAAATGCCAATCCTACAGTAACATCCTTACATAAGGTATAAAAAGGACTTTCATTGGATACATTCCATAACGAATTGATACAATATCACTTACTCAATATTATGATTAGCTTTTCAAAAATGACAATTCTAATTTAGAAAAATGGACGGTCTTGAAATTTCTGTCGTCTGATATTCATTTTTGGAGAAACAAAATATGATGAAGTGCTGTGTTGAACCGTATATGTCCCGGAACGTGAGAAAACACGAGAGAAAAAATTCGACCGCATATGTCACACGTGTGATATATTCGGTCGAAAATAGTCTTCGCGTGAAACGTATATGGCACATGATATGTATACGTTTGACTTCGAATTTTATAGGAACACGAAAACGAATATCTCACATGCAGAAAAAGGCAAATAAAAACGAAATGTAACTATGTTTGGGAGGCATCTATATAGGTATATACATGTATATAATGTGTAACGTGGAGAGTGCAATGACATGATTATCCAAGAAACTCCAAGGTAAACGACATGCGATCAACACTTATTGGAACTTAAACACAGAGTAAACTTGATATATCTGCATGGCCGGCTCCTGTGGATCGGTTCCGATCCTCTTCCTGGAATGACTTAAGCAAAAGTATAATTTGTACTTTCATGCACTTTAATATCACAACCTATGAGACATATACGTTTCGGTGTAAACTGTCAAAAATGACCAAACGAATATGTCACATTAAACACGTGTTATATTAACGGTCGAATATATCACACACGTGTGATATATACATTCCGAGACATATACGGTTCAACAGTGCTGAGCTAGACGTCATTTTCATATTCGGCACTTTCCTAAAGTAGCAAACACATTAATCCTCACTCTTTTTACAGTAACAACAAAAGATGACAAAAAAATGGAACCAATCTATATATTTTTGCGAACCTGTGAAAAATGGCGAAGTCATAGGTGTGCAATATACAATTATAGACTAATTTTGAGGTCAACACATAGTTTTGCGACCTGTTAAAGTGATATTGACCGAGAACGAAATCCGAGGTCAATATCATTTTTTCACAGGTCCGCAAAATTATGTATTGACCAAAACATTAGTCTTAAATCATTATATCGTATACCTAAACAAGAGTAATGAAAATCATGCAAAAATATAACAGAAATGACGTCTTAAAATCCGTGCAGGTCTACACATCATGTTCCAGGTCAACAGATACTTTTGCAGACCCGGCACGTGGGCGCTACCGGGCAATCAGGATTAAGTATTTATGACAGGTATACGATATCACAATATACTGACCTCAAACATTGGTCTACAATTATTATATTGCATATAAACCAAATCATCATGGCGAGGAGAATTTACTTTACAGAGTCATGGAAACGTCACTAGTGCTATGTTCTTTAACATATAGTGTACATGCTCAGCAACCTCGAGAGTGCTTTACTCGTAGCATTTACATTACCAAGAAGGCTGTCTTACCCAAATTACTGTCCTTTATTTGTACAAAAAAACAAAAATAATATCAAACAGGGAATGCCACGTACCAAAAACGCAGCCTCCCCAAAACGAACCCCACAGCACCCAGAAGTGCACACCACCAACACACACACACACACGCACACGCACACACACACGACACACACAATCATGTACACACACACATATACACTACCAACACACACTAGCATACAAAGCAAACACACGAGGACAAAACGAACAATTAAAGGAACGCCATTCATGATGATATTTTTTATATCGAAAGTACATGTTAAAATTATAGCGCATCATTTGTCGATGATTTTGAAAATTATTTTTAGAATCCATTCTTAAAACACGTTTATACCGTGCAGTCGAAAGAAAGGCATTTGTCCAAAATTCGTTAAGATGGTACAATGGATTCTTATTCATCTGAAACCATACCCGTTGCACGGCGGACGGGTCAGAACATGTGGCTTTGGTGAGGGTGTCCATTTCTGCATTTTCATAAGCCAATTGCCCTTCACCGACAGGAGTGTCCAAACACTTGTTTACAGGATAGCTTAAATGTTGAATCAAATATACTATACAAAATCGGATTAATAGCACAATTCAGAAAGTACGATCGAAGAGAGAACTTGTATATTGCTGTGTCCGTCTCTGACATATCGGTGACAAATTCACTGTTTATCTGCCGGGCAAGCATCAACACTAAATGGGGAAGAAAGCTAAGAACAAAACCTACTGTGATGATAAACATTATCAAAGCTGTCCTTTTTGCTTGTGCTTGCTTGGAGAATTGTGACTTCCTCGCTGTTCCGATGTCGTGCTCAACATTTGCGCTTTTACTGGACGCCATTCGCGGAAAAATACCAGATATTTGATTGCTAATGGCAGATAAACGTCGGAAAATTCGGTTTGGATATTGGAATATTCTGCAAGATGATGTTGATGACACTGTATCATTTAACTCTTCTGTAGATTTTCTTTGGAGATACATGTCAGGTGTGACGTATATATCGGGTGTCGGTGATTTCATTTCTTCTTGTTCTACATTGACTCTGGTGCTTATATTTTGCATTCGAATGTCCCTGTCAACGCAATCTCGATCCTTCAGAATGTCTTGTCTGTTTCCCTGTTCTGCCCTTTCAACACTATCCGCATATGAAACCTCTAACATGCGATTCCCTTTCCGTTTCTGTTTAAATGCCATTCCTGATTTACTCTGGTTTTGCAAGTCGTTTTCAAATTTTGAATGTCGTTCCTCACTTCCTGATGACGTTATAGGTACAAACGATTTCCTACAACGTAACTCTTTCATTTTCAGTGTTTGCCTTCGAACTTTAAATCCAATAAAACAATATATAACTGACATCTCCACAATACCACCTACAAATAAAACTCCAAACACCATAGAATAAACAAATGAATACTTCGTTTTGACAAAGTCGTCCGCTGTGGAACATTCAGCTCCGGTCACATTGTATTCTGGAATATGAAACGTTTTCTTGCCGTAAACGAAGATGGCAGGCCATGCTATCATAACTCCAAGAAATACTGCAAATCCACACAAGCACTTTGCAACTCTGATTTCGATTTGCCAATTAAACGGTTTGCAAACCTTTCTGTACCTATCCAAAGCAATAAATAACAAAATAAAGCCAGAAGAAATAGTCCCAAGGGTATTAAATAATCTCGACATTTTGCATAACCAGATATGTGTAAGGGTGAACTGTTCAAGAATAGTTAAAACATCAAGTGGAATTGCAATACAACAAGTCATCAGATCTACTGCACTCAAACACAGAATGAAGCATTTAGTGTTTGACGTTTTGTACTTAATTCTGTACACATGTATAACAATACCGTTCCCGATGATCCCAATAACACACGTGATCAGCAAGAATGCAATAGCTGGTATCAGTCTTTCAACCTCTGCAGAATTAAGCTCTTCTAATAATAGTGTTTGGTCCTTAGCATGCACCATGCCGAACGTTAACTTTGTCACCAGTGTTGTATTTGTCATGATTCTTTGATGTGTGTATCTTCACCTTCTGAAAAGAGCGCTAGGGTAAGCCTTACATCCAGTTCCTATTTAAATGATCTATGTTCCATAACGTAATAACATTTCGTCACAATCTAGCTAAAATATATACAAGTATACAAGTATAAACAAACATTTCTTTAATTATATAAAAAGCAGCACTACGTTTTATGTAATTGCAGATGTTTAAACGTCAGCATATTGTTCTTTATATACTGTTTTATCATAATAACTTAATAAAAGTTGTTCTTTAAAGTTGCTTTAAAAATGTTACGTTGTACCTTCAAGTTTATCCGCGGCAAGAAAAATTAAAAACTGCTTTATTTCTCATGTCATGATCGTCCTTGGATACCAACTACATGTGTTCTGAATATATGCCTTCAAGTGGCATGTTATTATCGTAAACGCTTAGTGGTTATACTTCATTATCACCGCTGTATAAAATGTGTAATTAAGTTCATTTTTGTTCCTTGTAGTTCGATATATAAAACGATATAGAAATTCCTGTATGCAATTACATGTAATTATTTTATTAGCGGGCCAAATAGCTTATACTTATATAAGAAGCAGCGCCCACTACCTTACTTAAGGAGCAACCCTTCTTTTGCTGATAACTGCAGCCGTTGCAAATCACCACACGTATATATTTTATGTAAGAAGGGAACGCTGCTTCATAAATTTACTACCTTGGCATAACAACAAAACAGTTTGTTTGGGAAAAGGCCGTGACTTTATTTTTTCTTTTTGTTAATTACAATTAAATTGTATATATAATGTGCTTAAATAGACAATTTAAATAAGAGAAGCGTTCCGCAAAGATGCATGGAAACGAATTAGAAAACTGCGAGTATGCAGAAGACTTATTTGATAGACAAAAGTACTCGCCAATCCTGGAATATACCAAGTACGACCGTCTTTTTGTAGACAGGAGAACTATTCCGCGCTGTACACAGACAGTCTCCGAACAAAGATTGTTTAAACAAACTAAACATCCTAACGTAGAGAGCGGCAAGCCCAGTTCTGAACCAACATAAGTGTAAATTACATCTGTTCGTATTCAATGTTAAAGATTAGTACACAAGAGGCTTGCTCTATCCAACACAGCTCAGATAAATTTGATATGCTTGTCAACAGTTATTCGCCTTTGTAAGTTCTCAACGAGTTGTTCATTCGCGACGCGCAAAATGGAAACGTAAATATGTTGCATTTACATATGAAGTAGCGCGAAATTGCAGAAGGCTGTATATGTAAATCCAAACATGTATATAATTATTATTACTGTAACTTTGAAGCACACATGAGTTGTTCATTCGCTGGCACAACACAATGGAACGTACATTTGTACATGTTTTGCATTAACATATACAGTAGCGCGTAACTGCAGAAGGCTGTATATGCAAACCCAAACATGTTAATAATTATTATTACTACAATATTTGCCTCCGAGAAATAGACGTGTTCAGACCGAATTCGTGATTACTTTGACAAGACAAGTATCTAAAAGAAGCGAGGGTGCACAAATCGACGAACAACCCGCACGAACCGTGGAAGAGAGGTGTCAGGAATTGACCCTTTATCTTACAGGCATGTAACAAAGTGGTACCCAAATGCATTTAAAGCTGACGATAGGCGAAGCCTTCACTTAAACGGGGCCTGCTTCTCTCTAAATGTATAGAAGATCGACATTTTTAGTACTTATTAAAAGGTTAACACATAATATATATCTTTTTGAAAAAAACAAAGAAACAAACGAACAAAAGAAATATGTCACGACTATATGATTTAAACTTTTAACGTTTGCCAAGAAAAATTATATATATATATATATCCTTCACTGAGACACCAAAGCCGCCCAGGAAAAACTCCGCTGTTTTTAACAGGAAGAAACCTGTACCCGTGGCGAGTGCAAAGCTGTCCTCAGGATATAGGATGACGGGGTAATCACATCCGATGCCTTTTACATATTTGTTATATCCCTCATAGAAATCTGAATGTCATAACTGTTATGTCGCGCTTTCCTTACAACGTTCAATTGCAAGCATAGCTAACATGTGTCTATGTACTGTCGATAATACTTCGCTCACTTAAGGCTTTTACTATATATCTTACATAGTGTATTGCACATATATCCAACATACAATTGGTTCAATTTTTAAAACAAGTTGTAATGTTCCATTGACTAAGTCGTTGAACTGTAAATCTGAATGCTCCTTCTTGGTGAATCTGGATGATGGAATTGCAAACATCGGCAAAGAATATAGGCGCAACTCTGTTTGCGATAAAACAACTGAGCCTGAAAAAAGTAAGCTAAACGGAAGAAACAATGTAAAACGATAAACAATAAAAGGGTAGGGAGGGAGGGATTTTTGTCCTTGATGTGTTCACTACGGCCTTCTACAAAGGTGTGGTGATTTATTGAAGGTTGCGTTCACACGGAAAAAGCGTGCAGTTTAACAATTATAATAAAATGGACTGTGCCGAATGAAGAAAATATAAGGTGTACACGACGGACTTTCCTTACTACGGTTACGAAGCTATCCGTGTTTAAAGGCCCACAAAAATAATAGAGATTTATTTCCAAAAAGAACATAAATCTTCTTAATTTTATTAGCGGGCCAAATAGCTTATACTTATATAAGAAGCAGCGCCCACTACCTTACTTAAGGAGCAACCCTTCTTTTTGCTGATAACTGCAGCCGTTGCAAATCACCACACGTATATATTTTTATGTAAGAAGGGAACGCTGCTTCATAAATTTACTACCTTGGCATACACAACAAAACAGTTTGTTTGGGAAAAGGCCGTGACTTTTATTTTTTTCTTTTGTTAATTACAATTAAATTGTATATATAATGTGCTTAAATAGACAATTTAAATAAGAGAAGCGTTCCAGCAAAGATGCATGGAAACGAATTAGAAAACTGCGAGTATGCAGAAGACTTATTTGATAGACAAAAGTACTCGCCAATCCTGGAATATACCAAGTACGACCGTCTTTTGTAGACAGGAGAACTATTCCGCGCTGTACACAGACATTCTCGAGACATCAATAAAATGCGTGATTTGAAATACATCTTATTTTAATAAATAGATTATTTTGAAGGCTATAAAAGCGCGCACAAATGCTACACCGAAATGCACTTTAGTGTGTTGAGGGCCACTGAAATTTTATAGTATATTTTATATATATATATATAAAATTCACCCAATAAAACCATATCGGACTCTGGTTCGACTCGCAAAACACACTCGGAGGGTTCGATATCGCACAGCACGAGCCAAGTTTGCCAATCAATTATTTGAGCGCTTCTGAAGCCTTTTGCCAGTTTATATTTTTGAAAAATTGTGACCGGATATCTGCATATGCCGGTGAAACACAAGCTTAGACGAAGAAGATAAAAAAGTGTTTACCTGTACCAGCTTCACCTCTACTTACGCCTATAGGCTTATTTGTTTTTACATATAATTCATATACCATAGATAATCCGCTATGTCGTTCACACTGAGACCTGAAAATGAAATACTGTCAACGGATTAAATTTTGCGCCAATCGATGTATGCGTTTGGTCTGGAGATTTTACCCATATAAATAAAATTGAACTTGAACTAAAATGCCAAGTATCACATTTACAAGCAGCTCTAACTTAGAGTAAATAGAATACAGTTCAACTTTCATACCATCAACGAATGTATTTGACTGAATCAGTACATATAGAATGATAACTGGACTTTACCATTAAATACGTATCGTAACACTGAGAGAGTTAACAGATTAATGACTGTCAAAGACACACTTATAAAACTATGCAGTCGGGCCGGCAGGCATTGGAGTGGAATGTGTGACCAAACTCTCATCCCTCTTGAAACGCAGAAAAGCGGAAACCACAGGCGTTTAATCTTAGCATGGATATATAAGGAACGAGTTTTTAATTTATGCACCGGTGTTGCATTACGGACGAGGCGACAGACACAAAAACGGACGACGTGATCAACTTATGTTCAGTCCATCCGAATATCAGTGACCGACTGACGTTAGATCCTAGCGTGAAGAAAAGCAAATCCTGCGGCGCCATATATATACGTACATATCTTAACGCAATAAACTATATATCTAGAACTTGAAGTTCATAAAAACCTGCGCGTACACAGACTCGTATGCGAGGACAGGTATGCAACACAGAGTGTTACATGTATAGAATAATTGCCATCCAAGAACAATTGACTGTGCTAAATTCGAATTCAGCATGTAGCGCGAGACATCAAAGCCGCAGACTAGAAATTGAAAAAAGCTCGCGCCACATAGCGTGAAAGCGAAACCTCCCACTACCCCGCGATATAGCGAACAGGGGGTCACAAAAAGACCCTGTTAGAGGTATGTAGCCAGTGATCCACAGAATAAAAACTGTACGGCCTTACACATACATGTAGCATAATCAACTCCCGCACGGCTAGCATGTTTCAGCATAGCTTTTGTAAATTGTCGGTGAGTTGTATATTAACCCTGAACATATAAGTCACAGTCAATTCAAGGACAGAACGACCGACCTTTAAGGTCAAGGTCCCCTCTAACGGTTAAAGGGACGCAATGCCCTATTAACTCCAATATAAGGAAAGGCCGGCGAACGCAAAGTTGCAGTTATCAAACCGACCAGTCCTATGATATGGGCATTCTTTTTTTTGAAAGGCACTTGAAATGCCGATTAAACTATTAAATTTGTGGATCATGCCAATAATTACTGCCCATGAAGCGCGCCTTTTGGTTTATGCACAAGCTATTTTGACATACCTATATCATTATGAAGCTGCCGAAGGACTATTCTTTTATGAAACGCGCCCATGCTTTAGAAATGTATATACTCTTGTAAACTCTGACATTTTCATTGTGGACAGGCGATCAGACGGACAAATAAACGGACGGCGAGACAATCCTATCTTCAGCCCTCCTTTTTAACACGGATTGGAGTTTAATCTGAGTATGTATACTCTAAATTGATAATTGATTAATACTCGACGGGCAAACGAACGGACGGCGTGACCATCGTATTTTCAGCCTTCATGGAACGCAGAACAGCCCTGAACTACAGGCGCAGACTATTCACACGCATGCCACATGACTAGCTTCTGAAAGCTCTGCCAAAATTATAGATACATATACTTCTACAAAACACCCTATTAGAGGTATGTAGCAAAGTGATCCCCATATTGCAATAAACATGTACGGCCTTACGCATACATGTGACTTACCAACTCCCGCACGGCTAGTATGTTTCAGCATAGCCTTTTGTAAGTGGCCGGTGAGTTGTGTAATAACCCTGAACATATAAGACACAGTCGGCTCATGGACAAAACGACCGACCTGTATGGTCAAGTTCCCCTCTAACGGTTAAAGGGACGCAATGCCCAATCAACTCCAATATAAGGAAAGGCAGAAACTGCGGTTTTTACCCAACCAATCCTATAAAGTGGGCTTTCTTTCTTTTTAAAAGTGCCTCGGCAGACTAATTGATGTGGATCATACACGCCATATTGCTCACGAAGTTCTCCCATTGCTTATGAGCGTATAAAGAGACATGCACGTTTCAAAGCTGATACAATAGTTAATAGAGCTAGCAAACTCACAAACTAATAACATTCAACATAGAAAACAAATAAAACAACTTCTCTTTTATCCTTATTAGCAAATATAAAAGATCTTATCCAATCCACGTGTTCTGTATTTTTTGTCCTTGATGTGTTCACTACGGCCTTCTACAAAGGTGTGGTGATTTATTGAAGGTTGCGTTCACACGGAAAAAGCGTGCGTTTAACAATTATAATAAAATGGACTGTGCCGAATGAAGAAAATATAAGGTGTACACGACGGACTTTCCTTACTACGGTTACGAAGCTATCCGTGTTTAAAGGCCCACAAAAATAATAGAGATTTATTTCCAAAAAAGAACATAAATCTTCTTAATGTATTGGCTTATTATACAAATGTCAGTTGTTTCCATTTCCTTAATGCTTTTCATATTATAAATATTGTTATAGTAACAAACTACGATAAAGTATGGTATTTCCGTTTAATATATATCGGAGTCTCAGTGGTAAGGAAACTGGCCAACTGTTGTTGTTATTTCCCTTGCAACATTGGAAAACACTATTTATGAAACTTGTATAGTGTCAGTAAGGTTTACCTGACAAGAAAATAGCCCCAGGTTGGAGTGTTGATATAATTGCATTACCATGTCTAAATATCAGATTATCTAGGGAGATAACGAAATACCCTTGAGCTACCTCGCCACAGATGTAACGGAATATGCGTAGAGCTTCTTCGTCGCGGAAGTAATGGATTAGCGATGCGCTTCTTCGCCGCGGAGATAACGAACTTTGCGTTGAGCTTCTTCACCGCGGAGATAACGAAATGGCGATGTGCTACCTCTCCACGGTCATAACGAAGTAGCGTTGAGCTACCTCGCCACAGAGGTTACGGAATATGCGTAGAGCTAATCGCCGCGGAGATAACGAAAAAGCGTTGTGTTACAGCTCCGCGGAGATAACGAAATAGCGATGTGCTACTTCGCGGCGGAGATAACGAAATATCGTTGAGCAACTTAGCTACAGAGGTTACGGAATATACGCAGAGCTACTTCGCGCGGAGATAACGAACTACCCTTGACCTACTTAGCCGCGGGGATAACGAAATGACAGTGTGTAACCTCTCAGCGGAGATATCGAAAAAGTGTTGAGCTACTTCGCTGCGGAGATAACAATATGGCGATGTTTATACCTCTCCGCGGGGAAAACGAATAGCGTGGAGCTACTTCGCCGCGGAGATAACGAAATGGTGTTGTGCTACCTCTCCGCGGAGATAACGGAATAGCGTTGAGCTACCTCGCCACAGAGGTAACGGAATATGCGTAGAGCTAATCGCCGCGGAGATAACGAAATAGCGTTGAGCTATTTCGCCGCATAGAGAACGAAATGGCGTTGTGCTACCTCTCCGCAGAGGTAACGGAATATGCGTTAAGCTTCTTCGCCGCAGAAGTAATTGAATAGCGTTGAGTTACTTAGCCAAGGAGATAACGAAATAGCATTAAGCTACTTCGCCTGGGACATAACAAAATGGCGTTGTGCTATCTCGCCGCGGAGATAGCGAAATAGTGTTGACCTACTTCGCCGTGGCGCTATTCCATTCCTTCCGCGACGAAGAAGCTCTTCGCATATTACCTCTGTGGCGAGGTAGCTCAAGGGATAACGAAGATAACGGAATAGCATTAAGCTATTTCGCCGCGCAGATAAGACAGTAGTTTATTAATTATCTGTTGAGATAACGGAATAGTGTTCAGCTACTGTGTCGTAGAAGAAACGAAATAACGTTGAGCTACGTCGCCGCGTATGCAACGGAAAAGCGTTCAGTTACTTCACCGAAGAGGCAACGAAATAGCGTTGCAGTTGTGAGTACTGTTCAGCTACTTGGATGTGGATGAAAAAATAGTAGGTTCTTCGCCGTGGATCTAATGTAACTAAATAACGTTGATATTTTTCGCCGCGGTTGTAACAGAACAGTGCTCAGCTACGTCACAATAAATGTACTTGTTTTTATTTACTCTGTTTTGAAGAGCTGTATTTATTTCAGTTATTTAAAGATAAAAGATATCTCATTTCTTCTTCAAGTCAAACACATTTTACAGTATATTTTAACACATGACAACCTGAGATAAGGTAAGTCAAACACTGCTTTAAACCTTCATTACAAGTGAACTTTACACATAATGTTCCCTGACAGGCCTTAGAACACGTCATTCAAACTTTGCATGATAAGAATATACATGAATTGGCTAGTTCAAGCTCTAAAACAAACTCAAGCTTCGAAAAGGTCCACGCTTAAATGTTTTGGAAATGATCCGCTATTATAATAACGGTCTTTGCAGAAAGGCCGTACTTCCAAAAAGGTCAGCGTCCAAAAAAGGTCCACTTCGATATGACACATACATGTATATATTTGTTTTTATTTGCACTGGATATATTTGAATTTAAACTGTTTTTAACCTGGTTAACGTTTATCGGTATTAAATGCTTAAGAGGAAGGGAATACAAAACGTCTTCAGTTTTAGACTTTTACATACGCATACGGAATAATTAAATGTTTATAATGTCTTCATGTCTCTTGACATCTCACCTATCATGTAGAGTGTTTAAAAATGCTAATTTAGCCACAAATTATTTTGCACTGAAAAGGGATTTTATGGATGTGGGTCTCTCTCGAAAAGTATATAGAGCAGTCTACCAATCGCTTTGAAGATGTTCAGTTACCAACAGATGCATTCGCACATTAGTAAAATGTACAGAATAGAGGTGATAGACTAGTGGGCATTATAACCTAAAAGGTGATTTTTTTTTTCAAATGCTACAGTGAATAACACTAAAAACGAACGAAAAGATTATGTTATTTTAGCAATACTGAAACGTTTATCAGTAGCACTTCGTGCACAGGGAATCTGAAGACACTCAACAAGCAGATAAATGTGCAGTCATTGTGTATAAAGCGCCTGCATGAGTAATCCGTTCCGAAGTCAGTGCCATTAGAAAGTTTTTCTTTTATCATTTTGAGCCATTACGAGTGCGACGGAGGACGGGGCATTGTTGGTGCTTACTGATACTTTTTATTAGTGGAGCTTTTTTGCGATGATGGTACATAAATCGGTCACCTGAGTTTCACTGCAGGTGTTTGTCAATACATAAAATGAAAATCCCGGGCATATTCTGTTAGGAATAATTGTTATTGTTACTGTTGCATACTTTTTTTGGTGGGAGGGAGAAATTTTATATTCCCGTCCCTAGGCTTAACGATTAATATTACGGGATAACCTGCCACCGGCGCGTAAGACATCCGACGTGAAACAAAGCGATCATCCAAAACGATCTCACTGGCTTTAACGTTGAAATAATCAGGCTAAGTTATGCGTATAAATAATACTTCAAAATATTACATATTAAGCAGGATCTAGATTATCTATATGACGTTTTATATGTAAAATGTCAAAAGATGTGCCGGAATAAGTATTTTTTTAAAGGAACATTGTATTATAAATATACATACATTCAATGACATTTTAATTAAACAAATACTGTTTAAATTGTGATCTTGTAAATTAAAGTAGAAAGTTACAACGCTGTAATCGGAACTCCTTTGTCAGATTCCTTTTAGACAAGCGTCTTCATTGAATCAATTCAAACCGTCGGGGCGCATGTTGTGTAGATGTTCATGGTGTATACAGATGCATGGTTTGGTTTGGTTTCAGATTTTTCTGTAGATTTGATGTTTTTTTCTGTAATAACACCATGCCTTTTACAAATATCTCTGGTTCAGATTGTGTTGATTAGTTAAACAGACAATTCAGCTACACTTTAAAAGTGTCATTCTTTTGAATTATTCCCCTTTTACCAATCAAATGCTCAATTATAAACCAATTTATTATGTATATAGTGCTTGAAAGACATTAGTCTGTCGTTGATTTCTGTTTTTATGAAAAATACATTTGTGAATTTAACTCTAATTGACCCAGTGGTATTATTTTCTATACAATTAACTTACTTCTTTGTATTTTATCAGATTTAAAATGTTCATTCATATTTTATCTTCATTATCTTTCAATGATATTTCCGAACAAATAACTTAATAGGGGGCGTTTTATACCATTGATTCATGCTATGAATGCTTTTTCAGACAAGCTCTGTTTACTTGTGTCAAGTTCAAAATGCAGATAGGAGCGGGTCCAAGTTCTGCTACAGTATTATTTATTTTATATATGGCACCAGTTTTGTGGGACTATGATCTGACATGATAATCACAATTAATTACTTCAAAACAAGAAACGGAAACGGCGTAAAATATCTCGGGATTTCCTTATCAATCTATGTTTGAGTATACATACATGCAGAGATAATCGCTGCCTGTCAGGCATGTATCAGAGAACGTGTGCCACCGATGTTCAAGCCTTCCACTGCCCGAAGATGCAGACTATATGAAGGGGGTCTAGTAACCTAGAAAAAGTTCAATGTACATGTATAGACGCCAATAACACAGCTGATCTATCATGATTCCATTTCAGCTAACAATATCTCTTCCTGTAAAAAAAAAATAACGTCCGTCACCCGGAAAAGAAACCCTGGTAACAAATTTTTTATTGTCTTTTGAAATTAAAAAATCCGTTTCAAGGGTGGTTTTTCTTTTGGAAATTGATATGTGAACGACAAAAAACTGCTTCCGTTTGGAACTTTACATTAGTTTTGAAGCCGATATATAGGTCAAAGTCAAGAGGCAATGACTAATAACTCTTAACCGTCCCGGAAGTTGCTAACTCAATAGTACAGGCAATACAGATACAAGTTTTACATTTTGTAAAATCAACTGATGTATGTACGGTAAATAATCAATGATTTCTGTAAATCAACAAATCTTTTTTATTAAAAATGCTACAAATATTATTTTTAAAGCGATTTATAGAACTAGATAGTTGAAAAATATTTGTCGGAGCTTCGACACGAACAGTTCAACAATTCTGATACATCGAGATGCAAACCTTCAACATTTATTATTAGTTATTTCCATGTGCTGGGTAAAAAAAAACAGGGAAAGTCAACTAAATGTAGTTATTTTGGTTTTGTTACGGGTAATTAACTTATGAAATGAAAAAAAAAATTGGAATTATAGTTTCTATATTTAACCTTTAACATGTGCTGTTTATTGAACCGTTGGATTTGTGAAACCAGATATAGGAACCGATAGTTTATAGAAGAATTATGAGTAGGGGGTACTGTTTAAATGATATGAAAGAGAATATTACATATCATGTGAACATTTGTCAATGAAAACATTATATTAAATAAGTTTCCGTTTTTACGCGCTGAAAGAGTTTTTATCAGTGAAAAAGCTGTATTTTCTTGTATTTTTTCACTGCAGTGACTGTGTGGAAGAAGGGTGGGGATGTAGAGGTAAAATATCTCGATAAGTTTGAATGCTTCCCTCATTATCAGTACCGGTTGACCTTGTTTACATTAAAATGCGTAGCCCCCCTGTGCCAATGTCAATACCCAGCCAAATCCAACGATACTGAGCCGTTTTCACTAAATTGAAAATGTAGTGATAATTTTATGATCAGGGAGTTTATTTCCGGCCGCGCAAGCACGCTGATACCACACGTACCTCAGTCTTTCTTTCTTTGATTGTTTATAAGTTCCGGTCGACCCTAGGACTTCTCCCTTGGTGAACTTGCAGGCGCAGGTTGAAGACAGACAGATGCAGATACAAGGGAATCCGGGTACCAGACCCTAGCTCTTTTACGAGAAGACCCCTTGGTTCTTTTACATGGGAAACGCTGAAAAGCGTTTCTGAAATTTCCAGTGTCCCGGTGGGGATTCGAACTGGAGACCACCGGATTGCATGGTAGTTTCTCAGTTTATGAGATGACACAAGTCGCAGCCTCATTCCGATAAAGAATTTGTGTTCGATAGAATTTCAACAAGCTTACGATTCTCCGTTATTTAGAGCTACTTGGTTTAAATAATCTTGCAATGGAGGTCGCATGTTTGTGTTTCCATTTTCTGGTCAACTCCACTTTTCCTCATCTGGCCTTCATGATTGAAATTAATGCCTAGCTGAATATAAACAAGAGATACGTATACTATGAAATGCCTACTGTCAAGAATATTTAAAGAAATCATGTTGAGCATTAAACATGTCAAATTAAACTCACAACTCGCCAACCCACAGCCAGCCTAAGCAAAACCTAACCATGGGAGTATGAAAAAATAATAGACTTGAAAAGATTTGAAAGAAAACATTACCCTCCTACCTGACAGATGAAACAAAAATCAATCTGTAAAAAACGATTTTGTATTCGAATTATGATGAAGAGACTATTTAGTAAAAGGCAAGCAATATCTTCTTTTTTTAAAGTGTATCTTTTCTGAATCCGATACGAAAGAACTCTTCTTTTCCATTTGCGTAAGTGTGTAGGTTTACAACTCCAACAATCTCCGTATCATTCATCAATTTAAACCAGTTTCCGTCATACAATGACATAACAGAACTGTTCAAATTTCAAAATTTACATATAATGTTCCTACTCAATTATAAAACTGATCGGGTTGATTATTAAACGTGCTTCTTTCAGTTTCGACAGTTTAATCTCTGCACCAGTTGCAGCCGAAACAGGTGAACCACTGCATAACTTCGTTTTCATGCTATAAACTCGGTCATTTCCGGTATTATATATTGTGGTTACGTATGTGTCCGAGCCCTGCTATGACTATGGCTTTTAACTTAAGAAAATTGCAGTTTCTTCGATTTATCGTCTTTTTACATTGTTATGATATCCCTTGATACGTACCGCTTTGTCCGTCGTTCCGATTTTTCCGTCCGCAGTCTATCACTCATGTGAGCTTGTCTGGCGCAAAACTCCAAAACTATTGAACGTACTTTATTGAATCTTCACAAAATTATACAGAACAGTGAGAGAAAGTGCACCGTACAAGAACCGTAACTCTTGCTATGTATTTGAATTATCTCCCATTTTAAGAATAATATCCGGTGTGATTATGAAGGGAATTTATTCAAACAGCACAGAATGAGAACATTACCATTGTCATAAGCAATTATGCTTGTCAATATATTTTTATAACAATTCAGTGGATTGAATATTGTCATCACACATGAGAGGAATTGAAGTGGCCAAGAACAATAACTTTTCCATGTACATTTCTTTTAATTATCACCCTTTCTTATTTAAATCTATGTACTCTAAACCATTCAACAGATTGACTTGATATGGCACAGGGCGGTAGAAGACATTAACATTAGGAAGTACGATGTCAAACTCATACTCTTCCTTGCCAAAATTTGTTAATTGTCTCCCTTTTTCATTTGAAAGTGTTCTTGTCCTGATCATAATAACTTGAAATTTACTATTTGGATCTACTTGACATTTCATTAGTATAATTTAAACAATATTTATTCTCGAAAATACATTTACAACTGGAGTCTGAAAACAATTAGTCTTCAAAGAAAACTTATATTAATTCATTTTCCGGGACATTTCATTACAGTTGGAACTCTGCACTGTCAAAGTACAATAGCTCTACCTTGCCCAGTCTTTTTTTAACTATTTCCCGCAGTCCAAGATAAGAGACCTTGGGCTGAAAGTTTTAGTTTGGTTTCAACTTTATCAGTTTAGAGCATCCATCGTTTCCAACTTAATCAGTTTAGAGAGCATCCATTTGCTGACATATTGCACTGTTTAACAAGCCGGCTCTGACCAAGATTTCGTGTAAAATGAGTGCCTAGTAGCTACAGGGGTAGGGTTATAAAAGTCTGTTGAGATTGAGAGGTCTTAAATGTTTTCTCTTCTAGTCTTTTTTTTCTTTTTAGAAAGTACCTCTATCAAAATTTTGTCTCAGTCAAAGCTCATCTCAACACGTTAGAGTCAAGGGAAGGAGAAATTATGAAGATGTTATAAACGGGAGGTATATAAAGACTCTAACGACTGATGCTAGTCTACTACAGGGTGTGCGTTTAAGTTAACTAACGGTGTTTTGAAACCGAAAGTAGGCCCCGCTTATCACAATTTCCCGTTTGCTATTTACGGAATAGTCGGTCACACTCTCTTGGGTATTTTGCACATTTTGCATTAGGGAACCTGTTTAATGGTAATTACTTAATTTCCGAAATGACTGATAAAACTTGTCTGTTCTAGCAAAATGCACTTTCCAATTTCTTAGGAATTTACTAAATCTGTGACATGAAAAAGACGGAGAAATGTGTTCTGTTATTAAGAAAATTTGTCATTTAGCGATTTTTTTTTGATAATCATCTTCTTCTGAGAAGATTTGATGCAGAAGTTAAGTGGGGAAATTTTATTCACTGACTGTCCTACGCATGTAATTTTTTTTTGAAAATGTGTAATAAAACGTAAATAATACACATCTGGTTATTTTTGCTTTCAGTCTGTGTAAACTGGGTAATTTTCGCGAATTTACTCTAAAAATTAGCGGCAGGAAAAAGTCCTTTGCTATATAATTATAAAACGAATCTTTCGCGAGTTGTTGGTATAGTCTGCTGGCAAAAGAAAAACTCTCTGTGAAATGAATCTTTCGCGAACCTTTTTTTAATAAATACAAGCATCCCTAATATCACCAAGGCTACCATACTGTATAATCAACGTAGATAGACCCTCTAAACTAAGAGTTTTCGTCGCACTTTTATATATAATTCACTGTTTGAAGAAAGGTTTTCATATAAATCTGAAATTTGCATTCAATAAAATTTTAGGTTCCTTTTTCTACTGTGATAGAGGGTTATACAAAAAATAGCTATACAAAAAATGGTCATAACTTTAAACAATTGTCATGTGTCCAATTTTCTGACCGTCCACTGATCACGATGGAATTACTTTGTCTGAACCGTCCTCGAGATCCTACGCATAAATTTTAAAACGAATGCAAATGATATTTTTGGTTTTAATCTTACTTGACTCGACTTCAAGATAACAAGGTCATTTACAAACTCCTGCACGAAACAAAATGTACGCCTCCCTTCCCAAAACAAATACGTAAAAAGTCGTTTGGCCGTTTTTGAATTATTCGAAACGTTTATCTGATCATTACGGCTGTATTAGTGATGGAAATGAAAAACATCCTTGAATATATTAAATTTATGTGCTGGAGTTGTGTTATTGTTGTTGTTAACATGTTTTCCTTCAGTTCAGGATTGGTCGTACTAACGAACATCAAATCTTCGGCCTTAAGTTGTGACCGTGACCTAGAGGGCGGCATAGTTGTAACATAGTTTTGTTCTGGTGAAAGTTTGACTCCCAAGTTTCATGACAATCATGAAAGGGACGTATGGTATATGGAGCGCATATGCAATGTAAACTATGTAACAGGCCTGATCATGTCTAAATAAGATAGCAACCCACATGTATTACGATATGTAAAACACGTATTGTGCAAATAGAAACCGCAGTTCTAAATTTCCGAGTTCTTATTATAGACTACAGCGCATGACATAAGTATATGGTAAGAAAAAAAATTGGTTGTTGGACTTTTGATGTATTGTCGATTATACATGAAATAGTGTCGCAGTTCGTGAATTTTCCAAGGGTCAATGTCGATTTATCAGTATTAAAACATTATACCGGGTTATAAATCAGAACGTGTTGTTTCTAGACAATAAGCTTATTTATAAACATCGGGATTCGAGGACATCGTGCTAACTGCTGCTTGTCATATATCAAGCAAATGCTTTGGAAAGCATATAGACTTGTGCACCCACATCAATAAATCAAATTCATTTTGTTATTATCTTCTTGTTTGTGTGTTGTTGTGCTTATTAGGTCCACCAACCTCGTTCGAGATATATTCGGTACGACCCAGCATGTTCTCCTGTTCATGCCCCTAACAATGCAATTTTTGAGTCCGAAATAGGAGAATAAATTTACCTGACTGCAATTTCCAGTCAGTATAATCCAGCTTTCATCGAGTGATCAGTATTGTGCGCCCCAGAGGTAGTGATTGTCTCGTAACTAGGTCACGGCCACATAGAACAGAAGGCTCTCTGTACCTCTCACGACTATGCTGTCTAACAGTGAACGTGGACTGCTCTAAGAGACCAGGCAGGTCTCCAGCATGCTAGAACACTCCAGGCTCACTGTCGAGAGATAAAAGGGGCGGAGCTCACCACCCCCCGGTGGATCAACAAAGTCTGACGTACCATGCTAGCACACCACTCACTCCAGAGTAGCCTTCTATCCGATGTGACTCTGTGATCCCGTTAGGAGCAGGGGTACCAACCCTTTGCCCAACAGCATTCCCAGAGCACACGCCACATCGCACTCATCTGCAATCTCCCCATGTCAACTGGTAAAGAGTGAATTTAGAGTCCGAAAATAGCCCTGACAAGGGCTTAGTCTGAAACGCAGCCGAAGGTAAAAAGTCCTAAAAAGGACTCTCGTGCCTCCCCCCAGCACATTCACTGTAAGGAGGTCTTCTCAAGGCACCGCCATCGCCATCACTGGAACTGAAGAGGTGTGGATCCCCTACCACCCGGCACACGTCACCGGCACGTAGGGTTCTTGGAGTTCTTCATCGCCGCCGCCGCATCTGGTGCTACCGTCTACCGTCTGGTCGTGTTCTACACAACATCGTGCGAATAAAGACAAACAGCCCTTGTCAGGGTCACCCCCTCGTCGTAAGCCTAGGCCCCGACAGTTACAAGACCGAAGTCAAGCAAAAGTCGAGACCCAGTGCCTGCTTCGCGACGTGCACGCCACGAGGGGCAGAGAGCAGAATTATCTTCTTATTATGTACGACCTACTTTAAACCAAACATATTTATCTTTGCATATTCCTTGTCGATATAGGGCGTACGGCCAAAAAACAGATGTTACGGCGTAATAAACAAATTATTTTAGTCCAACGTATACCAAATGTGTAATCAATCAATCAATAATGGTCTTAAAGTTTCGGAAATCTTTTGATTTTATTGTTGTCTCTAATAGAGAGATATGTTTTTAGTTGTGAAATTTCACCGTTCTCATTAAACTAACATTTCAGGGATACTGTCAGAGACCTACGAACTATGTACCTGATCATGCCGATACTGTTTACAGAACATTAATAGAAAATTCCAAGAAGTAGCTGTTAATCAGTTTATCTTCGATCTGATCGGGACTATATTTGATCTTTTACACCTTCCTGATTAGCGCGGCAGTCCTTACATTAGGGTTTAGTGTCTTATTACATTTTTTTCTTTAATTTATTTTAATAAAAGATTAGCAACGGCTGCCTTATGGTGTAATATACTCCAGTCTTTCTAGTGTGAATTTTGCACAATATATTTAAGTAATGGTGTTCATATCTATTGTACATTGTGACAAAGTATTTGTAATTCATTGTAATACAATTACGTATCTTATCATCTTATTTGATACAGTGATTAAAGTAGAATGATGGACTTTTAAAGTCTCAAATCAAATGACTCAAATGTGTGCCGGATGACAAAATAAATGTGGAGAAAAAACTATGACAAATTATTTTGACTAAAATTCACTTTACTCGTGATTAATATACACTGTATTTTAAGAGCAAATATTATGTAAAAGGTACAAAAACTATTCACAATTTAGTAGGTGAATTTAGTTACTAACCTCTTCGAAAATCATGTTTATATATAAATATGTTTATCTGATTCATTCGACTTTTTAATGACGAATTACCTGTGTATCAAACTGTGGATATGACAAACTTTAGCATGGCTATATAACACATGTACATGATATACCAGACACGTGCTACATAATGTACTGAAAACCGATAATGTAAAATGTTTTACGGTAGATATATTTATCGCTCTCTTGAGTTCGTGACTATCATCATAGAAAAGTTTCTGATAAGAAATGGGGTTCATTTGGTGTAATTTCAACTGAACATGAAATAAATATACATGTATTATATAAAGTGCACATACATGTTTATAGAAGTATGAACTTACTAGTATCATATTACATGCAGTGTAAGCAGAAAATAAAACATTTTGTTAGTCGTTACATGACGGATAAAAGATCTATTTTTGAACGACTTTAATTATAGTGTTTAGGAATTTACGTATTTAATAAGCACCAAAAGTAAAATTGGTCTTTCTGAAATAGATTTATGATAGTTATAAATGAAAAGGTAGGTCACAAAGTACAACAAAAGTAGTAATGGGCTTTATATGAAATGTTACGGGTGATACTATACCCGTCCATCATAGCTCAATTTACACAGTGATACTTATTATAGTATAGTCTTATAAAAATGGATATTACCCAAGTTACATATGTAACCAATAATACAGATTGATTTCAATTGAATACAGCTAAAGTCCGATATCAACCCCCCTGTCAAGAAATAAGAATTCACATAATCTTTAAAATGTTCCTTTTCATTTCAAGGTGCAAAAAAGTGAAATAACCTATGGTAAGTTAGTTCTTATACATGCAGGTTTACATGCTAGCTAGTTTTCCGCTATATAAAATAGCGATATACCCCGAGGGATGCAATACTTCTCTTCGATATCGTATGTTTGCTTGAGTGCGTGTGCGTGTGCGTGCGTGTGTCTGTACCTGGTTAATTATGGTATGAAGGTCCACGATTTTGAAGAAATGTTTTTTTTTAATAGGCTGCATTGATCACTGACCCTGAATCATACGGTGGACGCCGGCGAGTCCCCGACATCCAACCTTATCTCTCGCCAGACTCTGTGCTAGGCTTCCATAATTACAATTATTAAAAGGCTTCATTTGGGTAAAATAGACCGATGTTCGAGAACATATGGGCACAACGTTAATGATCGCAGTACCGGGCATCATAATCGAACGAAAATAACTTATTTAGAAAGAAAATTGTTATGAAAATTAGGTTAATACTAGTTTTCCCAAGGAAATTTTCGAAATAAAAACCGCTTGAAAATAGGTTTTTGACAGGTAATGTCTAAAAATAATGGAAAACCCTGACATTTTCAATGTCATGCACATGTTTAAGTAACGCCATAAAAATTGGTCTTTATAAATCAATAGTTAAGCTCTATTTTAAGCGACAGGTAATAATTGGTAATGAAATTCAACCAATCATTCAATCATTGAACCTTCACACCTTTTATACAAAATATTCGAGTTTTTGCTGTAGGTCTAAAATTGCCACTGAAAATATGTAATTCCAACTGAAATGGATTGTTTTTCAAATTCAGTCTTAAAAAGCAAGAAAAAGACATCTGCCAAGCTTATAAGTGATTGTTCTGTTCTTTGTGTTTTATATGGACTAAACAGAGGGCGCGCTAGCGACCAGCTGTGTTTCTATGCTGTTTGTAATGCTTTGCGTTTTGTCTGGGCTACACAGAGTAGAATTCCAGGAGGGAGCACTAACGACCGGCTGCACTGTAAAATCAGAAAGGAAACTTTACACTGAAATGGGTGGCAGCTGGGTTGCCACCCATTTTGGTCTAAAGTAACCCTATTGTTTTTATGGAAACAAAACACCCGCTATCGGGGAAGCAGGACACCGTTCATGGTGTTACTTAAGACGTTTTTCACAAGGCAAACGTAACACGTCAGTGTAAGCGTACACTTTCATTACGTATAAACCGTTTCATCAAAACATGACGGCAAAATCTGGACTCAATGGTCCAATCACCCCCATCACATTCTTCGAGAATGTCAAACAAAAGGTTTGTGAAAGAACAAGACTCTAAAAGATCGTAGCCAGTTGTTATGTATATAAGTTTTCAAACAACTACTTATCTGAACTCTTTACAACATTCTGACGGGTTTCATAACTAAACGTCACAAAAAGACTTTTTCTTCATAATTCCGCGAATAATAGCAAAGTTTTTATGTATGATACACGGATGTGTCCGTCTCTGTCACGCTACAATTTGCGATCATAACCATGTCCATGGAATGCGGCATAAAATCACATGCAAGTCCTTGGTCAGTTGACTTGTGTTTATATCCCAGTCGGAGTATCTGACCAACTTACACTTGTACGGATTTATAAAACGCCAGATCGGGAGTATCTCTTCACTGATTTTGGAGTAAAATTGCATTTCGGTGATTCTCTACTCGCAAACGGTGTAACTTACACTGTAACACCATTTTGCAAGCTGGTTTACACTATATTTAGAGATAACTAACACTTATTTTTACAGTGTGTGTTTCTATGCTGTTTAAAAATATCTTACTTTAGCAGCATTTGTCCTACATACTTCTTCAATTACTAAACCACACCTCTCGACATGCTTTAAAATACTTTGTTCAGATTTGTTTCAGATTCAAGAACACTCATTTGACATGTAGTTTATACTAATTCATTTTTAGCTCGATTGTGAAGAAAACTTGTAGCTTATCGAGTCACTCTCGAGTCCGCTTCCTGGAAAAAACCCAGTGGGGCTCGAGCCCGCAACCTCCGGGATGCGAAACATAAAGTTTACCATCAATTTAGCAACATTGTGACTTTTTTGTATCTGTGTCAAAAAAACATATATTTTTGTCCAACGAAAATGTCTAAAATTTTGAAATTCTGCCAGATTATTCAAAATGTTTTTTTATGTGTTACTATTTCTTAAAAGAGCCAGAATGAAAGAAAATATTACGAAAGGCATACATGTAAATTATGTTTCCATAAATTAAAATAATCAAACCTTCTGCAACGAGATTGCAAATATGATAAATATCTACATTTCCCATCTTTTTCGAAGATGATTGTTACGATGCTGGTTAATAATGTGGCAAATTTTCGGTTTTATACAAGTTAAAACAATACGTTCCATCAACAGGTAATATTAATTAAATCACACAACAATATTACCGGTTAAAGAGAGAGGGGTATATTTTATTTACAAGCGGTAGAAAATAAAAGTCTGTATTGTACTTTCGTTTTGCACTTTAAAATCAATATTAGTTTTTACTAATTTATTTTAGCTCAGTTGTGAAGAGCTTTTAGCTAATCGAGTCACTCTCGAGTCTGCTTCCTGGAAAACCCAGTTCTGGTGTCATATGAGGAGGTACAGTCGTGACTCCAGTGGGGCTGTATGTGGGACTCCGTGGTATGGCTGTTTGTTTGTGACGAGTTTGATGGCGTCAAAGGGTTACAAATGTACATTACTTAAGAAATAATCTATGGCTTGGAGTGCTTTATCGAAATTGAAGCATTCCCCGGAGGTGATGTGCCTGGCGGAATAATTCACGAGGGCGAAGCCCGAGTGAATTATTACGCAGGCACATTACCGACGGGAAATGCTTCAATTTCGATAAAACACTCCAAGACATAGATTATTTCGATTCTTAGAAGCCGATGTTTTAAAAACTATCGTAACTACTATGGACCTTTTTTCAGTTCGGCGGTAATGTGTAAAACAGCATAAGTAGTAGCTGTTGGAATTCACTCCCCTATTCGGGCAACCATTCAAGATATCAAACATAACTATATTATACAAACTTATTTTAGTTTAATCATCTAATACATAAAATATAAAAAGAAATACCTGACTGACATTATGCAGAAGACGTCAGATTTACAACCTAACAAAGCAGCCAATCGATTTAAATGCGTACCGTTAATTTGAACTGTACAACGTTTTAACGTGGAGTAATGACGTCAGTGTGATGACGTAAACGTTTTCATTCATAGTTTTGTCTCCCGGAATCAGAACACTGTATGACTGTTAATCATGAATTTCCTGGCCTTTTTAAAGGAAAACAAGGTGAGGGTATTCAAAGGCTTACTTGACGCAATCAAAAATAATATTTAGGTTCTTAAACAAATCTTTTTCATGCGACTGATGTATTTATACTGATATTATTTCCATTTCTATATTTTATTTTTGCGCGGGAGTAAATTAGAAAAGTCGGAAGGAGCTACTTCCATGTCCGAAACTCCGCCTACTTTTCCGAGTGCTTTAATCATATTAATGCACTCGAATTGACTATAGAAATATACCGTAGGCATATTAGAATTATTATTTCACCATTCAGTAATATTTTGAAATTTGTACTTCTTCAGTACGTACAATTTTAGGATAAAAAGGTGGTCAAAACTTAGCTTTCTCCCCTGTAACGTTGATGTTCTGCAAAGTTCTTCCGAATTTGCAACTTTTCAACAGACCGTGGTTTCCGACGATGATGGACGGTATACAAACACAAAAGAAATGAGAAGCAATAAGAAATTATTTTCAATATTTTATTAACAGAACAGAGCGGCACCAATTTCACACAAAAAACTAAAGTCATTGTTTAGCTAAGTAAGTTATTTTAAAGTCTTGTTGTCACTAAACTTAAAGATATTTTTGAAGTCATTTTAACAGTGTTCTATTTGTTAATGAATTGACATGTTGAAAGGGAAAAAATGTATATTATTTAATGCAAAACAAATATATAGACAAACTCATTTGAGTACAATTCAAGAAGTTTAAAAATTTACTTATTAAGTGAATTATTTGCTGTAAAACCATCTTTTTCTGCACAAAGACTGACAAGTATCTCTAAATGTAATTAATTGGCAAACTTGAATTTTTTAAATGAATAAACATGCAAATGGCTGACAATTATTGAAAAAAAAAGTTGAGCATGTTACTGAGTAATTACGAAGTATTTTCGTGAAACTGGTGCCTCTATACTATATTTGACTTAAGCATCACAGCTCATCGTCGTATTAAATACTCAAAAATATTTACAAATACGACATGAAAACACTATGTTATATAGATACATGTACTATCATCAGAACTAGTTGTTCATTCTAATTTCTAACGAAATCAACTGCCAACATGCGTGCGCAGAGGTATCTACATCACTGAAGTAAAATTAAACAACAGTAAAAAATATGCCTACTGTACTTGAAATTTCCAATAAATTAAATACGAACATTTATCTTATCTTCAATGTATAAATGGTATAATGGTAACATTCGCTTATAAGGAAGTATCTATCATTTAACCCTTGTCACACACTCATGCGTTTATTCTCTAATTCGCTTAAATGTTACGTACGTCATACACAAGCGGTAGATACGCGATTGTCAAGAGCAGTCAATAAGATTTGCAGGTAAACCAAAACACATCATCATAATCAGCGTAAAAATTGTTCATACAACAAAACATACAGATGATATAAGGTCCCCTCTGGGTATGCTGTCCGATTAGCGCATGCCCAGAATACAAGACTGTTCTTTTAGGCGCATACACAACTAGTCAAGGTTATTTGAGCTGCTTTTAACCCTGTCGCCGCCAAATTGGTCCCCAATATCGCTTCGCCTTCGCTATCACGTGGAAATGTCACCATCGCACTTTTAGTAAACAAGCGACTCATCACGTGCTGCGACTTTCACCGTCTGAATATTTCAAGTAGAAAATCACGTGTCACTTTCGTCGTCGGATTCTTCCACCACGTCGTAACTAAAATATGCTCCCTTAGCTTTCAGTTTTCTTACGATGTCATGATAATTTCTCCAGTATGCCAATACTAGAGGAGTTTCCCCTTTGAAAGTTCTACGGTCGACATCAATGTCAGGATGGGTGAGCAACAAGGAGACAGTTTCAATGTCCTTTCTCTCCACGGCACAATGAAGAATAGATCTTCCACTTTTCGCATCGCCAATGTTAATATCTGCACCTTTTGCAAACAAGTGTCCCAGAATGATAAATTCTTTCTGCGCTGCCGCCACATGTAGACAGGTCAACCCTTCACAGTTTTTCACTGAGAAATATTCAGCACGCTTCGTTCTGTTGTCCCCTAACGACTTGACAATCATCTGCACCGAATCCCTGTCCCCTTTCCTACATGCTATGTGTAAAGGAGTATTTCCTTGTTTGTCTCTAAGGGTCACATCGGCTCCTTTAGCAATAAGAGCTCGCACTACTTCCACCTGTCCGGTCAAAACTGCCAGATGTAATGGTGACTGATGGAGCTGATTTTTAATGTTCAAACACTCCGCGTCATCAGCAACGTCGATTAAGATGTTAGCAACCTGTGACATAAGACTGACTATTGCAACATGTATAATCGTGTCATCATCTTCATCTTTGGCGTATAGGTCTACTTCAATATCAGGTAATTCTTGCACAGACTGCTCCGAACTCAGGCTCTCCAGATCTGTCGATTTTAAACTCATTGAAGAATGACCTTCATCCTCAATGTCTTCTGTGACACGGAGTTTGCCTAACCTAGTCTGAAGATCATTTTGAGCATTGTCTTTGTATGCATCGGAACACTGCACTGGAGATTTGTCCACAAAGCATGAAGATGCCTCAACACTTTGACACCTAAGTTCCAAACTTCCGCTTCTAGTCATACTTAAAATCCCAGAGTCGACTTGCTCAGAATTTCTATCCGACTGATTTCTAGTCTTAAAATCTAAAGAGCTTTTCATAGGCGAAATATCGGTCGTCATTTTGCTAAATGTATCTCGAAGTGGAGCAACCGTCATGTATGCCTCCCCGTCTTGTTCTATATCTTCGTCCGATGATAGGTCGTGTTTATTCATGATTTTATTATCCGTTTCTACTAAACAATCTGAAATAAAATGTTAAGTTTATTGAACATGTCGTTTACAAACTCGGTTAAATGTTATTGCAAATAACTTCTACACCGTTTATATATATTGTGAAATGATATCAGCTGATTTAATGCAGCTATTCAGGTTATATTATATGACTAGCTAAGGCCTGTGCAATATACTGCGTAATACATTTACATACCGTCTGGTCTAAATCTAGATCAATGTCTTGTTAGCTGTAGTTGCATTATTATCTAGTATGTTCAACTGTGTTTAGTCCGATACTGAAATGTTTCTTACCTTCTCTTCTTTAATAATCCTTTTTCACCAAATTTCCCCAAGTAGTTCTTTGTATTATGTATAGATGTACAAATCACCTTGGTTTCCCTTCATTGATTTCCTTATGTGCTGATCTAGTGCGCATGCGTAATAAGCTGACACCGCATACCGCTGAGCTATCGGATTTTTCATTGGGAATTCCCGTTTTGCGCATGAGGCCATGCAAATGTAATATGCGTTTGTATATGAGTCATAGAATTTTATTTTATTTTATATATTATTACTTTAATTCTAAATATATGTAATCAGACATTTTCACCGTATAACTTTCATTGTATTTTGATACTTAAACAAGAAAAATAGGTAAGATAATCTGATTTTTGTTTGTGGGAAACTTCTAACATAAAACTATTCAAACGTAGTGTAGACCTGTAGATAAGGCCGCGCAGTTGTTTACTTGACACTAATCTACTAACATCATGTTTTGAAATACTTTCCTCACTTGGAGTCATTTAGTACAATAAAAAAATAAATGTCGTAATAGAAAGCAATTACGTGTATTAAGGTGGGGCTGGGGCTCTTAAATTATCCAATAAACCCGAGTATGGCTTAATCTCGAGGGTGGGCGTTGCATAAATAGGCTTAGAATATCTGTACAAAAAATCACGGATTAAACAATCAAACTACATTGTATGATCAAAATTAAATTGCTGAAATACAAATATATATTCAACAATAACAGGATAATCAAATCACGTGTTTCCGGCTTTCAAAAAGTAACAAAACAAATGATCCGCTCTAATTTTTGCACTTTGCACGTCCTTTAATTCACGCATAAAGGCTACAGTGTCGTGATGTCATCCTGAAAGTTTGTGTACTTTACTAACTTTTAAGTGATATTAAGAAAGAAAGAAAACCGAAGGAAGATATTTGCCTTTCCCTAAACCACAAATTAGGTCAGGCGTAAATTACTCTGTGCGTCCTAGATTTTTTTTCCTATTCTTTGTTAAGTTCTGCAAACTATGTGGGGGAAAGAACGTTAATATTTCTGTTATGTACAATGAAGTGATTGTTTCCTCATCACGCTAACTGTTGTCTGAATAGTTTATTAGTTTCTTGTCCGCAACGATATGATATCACGAAACATTCCTGCGTGATTAAACAATATAAAGTCAAGTTGTTTAATCTAAATTTAAAAAACCACATGTACATATATGCAAAGCGTTCTTCGCTCATATTTTACAATACACGGTTACAGATAGGCTAGTTACCAGTCTGATAAAATTAATGTTTTTTTTTCTATATACTAAATTTCATGCACTATTTCCAGTCTATTTTAAATGATTTTTCGGCAGTTTTAATCGGCACTGGATAGTAGACTTGCTATAGAACGAAACAGTGAAATAATTTCAGGACTTGGTGGCCAGGCTAGGTTACAGACAAATCAAGGAAACTATTGAAAAAATATACCTGTAGAAAAAAAATCACTTATTTCCGGAGACATAATGAGGTTATGAATAAATCTGCAAAGAATCAGAAGAAAGGAGGAGGAGAGCAATGTGGTGGGGGTAGGGGCCAGGGTGTGTGTGTAGCGGGAGGGGGGGGCGGGGGTACCTGGATGATGGTTCATGCAGGCAGCGTCTCTCACACGCACTTACATCGTTCGAGCAGTTGGTAGTATATTTAGTTTGATCGTGACTTACATGTACATTCTTCTCGAGGCATTTATCGCTATATAGTTCTATAACAGGTAATAGGCTGTAACTTTTTCCCTTCGCCTTTTACCGTTGTATTACGGATGTTGTGCATGTAACCGAAATGTACGAACGCAAACAAGCGTGTATTTCATTTAGAAGTAAAGCGAAAGAAGTCAGAAAGAACCGTTCCATGTATCATCCCGGTCAAGGCAATGAGGAAACTTTACGGAAGTTGATTACGGTTAGTTTAAGTTTCTGTATCTTTTATAATTTTGTACAACAGTTCAGCAGTACCTCGGAAATAAGTTTTTGTGTCATACGCATTAGCCTACTATTTATAGCATTACTAATTCTTTTCAATGAAAACACGCAATGACGAAGGATCTAAAAGAGAAGTCAAGGTCTTAAATTCTTCAAGTGATTTAACCAAATGTTCTTTTCATGAATGGAAAACAGGGTATCCCAGGTCCTATATTGTTTATCATATAGTCTACAATATTCCTTTAAAAACTGTTCGAGATAGAAGAATGATGTGCCGAATAGCTCTTGTCTTTTTAACAAAATAAGCCTTTACTGGAAGAAATGTACACTGCAGTGTGAGTTCACTCAGTGTTCACTGGCCGTGCAAAACTTGTGAGCCAGTGCTGACTTTCGCGGTCATCCAAGAGATCACTGACAGAAGAAGCTAGTGAGTTCGAACACCACCACGTGTCAGCCTGGTTAGCTCAATCGTTAGAGCACGATACCTGTAATCTCGAGGTAGCGGGTTCGATTCCCGGGGCTGCCAACTAAAATTACTAACAGCCTTCCGGAAGAGACTTAAACCGTGGTCCCATGTATTGGTGCTATACACCTGGCATGTTAAAGAACCAGGGGGTGTCTCTGGAATTGGAGCCTTCTGTATCTTGCACTATCCTCCGAAAACCTAAAATAACTAACCTCTTTTGGGGGCGTTGGTCATATGGGATTCCGGTACCAACGATAAAACCCCAATACACCATTACGTGTACATGTTGACGACTTCGGCAATTCTACTTACAAATGACCTTAGAGAGTACACAACCGAGAGATACAATTATAGTTTCATCATATTTTATTGCATATACACATAAATACACGTACACAAAGACACAGATATCACACAACAAACAAAAGCAAATGGGTTGGGCCACAAGTTCTAGCAACATTAATGGACAGCCCTATACAATGATGCCGGCTTGGCTGCAAATTCGACGGACTAGAAAACAACTTACTCTCACTGCCAGCATGTATCTACTAATGTACATTCTAATACAGCCCGAAGATTCTCGAATGAATAAATGAATTTAAAGAAACGCCCAGTATTTCTATTTATTGCTAATGTGTTATAACTTCACATAATAAACCGTTGAACGACGAACTGGAAACGCCCATATAATATCTAAATAATAATACAAATTCTTGTGTCGCGGTAACTTACTTCATACGCTTATATCGCACCTTGTTGAAAATTACTTCGATGTATATGACTTTTATTTTATTTTTTTGTGAGGGCGGACAAGCGTTACGCCCCTTATTTCCGATTTCAATGACGTGTTTAGTGTAATCTTTCCAGAAACTATTAACAATCGCAAACTACTAATATTCAAGAACAGGGTTATTATCATGTTATGTCTTGAAATTAAGAGATATTTGTTTTTATGTAAAAGGAAGGAAATTAAACCATCTATGATTAGCCTTAAAGGAAGCCTTAAGCTTGCCTCGTCAATTATGAAAATAAAACGGTTCAGGTAGAAAAATGCAAACCATATTGGTATCTTGTTGATCTTCTGTGTGCTTTACAACAATCAAACGTATATCTTATCACATACATGATCGGAACGAAATATTACTTTACCTGCACGAGGAATTGTGTGTACTGTATTTCAACCCAACCATTCATAAACATTGCTTTAATTCAAGAATTCATTTAATACATCAATGTAACAAATTGTTCAGTATATTTATAGATAGCAACAGACATTTCAAATTTATATTTGTAATCACATGACTTTATTTTTCATAATTATATTGCTTATTAATTGCCAATTACATTACAAGTATGGCTCTGTTTGGTTGCTTATTTAAACATGATTTGCATAATGGAATAACCAAAGTTATTGTTCTCTTGTTTTTAATGATATGTAACACTTTGGTAACATTTGTAATATGTTTTCTTTGAAAATGTGCAAGGTTAATACAGGATGGATCCACGACCCCTATTTAACCGATGATTGGGACAAAAGCGAGGTTTACCCTAACGTGGCACCAAATTATTTTTTTTTAAAGCAACAGGCATGTCGATCATATTCAAGCAAAGAAAAAGAAAGAAAAGAAAAAACCGCATCGTGGACCAAAATCAACCGGAACTGTACTTTTAGCTCATTGATATAATACACGGTAACTGCCGAGAGGTTACGGATGATGTCGCACCTCGTTGATTATCATCAGTGACTCAACCATAATAACGACCAAAGCGGAATTTAAAATGATATACATGTAATAAAAGTACTTTACACAACTAATTTATAAGGGTATTGAAAGGAGTGTATACACGTGAACCCCATGCACTTAAAAGTATTATAATTACCTATAATGTAGGTCCCCGTCATTATCATTTACTCCGCGGGTGGTGAAACGTTCTGCCTTTTCGACCAGTGTGATCATAATCATCAGCGTGCATACCCTACACGTGCAGTCAAATCACGTGTTATGTGTGTAGTATCAAGATAATTGTGCACATATATGTATTTATATGTAAATGTATGTCACTGTTTGTCCATATGATTATGTATATTTTGTGTCCACATGTGCTTCTTAGCCTTTTGGAAGAAGTAAACTTGTCTGTGTCATGATCCCCACTGTTTCGATATTCGGTCAGAAACTTTTCAATGATCAATTAATGGAATGTCAAAATTGAAAAGATTGACAGCCCGTCAAAAAAATGGAATGGTATTATGTATCAAAGGGAGTTCATAAACTTCGGATAAACTTTATAAAACATAAACAATAACACCGTGCTTATCATATCCTAAATTATGCTAACACATTCAAAATACAGACATACATTTTGAAGGAAATGGGAGGGTTCATGCTGGTATAGATCAATACTGGTACGCGACGTTGAACACTGGAAACACGTACGTAGCGTAATTAACGTGACGTCAAAGAAAGTCTACGTAATATTAAATTGCCTTTTATTGATTGTTACATAAGTACTTTTAACCACATAAAACCCATTTCGTAAAACTTAAGTCACCTTGAACTTTATGTTGGATCCACTCCGGTAACAAACCTACATGATTACGTGTTTACCTTTATTCATACTAGATATCTGTATGGTTTGGCTTTAAAATTTAAAGATATATGATGTAAACATGAAATAACAAGAAACAAATATGTGAACACGTAGATGAATGATAGCTGTTTGTTACGATCATATAAACGATTAAAATATTATATATGTAAAGCTAATTTTAATATGGCCTCAAGCACGGTTGTGCGGTTTAAATTACCGCGAAACGTGACTTAGTTACGTGTACGGAATTTTAACCACAATCACTGCACGATAAAACCCAGTTTCCGTCTATGTCAAACTTTTCTTACTACGTTACCCGGTAATATTGTTTTTGTTTCTAATTTTCAAATCACAAAATAAAGTTTTGGCTATAGATATCCGGTAGACAATTTTGCCTAGAAATATCTATTTGTACTGCCCAATGCAATATGTTTTCGTCTTTGCATCAACTACCTTCCTTTTCTTCTATTTCCATTAAATTGTGTTTGTTGTTGTTGTTGTTTTTTCACTGACTGTATCGTTGCACAGTCACAGTAAATCTGTATAGAAACTGAAAATTAAGTTTTCCAGAAGCAGGGAAACAAACTATTTGATTAAGCTTCCCTGTCACGAATATAGGTCATTTTTATAACTTAGTCAACAGAATATCCCTAACTTATGTGTTGCTTAGTGCAAAACTGGGTTTCAGCAGTCAGTTCATGCCGTCAGAATTTCCGTCGTTTGAATTAGTTTCTCTGAAAATCCTGTTTCAAATCTCTTGAAGTTGAATAAAGCTACATGGATAAAGAAAACTAAAGGAAATTTCAAAAGATTTTTCTAAAACAGTAGAAATACAATAATGAATAGTCGGATGAGAGTATTATCAAAAATAAATATCTAAGAAAATATACAATATCCATCAGTGAATATTGTCTTAATTAAGTGCAGTACAGTCAAACCGACCTAAAGCAGTCAGTTCTAGGATCACGAGTAGATGGACGCAATTATCAAAGCTAGTGTTTAATCGTATTTACAAAATAACGGCTCTGCAACAAAATAATTACTGCTGTATAACTTAATATACGAAGCATGAGAGAAAAAGAAAAAGTATGACCTTGACCTTCAAAGTGAGAGAACTTAGTCATTTACAAGCACAATGTATTGCTGATGCAAAACTTTTGTATCTCTTTTTACAAAACTGTATGTATCAAGTGTATCCCTGTGTAAAACCTTCCGAGACCCAAATGCGACCTTGACAATACAAGGGGAAGAATCTACTCCTAGAGTTTGATTAAATGGCTTCAAGAGTTGTTGCCCTTGATAGGATAAAGATAATGTGACAATAACCGACAGTGCAGATCATGACCAAACTGCACCACAGTCTCTACAACTACTTATCTAATATGTTCCAAGTTTGGATTCAACCTCTTTCTAGAGTGATACAAGTTATTAGCAGTAAAGATGTGATGGATCAACGTGCATATCATTCTGAAACTTCACAAATAAGTAACACAAAAACTCATTTACTATGGTATTTAGACTTGTAAGTCTTACATATGAGCCAAGTTTCAGTAGAACTTGTACATGTAGAACCTAAGTAATTGTTTTTACAGAAATCTGACTGCCTACATTTCTTACATACAATATGTACTTTTGTTGCCCACAACAGATCAATATTTTCCAACCTGAGTTAGGAATGCTGATTGTATGTGAAGGCTTTTTTTATCCCATGTATAATAGCAAAAAAATGAAGTAAAAGGGAGAGAAGCCAATCGTTGCACAATATAAGACCATACATAATTACTCTTCTAAGTAGTGTACCAAATCTTTGCACTGAGGATATACAGATCTACAGGCAATTGGCAATCACTCAAAGTGACAAGGAACTGTTATATTTTTCGATTCATTGAATATTGAGATATTGCATTTTGTTTATAAGGAAATTAGAATGACGTATACCGTGACTTGATTTTATTACCAATGAACCCATCATGTCCAGTAGGTACATTTCAAGTTAACAATATTTTCATGTAACCATTATCATAGCTATATTATAATTATGTTTATTATATACCTATAAATTTTCTGTCATAAATGCAGCCTTTATTTAACCTTCAAATATGGCCAGACAGAGAAAAAAATCGGTATTGTATGTACGTGCAATACGGACAGTGCGGCATTATTTGTAAGAGTGCACTCAATTGAGCCTAAAATACACGTTAATGACGTCGCTTTTGGCTGGGTTGTTACTACTTATTTATACGATGACGTCAATAAAATAACGTCGCACACTACGTATATTTCGCGCTTAAAAGTTTTTCTTCAATTTTAAAATGTCATTTTAATTCAGTCTTTTCGCGCAACCAAAAGGTATATAATCAAAGGGTTATTAGTATAGTAATGTGATCCATAAGCTGGATTGGCTCTCGTAGAGGTCAGATCGTACTCGTGGTACGCAGTCGTGATCCGACGCATGACTCTAGTAAATCCGGCATGCTGGATCACGTTACTATACTAATAACCCTATTGTATTTGATAATTTGGTTACATTATTTTGTACAGAGGCCTATAGCCTGTAGCATTTGCTTGAAAAAGTTGTGTAATGTCTTTGATAACTGAACCCTCATTCTGTAGGAGACAAGAGATTCTGTCCAAATTAAAGGATGGATTAGTCTTTTAATGGGGTACGTTTGTAAACAGAAACAACTATGCACATTATCATTTCATGACAAGTTTATTTCACACACTCAACAAATTAAATACAGATAAATTATAAAATTTGCATTGATTACTGATTTATCATATAATATAAATATGACTATTTCCTAAACTGCATTGTTATTGCTTACAGCATACCTGCAAACACAAGAGACATAACTTAAAGCTGTAAGAACTTGCATTTGCAAATTCACATGTATTTATTTACACATCCTGTCTGAAACTGCCATGAGGTCTACTGAGGTGTACACTGATCAGTTTATGACGGTGTGTAATAAATACAGACATACCTGTCTTCAACAACCACCCAAGAGAAACATCAAAAGTGGCTTCTACTTAACACAGGTGTAAAATAAATACAGTTGCATCATAATACATGTATATTACATAATTCACTAAAATGCCAAAGTAGGATACACCTGTCAGGGAGGTGGCTGGTTAATTGAGATGACCATATGTGTAAACACAAGATTCAACATATTATAATACTAGAATGCAATTTTAGTCAGACTGAATCTCGTTGAATGCCAAAGACACTGAAACCATTCTCCTTATCCAGTCAAAATTCTGTGGCTTTTCATTGGTCAAAAGTGTTCTCAGTTCCAAATCTGTCAAATCAGAAGGCAGGTATTTCAGACTGGTTTCAGACTGGTCTAAGATGAAAGTTTCAATAAATATAAGACTGAATCATTTACCAACAAACAATATACCCTTCCATAACTTAACACTGCAGATCAGTGAAGACAGTTGCACAAAAGGCAGTGAATATAGCTCACCCCTATGACAACGTGACAACAGTTTCTCAACATACATGTTGCCGTTTTTAACAGATCTGAACAATAAAAGCATTGGCAAATCTACTATCAAACCTGCAGACAAGGACCAGAGGCAATTAAAATGTTCTTTTTTAACAGGTGCTTTTTTATTCAAATATAACCAATATTTTTTTAGTTAAATGATGATGCATAAATGTTTTTTTTTTTTCTTCTAAAAATATTCTTTATTTTTTAAACCCCCATAGCAAGTTTGCACATTAGCAAATTAAATCCCCACTATTCTCGAGTTACATCAAAAATGAACACTACAAGGAAGTATAGTGAATTTCTAAGTGCACAGTTTTAAGGAAGTGATTAACTGATGCAATAAAAATATCTGGTCTCAATTTTTACCCTAAAACTTTACCTTAAGGTTTAAGATGAGAAAAGAATGGGTTGCTGTTGGCTGACATCACTTGAAATATTCTGCTTACCAAAAAAAAACCTGCATATAACTTTTCAGAACAATAAACCTTGAAATTCAAGCTCAAGAAAAATGCAACGGACGGACCGACCACAGGGAACCTCCTATATACCCTGCCCATACCAAAACTATTTTTATGCGGGGGTATAATTACATCTTTGTTCACTGTGACAGATTTGTGATAATAAAGACCATATGCAGATAAACAGAGTGGTTCCCAAAACACACAATACATTTGTATATCACTTTTAGCTGGCTGCCAAATTTACTGACATTCAAATTTCTTCCCATGCCGATAGTAGTTTTTCACTTAATGTAACTTTCTGTGTATAATAATTAATATTAACACAAACTTTCTTTCACAAATATAGAATACAAGTAGCACGGTACATATTAACAAGAACAACTCCCTAAGATTTTACTAAGTTTCTACACAATGTACTGTCTTAATTCAATCACAGATTAAGAAAATTTTATCATTTTCACTAACCCTGCTGCTGGCCGGCAAGTAATTCTGCCTCATGACCAGTGTAGATCATGATCAGCCTGCACATCCATGCAGCAGGATCATGATCTGCACTGTCTGCAAATCATAACTAACCACCTTATGAACACATTATCATTACTCAGTCTATACTGAAACATCGACAAATCAATTTTATAAATTGTTTAGGGTAAGCCTAAAATGCCAAACACATCTTCCATTTAAACAGACAGTTTTACTGGCCATTTTTAAAGCAAAACTCACAATATACATTTGTATTTCCTTTTCAGCATTCATTCAAATCAATCCATCTCTGGTGTCATACCAAAGTAACTGTTCACTTAACCGTACACTTTACACACCTTTCACACAAAAAACTATAAAAAAAACATTCATCTAGTGCATTGATCAGACCTTGTCTTTTTTTTCAATAAATTATCATATTCATCCTCTAATAAATATCTGTCATTCATTGCATTGACTCTATCCACAAATCACCGAGGTCAACCGAATGCTATAAATCACAGAGGTCAGCTGAATATCGTAGCGATGATCCAGTTGTAATTCGGCTGTTTTCCATCTAGAGTGTAATAATCCTATATTTCTACAACAACATTCATCACAAAATTCCATTGGTCAAATACTGGAAACCATCGTACAGTTTGGTGGTCAGAGAGTTGAGGCTCGACTCGACCATATTGTCAACTAGTAACTGTAGTTGCTCCTCTGTGGTGGTCAGATGAAATCTGTCTTTTAATGCCCTTATTGTGCTCACACCTTTGCTAAAACACTGTAACTGTGAACCTACAAACAGACAAAAAAACAACAGTAAATTAATCAGCAATTATGCAAACTTTTATGGAATGATTAAAGATAAAATATTGTTGTTTTTTCCACAGGTTTTTGTTATATCATGATGGCCGTATATTAACAACACTTGTAAGCTTTATATGTTTAATACATGATACAAGCGTAACTGCAATATACTAACTAACTCAAGTGATCAGAACATGCATGTTATTATATGGAATGGATAATAACTCTTGTGTGTAGTATAACAAGTATACTATATAGTAGTTGTGTCCCTTGTCACATGTAAACCTAATTACACAACAGTTTTCTGCCCATTTTAAAGGAATATTCATGTAAGTTGACCTATAGGAAGGACCTGTGCAATTCTCCACAACAGCGGCAAATTTTTTCACGTTAGAGTTATGTCGGATCTCTTACCACTCGACCACCTCTAACCACTCAAGTTAGGTTGGCAGTGATCTCAAACCCAGAATCCTCAATCAGTGAGATGTTAAATTGTTTCAAGTCAGTGGCTTTAACCACTTGACAAAGACAGCAAGGTACCAAGAACTTACACACTGAACAGAAAGAAGATAGATATACAGTCAAACCTGTGAATAAAGACCACTGCCTGGAAGAAGCTAAGGGGGTACTTGCTGACAGGTGGTCTTAGCTCACAAGTGTTTCCGCAATAGCTGAATAGTTATATGTTTTTTCCCTGTTGATCTTTATGTGGGAGTGGTCTTCAACACAGGTTTGACTGTGTCCTAAAACTGTTGTTAAAGACCACATCCTAATGAAGATGTACACAGCAAAAACAAAGCCCCATTAATCCAGTGTAGAAACGTCTGTGAGTTCAGACCACTTGTAAACAAAGGATGCAATAGCATCAGTCAGCCAGTGGTCTTTCTTCACAGGTTTGATTGTATGACATGTCACAATCTTGTAAAACTCTGACACAAAAAGATTTCGTTTCTCTATAGGTTTTTAGTTTTTCATTAAATTTTGAGACTTAAATTAGTTGATTGTAAAGAACACTTAGATATAAGGTACATAGCTAACATAGTTCGACTAGCCTCCTAATCCAAACCTAACTGACACTTTTCTTTTCATTAACAACAGAATTTTCCTTAAAATAAGGTGACAGGCAGGTTTTGTTACTTGGTACTGTTTTAATTCAAAGGCAGACAAATCAAGCTGAAATAGTTTCTCAATATATTTCTTTAAATTTACCCGGACATTTCTAGACCAGATTAGTTATCTCCCTTTCACTTGAACACACAGAGAAGACATATGTAACAGACATGGCTACTAAAAGCACATGACTGCTTAAAAGGTCAGTAACTGTTTTACTGCTGAATTTTACGGCTTAACACATGGTAGGGGAGCAGTAATGTAGAGATTAATGTGCCTGCTGCTCATAGCACAGGTTGTGGGTTCGACCCTCACTGGGTCACTGCTGTACCTCCCTCCTCATATGACACCAGTACTGGTTCTTCGAGGAAGCATACTCACGTGACTCGATAAGCTTTAAACAATCGAGCTAAAATAAATTATTATATACTAAACCCCCATGTCTTGAACCTGAGTATTTTATGAGTAGGGGAACCTGCATGTATGGTCACCTCTATTTTATCTCACCACTTCTGCTGTGTTGCTTATCTGGCTGTTTAACACAGGTCAGACTGTATACCAAAACTGCCTACCTTAAGCAAATTGCTGCCAGATCCAGATGACAGCTTACAAATCAGAGGTAGATATGTAGTCATGCCAATCATGTGGTCAGAACACCAGAAGGCACACACATCAAGACAGGGCTTTTCAATTTACAGTTACTTTAGTTAAAATTCCTGTTAAGTAAACATACCTGTCTGCATTATCTCAACAAGGGGGATAATCTTGTCCATGTGTTTTCTTGATGCAACAAGACCTTGCAAAATGAGAATCTTGAAGTATTCAAACATGTCACTGCCCTCTCCTCCCATAACCTACAACAGACACAGAATTATTTTCATTTTCATACAAATCATGTCCCATTTTGTACAAAATCATGTCCCTTTTCATACTAATCAATGCAATGATGCCACATTTTGTACAAAATCATGTCCCTTTTCATACAAATCATGTCCCATTTTGTACAAAATCATGTCCATTTTCATACTAATCAATGAAATGTGCCATATTTTGTACAAAATCATGCCCCCTTTAATACAAATCATGTCCCATTTTGTACAAAATCATGTCCCTTTTCATACAAATCATGTCCCATTTTGTACAAAATCATGTCCCTTTTCATACAAATCATGTCTCATTTTGTACAAAATCATGTCCCTTTTCATACAATTCACACGAAGTTATCTCTTCATGTTTGTTTCATACAAAGTATGCCAAGTACAATGTATATGAAAATACAGCAACAGTGAAGCACAGCAACAGTGAAGCACATCTTTGATGTAGAACAGATTTGACTCTTTAATACTTTGGCTTAAAGCTAGTTCAACAGAATATCAGTTATTTACAGACAGATTTAGTTCTATTTGCCATTCCTGGCAAAAACCAGAACTGGACACTGGTCTCCCTAGAAAAACTGCAAACACTCTCATATAAAGACATGCTCAGTAAACAGGGCTGTTACGTCATTTCAGGTCCATCACTATGACCATGGAGGTTACAGTCATTCTCATGAGAACAGCAACTTGTTAAAATACCTTAGAAGGCAGAAGGCAATGTTCAAATTTGTAATAGGCAAGTCCATCTTTAATAGGAACAGCACTCATACCTTATAGCTAAGTTTCAACTCAGTTTGGTCTTTATAGACAGGCAGTTTACTCCTTGTCCTGGCAAGCCGTATATATTGATAAGAAACTTGTTCTATAAAGAGACATGGTTCTGTACGGGCTAAATAAGCATCCACAATCTTTGAACAGGTTACGTGATGTTTCAAGTCAGCATTTTAACCAAGGATAAAGTTCTTTTACTGGGAGTAAGTTAACTTAAGCTGACCAATTGTACAGTTAGACTGTTGATGCCTGTCAAGTACAGGGTGTTCATACGGCTGTAGGTAAATAAGCATCCCTTTGAACAACTGATGTTTCTTCATTTTAGAAATAAAACTAAAAACAAAAATATTGACAAACCTCTGCGAATTCATGTGTAAGTTTGAAAGCAGAGTTTTCAAATCCAAGGTTCTTCCCTGGTGATGTAGACAGAATGAAGCCAAAGTCTATATGTATGATATGGCCCTCTGCATCAAGTAATATGTTCCCATTGTGTCTGTAAGGTTGAGAAAATATTGTGTTAGCACTATTGGTGAGTGTTCTGAGCATTATGTTCCCAAAATTCCTCTACAGTATATCTTTATATCTGCACATTTTTAAAGTTACTACTACAGTATACTCTGTTTATAACGAACTCCTTGGGACACCTTAAATTTGTTCCTTATATCCAGAGTTCTTTATATCCATATAACATTTTCATATCAAATAAAGAAAAAAACTCCAGCAAAGAAAATTTGTTCTTTATATCCAGATGTTCGCTATATCCAGAGTTATATACTGAGTTAACTGCATATTGCAAGCGCTTCTCTACAAAGTTGCAGGCAGTGCTTGAGAAGTGCAGCACTTCAAGCACATTTTAAACCTTAGTTTTCTCAAACTTTAATATGCATTTCAACTATATTTGAGTTATATAAATACAGATGGGCAGTTTACAGATCCATCCTTTATGAGGAGGACCACAGCTACACGCTCATCTTTCGTAAGAAACTGCCAACTCGGGCCAGTAGCAGGGCTCAAACCCACAACCTTTACCAAAAAGCAAACTTTCAAATACTGAAAAATCTTGACAGCATGTATTTCCCTCAGTTAGCTGAAAAAACACTCACCTGTCTTTAACCTGCATTAGATAACACACTAAACAATATCCTGCACAACTCTGAACAAAGTTTTTCTGAGCAGTCAAAAATTCTTCACTATTCTGTGGTCCAAATTCGATCTCAAAATATTGTAGCAGCGTCATTTTGCTTTGCTTCTTGATCTGATGGAGGGACACAGCATTCAAGACCGGCTCTATCATACCACTGTTGTTTGATGTAACTACAATATTGTAAGGTCGGATCCATAGCGGCACATGTTCTAGGGCCCATAATGTCTGCAAATAAAGGTCAGCTTTTTTAACATAAATCATCTACGGCATAAAAATCAGACAGACGTATTTAATTTAGCATTAATGTAACTATAAATATCTAGATTTTGCTTGACTATACTGATTTGTTCATTCTTGAATGTGAAACCAGTTTTTACAACTTAGATAATTCGCTCTAGAGACTTGGTCCCCTGACGGAATCAACCTCAAAGAGAAAAAGAGGAATTGTGTCTTGCATAGGGTCAATACCACCACAGCACTGATTGGGCTCAAATCCTGGACCCAGTGATCCTGATGAGATGATGCAATCACTGCTCTCTGATGGCTCACACTTTAATAGATACTCTGGGAGAAGCGCGGAGTCAGAATTTAGAAGGAGAATTTTTCTTCAAGTGTGGATCTGTTGCATATCAAATGACTTTTAACTGGTTCTTAGTTCTCACAAAAAGCATTTGAGATATAGCTTGCACTTGAAACACAAAGTGTAGTTAGAGACAGGAGATGACATTCAATAGCTAGGAAGACCTACTCCCCGTGAAACCAATTTTCTGTGTCATGTGACTGCACCTAAGGCATGAATTCAATGACTAAAATAAATATAAATTTCACCAAAGAAAGTATAGTAAACTCTGTTTATAACGAACTCCTTGGGACTATTGAGATTTGTTCCTTATATCCCAAATTTGCCATATCCATATATCATTTTCATATAAAATAAAGAAAAGAAAAAAAACTTGGGCAGAGAAAGTTCCTTATATCTTGAATTTCGCTATATCCAGTGTCATTATATACAGAGTTTACTGTATGATATCAAACAAGATCCCTACAGGAGAAAACAACAAACCTGTAACTGGTTTAAAACCTGATACACCATCAGTTCTTGTCTCAGGTCATCCCCACATTTCACAATCACAGACATGAGTCTCCAGTTAGGCAGATGACCATATGGTGAGGATTCTCTTATTCGCCTAACTTTGTCTTCCCAAGGTTCCTTAAGGGCTGCAGCTGAAGGGTCTTCAGGATCTCTCTGAAAAAAGACACAAAAATTTCTGATGGAGAAAAAAACAAAGTCAGTAGCACAGCTTGAAAGATTCCACAGTTTTACAATATTATCATCTAATTTTTACAGATTTATCTTGTGGCACTATGTGTGAAATGTTGCTAAGGTCATAAATATAATGTCAGAAGTATATTGTAAAGCACTGATGTGCTTCTAAAAGCTTTAAAAGCAGCTGCATAATATATAGACTACAAAATTATTGTCTTTTAATAACAGTTGGTATCAGAGGCCTTAAAGCCTCGGCTTTCCCTGACTGACATCATCCCCATACAATATGAAGTGTAACAGACACATTATTATTGTCTACTGTGAAATCTTTTATACTTACAGAACACTAACTTTCATGTATTTCGTGGTATACTATTAACATGAATGTATGACCCCCACAAATAGGATTTTTTCCTTTTATTTAGAATTATCAATTTCATATGCCAACACAACTGTCATTTTTCGAAAAACAACAAACTTTTATGCTCTCAAATATTAATGATTTGACAGTATATACATATAAAGTGTATTTTAAAATCTTCAAAACTGTTATAGATATTCACAAAATAATACATTCAACACAACCAAACCTAATTATTCAATCAATGTTTGTTATCATTAATGTTCCAGTTTTTAGGGTGTTTTTCCTGAAAAGGCTACAGGATTTGTTTTCCTTCTGAAACTCAACCAAGTCTGCTTACTAATATCTTCCCTTCAGAAAATCATGAAGTGCTTCCTTAAAGCTGATTACATATCAGAATTTTCAGTTCCTCAATAACTAAATACTGCGCCATATATTACCTCGAACTTCCCCTTCGGAGCAGAAATATTTTCAGACAGTCGTCTTCGTATGTCTCCAGCCGCGATGTAGACTGGATCCTTACTGTCGCCACTCGTGGAACTCTCTATAGAGAACTGGGATATCGAGTCACATGACTTGACACTCTTCAATGACAAGTGTAACTGAAAGTAAACAAGGAAATTACAATGACCTGCTTTCACTAATTGTTTTATTTTTATGTCTATAGCTTATTTCATTATTCTACTGAGATTGTGACAAGTGCATGCTATTGCAACATAAAAATTTGCCCAGCTAAGTCAAATAACAACACCATTTGTATGTAGTTTTTCCTGGAAGAGTAATTACCACCCTTGCTTGAACCTGGGACTGTATGACCTACAAGCCAAATCCTTTAGTGACTGAGCATGCTTGCCTGTTTCCCTAAATTCTTCTCTACTGACAAATTTTATGTAACAAGTAAATTTCTTCCCCACATAAATGACAACATTTTCTTTACTTGCTTTTCCATACGAAGGCAAATTTTTTATGACAGAGGTAAGCCCTCAAGTGTACAGTACTTTCAAAATGGTCAAAGGTACCTGGATAATTTCATCATCCTCCTGTGACCAACAATCAGCATCATCAAAGTCCGTCATACTTCCGTAGACACTGAAATCTCGTGGAGATGTGTTGCCAAGGTGATCAAACGTCGTGAGATCTTCTTCAGAACGTGTGTACCGAAGAGTATTTTCAAGAATTTTGTTAGGCACTTGACTTGTGAGAGAGTTTTCACATTCTAACACTTCTACATATATAAGATACGGAGCCTGAAAAACATCAGATCATTTTACTAGTCAGAAATGCAACTTGTCATTTTTGTTTAACTAGCAAAGCCTTATACTTTGCCTCTACAATATAATTGTATTTATTAGACCTGCAAAAGGTTCAGTAGTCAAGGACAATGTAAACAGAAAGTAACAAACTAGTATTCCATCTGTAAGACATACTTGTTCTTACTTGTGACAATTAATTTATGTTTATAAACAATAATCTGGGCTTTCAGAATATTAACTCAAAAGATTGGTAAGAAATTATTTCGCACAAAGGTTAGCCTTTAACTTGCCTTTGTGACCAGTGCAGATCATGATCAGCCTGCACATCCTTGTAGTCTCATGTATATACAGCACAATCATGATCTGCACTGAGGACAGGAGTGGTGTGGCTATCCAAGGGGGAATAAAATTAACTTGAAAAAACAAGAATTAGGTGATTTTATATAATCCTCCTATAGCAGCCCAAACCTCTTCAACAAAATCTGAGATAATGACAAAATGATTGACAACCTTCCCTCAAACCACTACATAAATTCTCCAAAAATTTCATTAGGAAAAAAAATCACATAATTATTAACATGCAGGAAGATTCTTAACTGAACAGCAGGGAATTGTATTACATTACTACCTTTTCTTTAGAGTTGAGAACAACACTTTGGCTATGAGGTATTCTGACAACGTGGTGATCAAACTGTACAGTAGGCAGCCAAACACGAGCAGGTAAATTGAGATTTAACATCGCTAACTCTGCAATCAATCTTGAACCTGAAATAGTGGAAAACTTCAAACTTATCAACTGAAAAACTTTCACCCCATATATTAAAGATTTTACTTCTCCAGTAAACACAGAGTTCTGTACAGATTATCAATTTCACAAGCTGCAGTATAGAAAGCATCATTTTCAAAGTGCATACCTTAACAATCATGTACATTTTACATCTGTTGTTCTATCTTCAAAATCTTCTATTTGAATTTTCCAGACGAAACTGGATAATAATTCTAAATTACAGACTTTTACAATTGAAAATTCTTAAGTAATTCTATATAGGGGGACTGACAAAATTATAACCATTTGTTCTATACAATTTATTCCTAACCATGAAAGTATATAATAATAATTTTTGAGACTAACTCCCGAGGGAATCCTCCTCAAAGAGAGAGAGAGGTAATGTGGAATATCTGTGTCTTGCCAAAATTAACCACCTTGACACTGGTATGGATTGAACCCTTGGACCCTGTGATCCAGAGGCCGGCATGCTACCACTCTGCTACAGCTACTGTACACATGGTGACAATTTCTCAGACTTTCTCATTTTACTTTCTTATTATTGCTGATCAAAGGTGACGTCTGATGAAATAAAAGCCAAACAAACCTCTCAACTCCTTGGTAGGTAGTTGCTGTAACCTGGTTCCTACGCTCATCAGAGCTTTGATAAACTCTATCTGCGGAGTCAGCCGAGCTGCCTGTAAATAACATTTGAAATCATAGAAAATTTATATCATCTCTACGCATCTCACTGCCCTATTCTTTCAATCTAAGCATTTTTTACACAAATTTTACTAGGATCAGTCATTCTACCTTTGCAAGCATCGTAGATCATGATCAGCCTGTGTGTATCTCTGTAGTTTGATCATGATCTACACTATTCACTATTGAATCAGTAAATTTTCAATATTTTCCCAAATGAGCAATTAATGATATGGTACAAATCCTTCAAACATGAAAAGATTGGAAGGAAAATGTAAAATTTGGACTACGACTATAATTTTAAGATACTGAGGTTGTCTTTTATGGATTAGCAAACAGTCAAACTACATCGATGTGTGGGAAGATCTGGATTCATACTAGATGCAAATATCTAATGTTGGATTACCAACAATGCTGTTCAATTTCTGCCAACGGACTATGACAAAAGACCACTGCATTGGCAGTCAACAGCATTGCCTTTTTCAAGGGTCTTAGAAAGATCCCTCACTTACAATTCTGGACCATTCTATTGTGAAACATAGAATGCTTACCCCACAGTGACATGTCACTTCCTTCCCTGTCAGGTCATTCCTCAAGCCCTCTGAGCTCTGATGACACATACAGCCATTGTCGAATGCCCTTCCTGACGCTAGGTCTCCACAAGCGTAGTTATGTAGAGTGTTTGAAGAATGACTGTTGCTCGGTTTGATGTAAATACCTGAAATGTGTAACATAAAGTAAATATATACATGTATACCACATGTGACCCTGAGTAACTTGCCACCTTAATGAAGTAGTCCACTGCCATAAGTAGCCAACACTAATTTGTCTTAAATGGAATTCTTTTTATAACAAAACATCTGTATGAAGTATAATCACCTCCCTTACATGGCCATTTTTAGCATCCTTTGGCTGGCTGGTAAGGCTTGACTATACTATTACCATGCTACTGACTATGAGTCACCTGTATTTAGCAACTACCTGCATCAGCAGCCACATATGTATTCAAAATGACCTTTTTTATATCTGATGCATCCTTTGGCTGATTAGGAGAGGTTTGACCATAAGCAAAACAGCTAGTGCTATAATGTACAGTCATATGACTTTGTATAATCTAAAAATTAAAATACACACAAAAGAATAAATAATCTGACAGAGACATATATATTAAACCCCTTTCTCCCTATTTTTCTAAATTGGACCTGTCCATGTTTAAAATTTGGACATAACCATTTGTTATTTAAAGGGGTGCTCAGTGAATAGCTAACAGTGCAGATCATGATCAGACTGCAGGGTTGTGTAGGCTGATCATGATCTACACTTGTTACAAGGACAAAAGCAATTTTTGTAACACATTAACAGTTAATCCTCTTATTTCTATAGTTTGTGTTTTGTTATCAGCCCAAATGTTAGGTGCAATGTAAGAAGCAATGTGATGGTGATTAACACTAATCAACGTTGTTGTTGTTGTTGTATATAGCTAAGTGTGTAAAGTGATCTCAATTTTCACACATTTTGTGCAACACATGAAACAGACTTTGATCAATGTGTTAATTTTTAAATAATCACACACAGTTTGTCAGTCGTACATGGAAAACAATAAACAATGATAGGGGGTGATATATCACGCCTCAGGGTCTCGCACGTGAAACTCACTCATATTGTCCGGTGCTCCAAATTCTGTAGAGTGGCAAAAGAATTTTTTGAAACCGACACAAAAATTTCAACCATAATAGTCTGGATTTAAATCATTAAAATATTTGTCCCTAAAGATTAAAACGCCTGTTTAAGTCAATAGGCATGTGGGCGAATGAGTGGGGGAGGACCTATGCTATGCTATATTGACCAATATTGCTTTTTTTAAAGATAAAATAAATATCATTTTAACGACCTTAAGCATGTGAGTATCGTTTGCTAATAGTTAAGTACAGTGCAAAAATACTGTTTAAATTAAAGCGGCATACCCTATAACTAACAGATTAATTATTCAAACATACCAAATGAGCTACATACAAGTAAAATAATAAAGAAATGCAATTTTCAAGAATGACATATCAAAAAATGTGTAGAGTCTCAACTTTTATGATAAATCGCTGCTCACCCAAATGTTATAAACGAGTATTAATGAAGGTTTTACCAAACTTACACACTACGATTATGCTAATTTTACTTGAAACTGATACTTTATGGTAATACATTCAATTACAGTAAACTTTCTGCAATAAGACCACCATTGGGACCAACATAAAGTGGTCTAAATATTGAAATGGTCTTTTTATTGAGACCTTTTTATCATAAACTGGGCCATTTGGTTCCTAAATGTTTGGTCTTAACATTGGGTTTTCTTAGTAGCAGAACTTTACTGTACTTGATAAAATAATATCTAAGGTTTAAAGGTATGCCTCTTTCCGCACTATTCTCATATTAAAGCTAGAATGACACACACTTGAAAAGCTCACAAAACTCTAAGATGAAAATAGTTAAAATGTCAAGATTTCCATCATTCTAAACTGATAAACCCTGAGGTATGAATCAAACGAATATCTTTTCGTTCAGTGACTATAACATTATATAACACTTTCCTTATTCCCCATAAAAATGGTAATAACAAAGATACTGAATGTGTTCTCCTTCAATAATGCCGAAAAAATAGAAACCTACTGAAAAATAATATGATGAAAATCTATTTACTGCTGTCTGCAACATATGCTACTTTAGAAGCCATTTGCTGGTGTTGACAAGTGGAAATTTGACTGAATTTGTCAGATCTTTTGTTTCCCTGACAGCCAATGTATAAACATGTAAATTTGTGACAGCCAATCTAGAGTTCTGTGTCTGTCGTCCTGAGGTTTTAAGAACAAACGTTTTTTTCCAAAAAATAAAAGTTGCACTGTTCAGTTTCAGTTCTCTCAAATTTTTTACTCTCTTCTAACAATAACTTTACCACAATTTAACACATTTTGCTTTGATAACTACAATAGTTTTTTTTTAACAAGTAACAGTCTGTAAATTCCACTACCTACGACTGAGACTGGTTTTCTACCTCTGTCCACACTCGTCAATCATTCGTATTTCTTTCTTTCATTTCTCTATTTACCAAAATCTTTACTTTATCTATGGCTTTATCTATGGCTTCTTCAGTAGCTTAGGTCACAGACTGCATTGGTGTGTGTTTATATAGGTATAAAGCCACCAAATGATACAAGTATAACCCACATCTTATCAAAATATGACAGAAGACCCTCTATTAAATATATCATACTTACCAAAATGTAATGTACTTATAAGAACAATATGCTCTGAAATTAATGATGTGCAAACAGTCAGCATAAAATTTTATAACCAAAGACTGTACACTGTGAAATCAGATGAAAATAAGTAATAAAATATATATGTTCAAGCCTATCCCTAGAATCAATTCTGTTTATTTGGAAACTTTCCTTCTTTTTTAGAAGTATTCTGAAAGTTAAATGCTGCCTTTGAGGGTAATTTCTGTAATAAAATAGCTAGTTCTCTACTATAATCTTGGGTTTTATGATATTTTTATGTACCAACAGGATGTTGTCAACAAGCCATTTAATGTCCTTTAGATGATTTTTATGCTTGGGAGTTCAACATCCAGCCCACAGTATTTAAGTGTTTTTTTTACTGGCAATTAATATAATCATAGTTCCTTGGAAGAAATAGTGATAGATTCCCATCCTCAATAAATCAACTACCAAATTTTTAAAATAAAGGGTCAGGTCTGTGCAAGGACTTCATGTCAGTCACCTACTACCTAAATCATAGATATGGGGGTTGTTGTGAATAAACCAACTGTATTGAATCCTTGACCACAAGAGGGAAGTTCAAAATGTTCTCTCACTAAAGTTCAAGTTTGTCAGCATGATTATATATGTCAACATCCTCAAGCTACATTGTATCTGTATCTAAATGTCAAAGACCTTACCACACTAAGGTTGCTAGTTCAACACAGCGCCCTATATCTCTGATTTACTTATGAACCTTCAACTAGTATTGTGTGGAAAATGAAGGCTAGGGCTAATGTACTTCCTTGACTCAAATCACTCTGGTAAACATGCAAACTGAATTCTGTCCTTCAACTGAAACAAACTTCTGACCCCTAGCAGTTTTGTTAACTTTTCTAATGTAACTTCTATCCTTACCAGATAAGCTCACATTCACATCTTGCACATTTAAGAAATAAATCTCTTGTCATTGTAAGGACATTTTTGTCAACCCTTACCCTGTTAAATTTCTAATATTGTCTTGTCCAGATTTCGTTTTTGGAAACTACCATTAGTTATTCAAAGGAATGCTCCGTAAAATGTTACTGTCTGAATATCAAACAGTGCAGATCATGGTCAGCCAGCACATCTGTAGGTTGAATCATGATCTACACTGGTTGCAAATGTTCAATCATTTTGCAGGGTAAGAGTATGACATGCTTGACATGATCGTAATTATTTGACTAACCTGTTGCATCTGACCGCGACCTTGCATGAGTTTTCTTGCCAGATGGCGATAAAGCATTATTTGAGTTCTGATTCATGGAACCACCTGGTGACATGTGAAGTGACTGGTTCCGTCGATGTCCATGGTGCTTGTGACTATGATGACTGAAAATAAATCAAGACCAGTCTAGAACCACTTGTTCCTGACTGGCTAGTTTAGTTCAAAACTGACCAATCAAAGGCCAAATATCATAAAAAAGGATCTGATATTATAATACATAGAGACATCGTAACACAATGAAATTTTGAGTTTATTTTCCTCCAGTTAATAAAGTCATAATGTTATTTCCAAAAATCCAGGTAGACTCCCTCGCACAGCATTGCATGAGGAGTAAATCTTTGTAGATCTACCTTCATTTATGAAGAGCTGTCTTCAGGCGGTTTCCAGCTGTTTAAGGTGTTATATTAATTTACAAAGCATAATTTACATAGTGAAGACCCTGATTATTTCACTAAAATTCTTTCTTATAACAGTGTGTCCTACAGCTTTGTTCTGAGCTTGGAAAAGAATTTCATAATAATCAAAATTTACAATTCTGCATGAAGTTCGATCCTGGCTATGACCACAATAATTGCATTATTTAGATAAGTGAATTTAACAATGCCAGCTTTCTTAGGAATCACACCCTCAGGAATGACTGGATACACCCAAACAGGTAAAATACATTGTTACAAACTACGGGAGAGTACTCTCTGTGTAAATTGCCCTCTACATAGGAACAGCAAATCAAAGTAACTACATTAATGCAATAATACTGTGAAACTTCTGATTGATGTTTATGTCCCTCTATAAATGATTTCCTGAGAAGGTTGATTTACAATCTCAATAAAAGAAACATTACAACATTACCATTTTCAATATAAAAAAACGTCAAACCACAAATTTATGTGCTCAAAGTACACTGTATTGAATGTTCTTGAAAATCTATAAAATTTTATACCCAATAAATAAATTTAAATGCTTTCAAAGTATTTAGAAAATCCTAACAAACCTGAGTTCCTCATTTAGAATTAAGTTTCTTAGTTTGAGACCCTGTGACGTCTTCCATGTCGGTTTCAAAACATCTGCAGAAAAGGCACTCAACAACCAAACACATTTAACTGAAAACTCCACACTGTTACGGCACCTGAAAAAACAAAACTGCAATGTAGGCAATCACCACTGTTGATTTTGCACAATCACATAATCACAAAGTCATGTACCTATTACCTAAAATCAAACCTGAGCCATAAATGTGTTACCAGTCTTTGAGCAAACATAGAACCAAAAAAGCCATCGACTGTTTAGGCCGTAAAAAAAAAATTGAGTGAAACAAATTTTCTCAGTAAAAATATGAACCTGGTGAGCTGATAGATGACCCTTTTCTATAACACGACTGAAAAACACTTTTTTCAGGCAGTATCTAGTTTTACGCAGCCAGTGACAAAATAAAATTCAAGGCACTTTTTTCTTCACCAGTTACTCAAACCTTCTCTGCTCAAAATAGCATTGATAGACAAACGACAGTTAGAAACAAGTCATGCTCCGGACAAGGAAAACTAACAAAGGGCAATAACTATGTAATTATTCAAGATGGAGTTATAGTTCTTGTGCACTGCACTTCCTCTCAATGTGCTTGATCATTGTATGAAGTTGTATTGAATTCCAACCAGTAGTTTTCAAGTTATGCTCCGGACAAGAAAAAGTAACAAAGGGCAATAACTCTGTAATTAGTCAAGATGGAGTTATAGTTCTTGTGCACTGCACTTCCTCTCAATGTGCTTGACCATTGTATGAAGTTGTATTGAATTCCAACCAGTAGTTTTCAAGTAATGCTCCGGACAAGGAAAAGTAACAAAGGGCAATAACTCTGTAATTAGTCAAGATGGAGTTATAGTTCTTGTGCACTGCACTTCCTCTCAATGTGCTTGATCATTGTATGAAGTTGTATTGAATTCCAACAAGTAGTTTTCAAGTTACGCTCCAGACAAGGAAAAGCAACAAAGGGCAATAACTCTGTAATTAGTCAAGATGGAGTTATGGTTCTTCTGCACTGCACTTCCTCTCAATGTGCTTGACCATTGTATGAAGTTGTATTGAATTCCAACTTGTAGTTTTCAAGTTATGCTCCGGACAAGGAAAAGTAACAAAGGGCAATAACTCTGTAATTAGTCAAGATGGAGTTATAGTTCTTGTGCACTGCACTTCCTCTCAATGTGCTTGACCATTGTATGAAGTTGTATTGAATTCCAACAAGTAGTTTTCAAGTTATGCTCCGGACAAGGAAAACTAACAAAGGGCAATAACTCTGTAATTAGTCAAGATGGAGTTATAGTTCTTGTGCACTGCACTTCCTCTCAATGTGCTTGATCATTGTATGAAGTTGTATTGAATTCCAACTTGTAGTTTTCAGTTATTGCCCGGACAGGAAAATGCAACGACCGCCCGACCGACCCGACCGACCGACCAACCGACCGACCGACCAACCACCGGGTGACTCCTATATACCCCCCTAAACTTCGTTTTGGGGGTATAACAAGGGATCAACTTCTATACTATCTACATGTATGTAGAGCTATGATAGGTTTCCAATATGTACAATATACATGTATGAAACGCTTGCTTTTTTCCTTTTATATCACCATGACAACTGAATGAAACGGTTAAAACCGTTTGGACGACATCATGATGTAAGGAAGCGTGTTGACTTCTTTACGGAGGTTGCCAGTTTGAATCCCAGCAGCCCAATTGGACCAGATCCACAAACACTATTAAATCCTTACATGAGTCAGTTGAGGTAAGTTTAACTTACATGTTATATAAGTCGCAAAGACTTCAGTCTTCAATATAAAGAATAGATTCAAACTCTATTTACCTGTGAACAATATATGGATGAACTGCCTCGGCCACATCATGCATGTGGATGTACATGTTTAACAACTGCGGCAGGTAAAAATCCACTTCATGATCCACAAAACTGAACATTTTGTTGGCTGCAATAAACATGAAACAAAAGCTATTTATAGAATGGAAAATCCACTTCATGATCCACAAAACTGAACATTTTGTTGGCTGCAATAAACATGAAACAAAAGCTATTTATAGAATGGAAAATCCACTTCATGATCCACAAAGCTGAACATTTTGTTGGCTGCAATTTACATTAAACAAAAGCTATTTATAGAATGGAAAATCCACTTCATGATCCACAAAGCTGAACATTTTGTTGGCTGCAATAAACATTAAACAAAAGCTATTTATAGAATGGAAAATCCACTTCATGATCCACAAAGCTGAACATTTTGTTGATTGCAATAAACAAAAGCTATTTATAGTTCAGAAATGATCCCCTTTGGTGGAAAGAGTAAACTTTTCAGTAATAAAAATTGTAACTGTGACCTTGACCTGTGAAAGCAATAGGTAATCTGCTACTCCCCAACAACGTAAATAAATTATGAAGTTTGAAGAATGTACATATTGAATGGTTTTGGAGTAGGTAAATATATAGTCCAGCATCCATTTTTAATTTGGCTTGTGACATAATGATGATGACCTCAAAATTATACATGCCAATCAAAATTATCCAGGCCAATCTGCATGTAATTAATTTTTGTTACATGGTATAAGCTCAAATTTGGACATCAAATTCTCTAGAAATTCATTTTACCAACTTTTTAGCATTGACAGAACCAAAAAATCTCCGCAGATGTAATTACAAACGATTACCAGCTTTTCTGGACAGACAACCTTTAGATACATTCCCAGAAGATTGATATCACGCAAACTTTGCAATAAATTTCACAAAACAAGCTCTAGGACTGTTACTAGGGGAATTAAGGAATCTGTTTTGTTATTTGTAGACAGAGAGAGCTTTTTTTCCCACTGAGATTATAGGCTTATAAATCAATAAGTTATCTAGGAATGAGGAAGTTTGCATACAATTATTGGCAAAATTATGTCAGAATTACCAGTACACAAAAACTATGAGACTGTCTGAATCCATACTTAATTGCCAGAACTCTGTGAAAATATTTGTTTAAATTTCAATGAAAATGTAATTAATTTTGCTTCTGGGTTATTCTACTTTTCAGGTCATTTAGTTCACTATAAAGTTGTCTTTTTGCAGCCATTTTGCAGAGACTAATAGTTTCTGTCATACGCACGAGGTTCAAATCGAAATATCCGTCCCCGAGGGTAACTGTTTTGGCAGGAACGAGGCTCTGCCGAGTTCCCACAAAGCAGTTACCCTCGGTGACGGATATTTCCATCTGAGCAAAGTGTTTCATGATGGAAACTTTTTCTTGCATACTGTCTTGCACTTTAAAGAAGATTTCTGAATGCAAACAAAAAACAAACAATATTCCGATGTTGTGTTTAGGAAGTGACGTCGCATTGTTTATAACGTTACGTCATAAGTAATTAACACGAGCACGGGCAAAATCACCGTGAATGCTGATCCGATATGCAAGAAATCGACATCCCAATTATTTATACTGAAAGTACATACTGTGATCAGGATATTATTAACTTTGTCCTTTAAAAAAATACTGGAAATAAGTGAAAGTCTGTGGCTAATGATTTACTGTTTCGACAGATATAAACATGGCCACAACAGAAGACTGACTTTCCTAATACGTGTTAAAGAAACATGTAAAGTATATTGCTAAAATGGCCAGTGGTCAGTCACAGTGCTGTTAAAGGAAAAAATGGCAGACACTCAATCTGATTTTTGCCAGTTTGAATCCCAATAGTGCCACTACAGTACCAGTACAGCAAGTGGATACACTGTGTAAGAATTTAATGTTACCTACAGATGAATGCAGAGGCCACAGATGAGCAAGCAAGCAAAAAAAAAAACAATATTCATTTTGCATCCTGTACAATTTTGATGAGGGAAATCTGATGAACAGTCAATCAACTTGTTGTGGTCTACATTATAAGTGAAATGTAACAGAATTAAACCGAAACATCACATTTGTGTAACTCTAACTTTCTTTCCTCAATAAACCACACTGACCTCAACTTGCACTACAACCTTGAAGGTCATCCTGTAACAGTTTCAGCAGTGTGTCTAACAGACCAGATGATGACCCACTGTGCCATTACTACAGTACACCCCTCTGGCTACAAACATGCCATACATCCTACTTAGCATTATTTACCTTGTATCATGTCAGATCTGACATGGTCACAATGTATGACTACTTATATTAGTTATGCAGGGAAGTTTTGCCAAAGCTTTAATCTTGAAATCTGATCTAGAGAAATCCGATGTATACCTGACTCATACAGAGCCTGCATCTATTACAGTGACTAAGTCTTAGTCATACATACATGTAAATAGTTGAAATTCAAGGCACAAAACTGAAACATTATCCCATCACTTTAGCAACAGTTTTGATAACATTTGACAAGGTGATGTCAATACCCCACTTTGAGTTGAACTTGTTACTTCCCACATCAAAATGTTTATATAGATGAGTGGCCTGCTAAGCATTCTAAGTGAGTGCAGTAAAATCTCCAAACCCCCCTCCCACCCCACCTGCCGAAATTTTGTAATCTGGATCATCAATGTATTCAAAATGTAAAAAATGTCAGAAAATGAACATCATTTAAGAGCATACTTTGCCTGCTGCACAGTAAATGGGCCAATTTTTGAAAAATGCATGTGATGCTAAAAAAAAAAAAAAAAAAATTGATACAAAAACTTTTGAGTACATTAAGTAAAATTTTAATCTTTTTCAATAATGGCTAACTGTACCCGACACCATTTTTGATTGCATGAGTAAAAAAATACGTCATAATTTATATTCAACTTAATCTTTCATTTATACATGAACTCATTCCGTTCCGCTGAAAATGTTCTTTGCAAATATATATTTAGACATATATAACGAAAGTATTTAAATGACGTACATTACATACGATACAAGAATAAATTGATGCATTAACAGTTTTCTGAATGAACAGTGTTTACCATGTTTACATTACATGTATACAATCTGTTTCAGGGCAATGACGTACAAGCCTACAAAGAACACACAAACGTATACACAATGGTATACAAAGGTAATCTAAAACATGACCCTTTTTATCTTTCTACAAAACCTTGACCTAGATAGTAAAGGCTATGTTAAGGGTGTTGATATCTTTAATCATACGTAGAAAATATGTGTCACTACTGTTTACAAACAATGGAAATTTTTCACTTGCTATTTGCTATCTACTTTAGACTTTTCATACAACATACCACTTTAGACTTTCAACATAGATGGTACTTTAGACTGTCTCATGGTAAGACATACCACTAAATGTTGTAGATACAGCAGCTGTGACAGATCTATACATCATGATAATCAGAATATATCATCCCTCTTTATATCCAGGTTACTACTTAACAACAACTTTAGTGATAAAACTATTATTTTACACCTGAAGACATATTAATTTTATAGAAGAGGGCCGCTCACCTGAGTTACATTGATCTAAAAGTAAAAAAAAGTACAACAAATGAAGGCCAAAGGTTAGGACATAGGTCATCAAAGGACAATTATCAAAAAAAAAAATTGAAATTTGAAAAAAATCGACACACAGCCCAAATTTAATCACTGTTGCTTCAAAAACAATGTTTTTTTTTACATTTGTATTGTCTAACCTGGTGACCTAATTTTTGACCACACATGACCCAGTTTTGTACTTGAACTAGACTTCACCAAGACAAACATTCTGCCCTGCATTCTTGATGATTGGGTATGTACAAAATACAGCCTCTAGTGTGCACAAGGGTTTTCAATGTTTTGATATTGTGTAATGGTGACCTAGTTTTTGACCCTATATGACCCAGTTTCAAAGTCGACCTAAAGTTATTATCTGTGTAAAAATTAACAAGTATATGTACATGTATTTTACATTTACCGAAAAAGACTTAGTTATAGCAATAAATTTATATAACTCCTTCCTAAATTATTTCTAGGGATCTGTCCAGTACAGTATTCAAGTAGAGAGAAGGAATTGTAGAAGTTTGGGTCAAAGTCCACGGTCAGAATCAAACCTGTGATCTAAACAGGTCAGGTTTAGTAGGGGTTATAATTTGTTGTATGAATTAACAGTCAAACATGCTATTTTCTAAAACCTGTTTTTAAACTGTTCCCATGGTTCTTTAAGATTAAAAAAACAATGACCACTAACTATATATATACACTGCAATAGCAACAATGGATGAACTTATAAAATCAAGTGCTTCATAACAATCTCTTCAAACCTCTCTCACAATGACTTCATTAAGTAGCAATTGACTTATTGAATCTTCAACATTACATGGTATATTGTGTAATAATTTTGTCTTTGTCCCTGAGACTTAAGATAACGCGTTAAGAGGCCTGTGAACGTATTTTCTGGAATGTATAATTACATAAAAAGACTGTCTAGGAGAAAATAATATACAATAATAACAACATAGTAAAGTCATAAAACTATTAATAGGCTTCGGTGTATTACATCGGAAAAACTCCGTAATGACCTACTTTACTGTATAATTACACTATCTACCGCTGCGTAATATAGAACTGTTCATGAATAAAATATAAGACGGGCTCAGAAATGTGTAAATAGGACTTGTCTTCGTACATTATTACACGATCAGTATACATGTATATTATATACATTCATTACATTATAGATGTAATTGTCAGTCTGTAAACTTTTGTAACAGTCTCTACTCTAGCCATGCAGCAAAAGGCCTGACTATATAAAATAAGTTATTTCTAGCACATCATTCTCTACTATGCTGAAGACAAAAGTCCCCAAACCCCTCAACCCTTTCCCAGTTGCAAAACAATGATTATATGGTGTTTCCTATGATATCCTTAGTGTAACTGTCTTGAAAATAGGATACTAAAAAAACCTAGAACAATATCATCAATCTTACATACTTTGTTTCCGATGATACAGGTTTGTAAGTTTCAGATAGTGGCTGGAATTAAGCATTTGTATGCCATCTTGAATTTAAACTTAAGGGATGCCATGTTCTTAACAGAACTTCAACATGTTCAATGTCGATGCAAACTCTCAGTCAGAGAAGAGTACATGTAGTCTTAGAACTACGCCAGACTTCCTCTCTCCTTGAGAATATGATCTCAATGCTGATGCAAATTTTGTTTTTGTAAAAACTATCAGTCATGATACAACCATGGTATGTAACTGCATGAAAGCGTGTTAGGACAAAGGTCAAGATCAGTGCACAGTTTTATAAGTGGCTTTCTAATTTACGTTTTGCTAAGTCCTATGATATGATTTACGTCTTACACTGTTATTAAGTAGGTAATGTTTTGTAATTTTGCTTAATGTGGGATATTTCGACTGTGACAAACTAGGCTGAACCTTTCATTTCTTATTCTTTAAGCTTTTAAATCCCTTCAGTAAATATTTATACATATTCCCACTGGCTCACTGCATTTCTGTATATATTTATATATATATTTGAGCAGAGATCAATTAAAGATTGGTTTAAACTTTCAATAAAATATGTAAATCAGTTTGAATGTACTTGTAAGTTGTGCTAAAATTTGTGATCTTTTCAATGTCAGGCATAACTTATTCAGAACATTAATGTCCTGTAATAAAAAAAATTATGAAATGCATTGGAATATTGCCAACCCTGCCCTGATTCTTAAAGATAATGGATTTTACGGTTTTTTTTTACTACACCTCACTATCAGCCCTATATTATTACCATTTTGTATATACCTGTTGTATATAGTATTTCAAGTCAAAACACCCCCGCCCCCTTCCCTCCCGCCCCCTTCCCCACCCTGTATGCCTTTATTCAGCTTGTGATATATACATTAGGTTTTTGACAAGACTTTTTTAAATTTTATGTTACTTTGTTAGAAAGCTGTCAATTTTATTTTGTAAAGGAGACATTGTGACACTGGCATATATGTACATGTATGTAGATCTGATTAAACAGATACATGTACATGTATGTTTATTGACTTAACTGGACATGGCACAGATGTCAGATGTATTACTGACAGACTTCAAAACATACATTAATTTTAATTCTGACAAATCTGAACATGTTCTGAATGTAATGCACCAATTAACTTTTATCTAGATATTAAACTGTCTAAATTAAAGTTCAAAGTGCATAACAAATCACTAATTCATACAAATGAATGAAAGCAGAAGTGGAGATATTTGCTCTAGGCAAATTTACACCTGTCACTCAGACAAGATAGTTATGTTTGAAATTTAAAACTATTAATAATTGCACTTGATTTTACCTCAACTGATGTGTTCAAGGTTATACAGTATATATATACATGAGGTATCATCAGGGTACTGTACAAAGTACAGACCTATCAAGAATGGCTTTGTTTTATATCTATACAATCATGTACAAATATATACACTGTACATGTAGTATTAAATTAATAACAGTTCATGTACATAGTATGTATAAAGATAGAAATTCCAGCGTCACCTAATGGCTAATGATGAACCAATCAATTCTAGCAGAATGTAGGCGTGACATACATTTATGATATATTTAAAATTGAGCAAACAAGACCTAGTCTATTCATCAAGAAAGAAGTATGCGGTGATACTGATAGCATGATGGAGGCATTAATCAAACTTTCTACCCTCAAGCATGCCAAGTGGCTGACTTTACTGCATGATAGTATACACATCCAGTTTCATTCAAACATTTGTCAAATGGAGATAGCAAATATATGACTATACCGTAATACCTACCTAAGTATGTCTGAACACCTGGCTCCTTTGAATTGAACAAGTAAGATATGGCAATGGACATGTCAAACATTTTAGACTCAAACAATCTCAGTAACCATGATGACTGTTTTCCTGAGCCAGGTCTCTGTTTTGATTTTCCATTAGGTAACGGTGGTTTCCCTTTAATAAAGTTCCTAGGTGGAGAAAGACGATGACTAGAATTTTGACTTTGTTCTGATGATTCAATAGCACTTGCAGTACTTTGATTTTGTTCCATCTCGCACTCCTCATCGTTTACATCAAGTTCGCTCATTTCCGCCACTTCCTCTTGAATCGGACTAGTTGACAAGCGATCTAGCGAGCCTAATGAATGTGTATCAAAAGGTTTCGACTTTGAACACGCATTTAAAACTAATTCCGGATTTTTGGTTCGTTCTATAGAAGAGTAAGACAAACTTCGTCCAAAATTATGAACTGGCACATGATGTAATTCCGTTTCCATATCAACATGTAACTCCGACTCGCTGCAAGTTTTTACTAAATTTCCGTCACCATCCACGTCTGCGAAACTTACACGTGAACCTGTTTTCAATGAGCTTGTTTTAAACTTGTAAACATCCTCACTACCTGCTTCACTAATTTTGTAATTCCCGTTCACTTCCGCGGCACCTGGATCTGTACCGTTCCCCATATTATCTAAAGAAAGTGAGAAAATACACCCGTGATTAACTGAATTCGGCTGTGTTGTCACCAAATCTCCTTCACTACTGGCGTTTCTTGCCATTATATCAACCGTATCCTTACATAGTTATTCATAAATTCACTTAAACTAACTCCTACACAGTGAAGTACTTTGAAACATTTTTTGCTGAGTCGTAAATTTTTGATGACTTGTATTTTGTAACATACCTACACAGATGGTGGATGAATCATAAACCTTTAATACATACACGAACAGTGTCTTAAGGAAGTCTCCGGTGTCACATAAACAACTTTACTACTGTTTATAAAACTACTTAAATTTCAAGGTAAGTTAATGGTCCAATGATCTGTGAATGTTACTTCTGTAGTATATGCACTGTACTCATGTCCCACTCCTTGCAAATGTTTACAATGGTTCAAACATGGCTATTCCTGCATGTTACCTTCCACTCCATCATGGCTGAAAAAAGAAAATGAAAGTGTGAAGTATCAATCACATCATAAGTCAGTAAATGAACAAGAAAACTACTGACTCAGTGGAACATTTGTTTATCTCACTGAACAGACATCCAAAACGTAATAATTAATACACTAAATCACTTTGATCGTTCTTCCTTTATATAATCAATAAGCATAGCCTCACACTGCACTGGTTCAGCCTTTTATGCATGTTCATAAAGCCACAAAAGTCAATGTTCTATTGCTGCAGAAACCATAGGACACAACTTGCATGGTCAAAACTTTATCTTATGGACACCTAGCATTATAATGTACAGTTATGTATGGTATGTAATGACAGTTATGTCCATTAATCTGACAGCTCTCCCCTGTCAAAAAAACTTACAAAATAGGCTAATCATCACCAATGAGATTTAAACTAGACAGTAGACACGTCACAGTTTTCAATCCCGTAAATTAAACCATTTACTTCCTTACTTATGTATTAAGGAAGTCTAATAAAATAAATTCAATAAACAAAAACATTAAGTACTTTCAATATTCCTCAGGGAATAATAATTATAACTGTTTTTCTATTTAAAACAACTCTTTAATTCACTGTTTTTCTATTTAAAACAACTCTTTAATTCAAATTTGTCTACACTTTTTAAATTCACATGTTGACCATATTCATGACAAGCTTAGAAAAAAAAAAAAAAAAAATTAAAGAGTTGTTTTAAATAGAAAAACAGTTAAAAACATTAAGGATCTGGCATACCATCCTGTTCTTTTAACTTTTTTTACAATATGTAACCTTTACAATTTAGCAGTATATTTTTTCCCTAATATTATGTTAGCAAATCCAAATACAAATTTTCACAAGTCCTCCCAACAACTTCCCACATTTACTTGTTTAGGAAAAATGAATGAATATTGTCAATATCACATCTAGTAGCTACATTAGTGTCATCTAACACATTCCTAACTGTCATTGCGGGCCGCAGCAGCGGCCCGCTATATTTAATACGTGGTGAGTAAAAGATGCATGGAGACTTAAGCACTAGATCGAACATATGCGTCTCTCTTCATTATAAAATTGAGGTACTTCTGAGATGAAAACTGTAGACACAGTCAATTTTTTTGGAAAAGCAAGAGTTGTCGTTTGTAATTGAGCTGTCGTTCGTTTCATAGAGGGCGCAATCTAATATACGCTGGTAAAAAAAATAAAAAAGCGCTTTTCACGTTTCAGTCGCAATATACACCTAGAAAAATGGATATATGATTGCTTTTTCCACTAACACAACCTTTGACATTATAGAAACGAAACGAGTCGACTGAATATTCTTTTATGGCCTTTTTAGACATATATGATATTGTGTTATCTAATTTCTTCCCTTTCGTAATAAGTCTGCCTTCGTGGTGTAATGGATAAAGCCGATAGCTCACACACTTTTGTGTACGTGTACTTTTAGAAACCATGAGTTCGAATCCCATCAACACCCATTTTTTTTTAAACTTATTTCTGCCGTTTTTATAATCATTTTTAATTTTTTAAGAATATTTTATGGCAAATAATCATAAAAATCTTCATTCATGTCAAATTAATAAGGATAATGGTAATGAAAAATTGAGACATACCAGGAACTTCCTGGACATACTGTATAAATATTATTTGATAACAGTAAAGTTTCGATACTACAGGTCAGTCAGTAGATGTGGTGTCGTGTCAGGTTTTGCTTGTTCAACCAGAATTGGTTCCCTCGAGTTCTTTTGGGGCCATGCCTCAATATCAATTATCACCAATTTTCAAAATATTTACATGGAATTTTTGTTTGTTGGCCCGCTGTGATACTTTGTATCACAGTTTTTCTTGTTCACATTTACCGCCATGATAAATTAACTAAACTAGATAGTATTGACCTTTAACCATCATCAATATAAACTGGCAAGTGGAGAAAAAAAAGATTAGAAATTGATAAAGACAAAGAGAAGGGTCAGTTATCTATGTACAGGAGTAATTTCACTGTCATTATATTGTACAATTTAACCTGAAGTGTGTTCGTTATTTATGGAAGTACTAATTCACTGGACAGGTGGATTCTGATGATATACAATTTTTTGTAATATAGTAACAACAAGAGCTGTCAGTAGGACAGCGTGCTCGACTTTTTTAGTGCTTGCCAATAAAACAAAACTTTGACAGTTAATTAAGGGCACACAAGACTTTAACTAGGAATTTCTAAGTACAAATCAAGAAAAATTTTCACAGAGTTATCTTCTTTTGCTTACAGATAGGTCTTACGATGGTACATAAGTACTCCAACTTTCAAAGTAATATCTCAAATGGTTAAGTTAACAAGTGGACAAGAATGAAAATTTTAACTGAGTTTCTAAGTCAAAAAGGGCCATAATTCAAATAAAATCCTTGACAGAATTACCTTCTCCTGCCCATGTTTGGAAATCATGATGGTAAACAAGTATTCCAACTTTCAAATTAATATCTCAAACAGTTCAGTCAAAAAGTGGACTGGTACGAAAAACTTAACCAAGATTCTAAGTCGATAAAAGGCCTTAATTTTTAAAACAAATCCCTGACAGAGTTACCTTCTCTTGCGTACAGATGGGGGTACTGATGTGAAATAGCATTAAAAGTTTCAAAGCAATATCTCAAAGGGTTAAGGCAATAAGTGGACATACTCAATGTATTTTCTAAGTCAAAAAGGGGCATAATTCTGTCAAAAACCTTGACAGAGTTATGTCCTCTTGTCTGTCGATGAAGGTCGTGATGGTAAACAAGTATGGTTAGTTTCAAAGCAATACCTCCAATGGTTTTGAAATAAAGTGAGGCGGTACGAAAAACTTAACCAAGCTCAATACACTTTCTAAGTAAAAAAAGGGCCATAATTCTGTCAAAAACCTTGACAGAGTTATGTACTCTTGTCTGTAGATGGAGGTTATGATGGTAAACAAGTATGGTAAGTTTCAAAGCCATACCTCTAATACTTTTGAAATAAAGTGGGGTGGTACGAAAAACTTAACCAAGGTGTGACGCCAACGCCGACGCCGGGGCGAGTAGGATAGCTCCCCTTTTCATAGAAAAGTCGAGCTAAAAATCAGGACTTAACTATATTCTAGTACATATTTGTAACATGGAAAACAATTCCAATCAAAACATTTATTTTTGTCTAAGGGTTTAGTAGGCATTGGGGCCACCTTAAGAGTAGAAAAATGAACTTGGAGGAGTGAATCCATGCGAGGGTGTCATTTAAATATACATGTAGCTCACTGACAACCTGTCCACGCTTCATTTAAGGACATGACTCCAGAAAAAAGAGGTAAATAAGCTCAGAAAGGTGCCATTGTAATGACCAAGTATAACACTTAGAACAATGTAGAAGTTATGGCCTATTTAAACAACAGGGCCATGATGGCCCTATATCGCTCACCGAAGTATAAGTGCACTTGCCTGAGGATTTGATTAAAGTAGGTTAAAGACCACTAGACAATGTCACATTCCAAATATCTAAGCTCTAGGCCTTTTAGTTTTGGAAAAGAAGGCGTTTAAAGTTTTTCTATACCATACAACCTACTTGGCAGGGTTACTTTTGATCCTGGGGGCATGATTTGAACACACTTTCAAGAGTTCCACTATACACTGTTACACACTAAATATCAAAGCTCTAAATTTTTGTGGTTTTGGAGAAGATTTTTTACCAGAACATAATCCTCAATTACAAGTTTGAGCCCCAAGTGTGACCTTGACCTTAAGGTACATTGCTTAGTGTTCTTGTGTTACGGACAACAACAGTGTGAATTAATATTACAAAATCAGTCAATGCATGTTGCAGTTACAGCACCGACACAAAACACTGGTTTATAAACCTGTATCACAGGTTTGAGCCTCATGTGTATTGTGCAACCTCGACCTTCAAGGTAGCTCCTTGGGTGTGGTGCATGACAGCCCTTGGGGTATGGGCCACTATAGTCCAGACATAAAGTATCTATAAATAACCATACATAACACACTTTTACACTGGTTTTCAGCCCCAAGTCACAGCGACATTGACCTTCAAGGTAGCTTCCCGAGCGTGCTGCATCGTGACACAACCTTGTGTTATTGAGGGCACAGCTGTGTGAACTAATTTGAAAAATCTGTCGAGGCATACAGAAATTACAGCCCAAACACTATGTGCAAAAGGAAGCTAACCAATCAACAGACCCCGCTTGAGGGATAACAAACATACAACACGTATACTAGCTTTTATTCCACTACAGTTACTTTCCATTTGCACCTTTCTTTTTCCCACATCAGTTTTTTGTGTGTCTATTCCACATTAATTACTTAGAATTGATTTTTTCTTCTCCTGTGACACTAGTCATTAGGACAGAATGAAATGTTCTGAAAGGCGTCTTTGATTCAATGAAACTCTTTATATGGCAGCCCGCTGCGTCTATGGGAATAATGTGCTAATTAATTTCTGAGGGTAATAAAAAGTGTGGGTGAAATGTCCCCCTTGTCAATTCTTAGAATTATGATAAATCAATACAAAACCATTCTGCACTGAAATAAAGAACATAAAACCCAGCTGTGTCCCTATTCATAGTCTACCTGATTTTCTGCATTCCATAAACATGGCAGGGGAAGGCAGAGATATCATATATCCTATGGGTCCCTGTCAGTTTATCATCTTCTAAATTTTATTAAGTAAAAAATCTTATTTAGTACTTTATTGTCATTTTTAGGAGCATTGCCCAACCCGGGAAAACCCAGGATCACTGCTAAATACCAATTACCTCTGTATTAAACTTCCTCATATAAAGATCTACATAATTCCTTGACCCTTATACCTGCCCTGAATTGCAAGAATGAGCAGTTCATTTCAATTTTAGTACCATTTGTTGTTCAAAGCCACATTTACAGATGGTAGTCATGATCACAGTCGAGGATGCCCAATTAATCTTGCTACATTGTAATCATGATCTGCACTGGTCACAAAGACAGAATCTCTTCCCATCAGTGGGGAATGGGAAATGATAAGCAAATAGACCTAGTTTCATTAATTTCATCACTAACAATTTGTCAATTCTGCTGGCATTAGTTGAGTGTGCAATATTCCCATGCAAGTTTCCCTGCTGCACTTCAAAACCCTGGCAGCACTATGCACTGTCAAACAGTACAGACAGGAGCTATCTGATATTACCATTATCCTGATGGCATCAAAAAACTTTATGTACAGTCTTCCCCTCATAAAGAATGGAAAGTAAATATCTCTCTGAATATTCACCTGGCAACAATAAACATGCTTTCATTGAAGCAGATCAGGCAATCCATAATTGTTTCTACATCCTTCATCTGGGGACTACTTTTTTATCCTGCGAATGATTAAAGCCACTGATTTTTCAAAATGAACTTGTTCATATTTCAATTTTGGATAGTACCATAAACTGTTCAAAGGATAGCGCACTCTAAAAATGTTCTCGGTTAACACAAAACACAAAATGTTGTCAAGTACCATAATTATTTCACATTATATACACAACAAATGAAACTATAATTATCCCGTTGACACAACTTCCAGAGAACAGCATTATTCCAGGCACACAAACACTGGTATAACATTTACAGACTGCATGACAACACAATCAGTTTCTCATCATGCTGTATAAAACTTACTGAGTACACTATATCCTATTGAACACGTGCACAGTGAAAACCTTCTAATGTTCAAGGTGCAGAAAGTGATTTTGTATATATATGTAAATATAGCGAGTCTGCTGCGAAAAAGGTCATTTTGAAAATCCTAAATAAAGACTGTTGTCATATCCGTCTAAATAAATTCTCTGGCACAAGACAAACAGGCACTGACGCCCAAGTGCTGCATCTGCTGAGTAAGACAGAAAACTTTTTGGTATAAATTACAAATTTTGCAAGAAAACGGAAGACAAAGAGAGATCAAGAAAGAAAAAGGCTTCTGAGTGGTGGGTACACTATTTGGGCATGCAAGGTCAACAAAAAGGCAAAAGAGTAAGGCTTAATTTCCTCCCTTGCATTTTCGCTTTAAACTTTGACAAAAAAATCCGTTCAAGCTTACACAATATGCTATTATGACAGGGCCTTTTTCCCTCCTTTTATAACAGTGAGGGCTGTTTATACTATAGATGAATGTTTTTCGCCTCAAAATATTTCTTTCAAATCATGCAGTTTTCCCCTATAATTGAGTTTACAACAGGAGTTTTGTTCCCCTTTGTACACTAGTCGGGCAATTTTCCACCCAAATAGAAACTTTTCTTGCTGAACAGGGCTCTCGTTAGGCTCAAACCTTCAGGAGAAGTCAGATCTTTATTTGGCAAAATGGTAATAATTTATTATTTCGTGAATTTTTGGCTGCAAACTAGATAGAGTTCGCGATTACAATGTAACATTGCAGTCAATGTTAAATTTCACTTAAGTTCTTTTACTTGGCAATCTCAAAATCACCAAGTTGATGGCTCATGAATTGGCAGTGGAGATATCTTCTCTCTTAGCATATAATTTAAGGTGAAATTTGGGATTGTAATGCACCTTTTTTGTCTGAATCTCCCCCTAGTGCGAGCCCTAGGTGACACGTGAGCAGTGCAGATCATGGTTAGACAGCATGAATGTGTAAGCTACAGAACAGCTCTGAGATACCAAATAACACCAGGAACATAGATTCTACGTTCCTGATAACAGCAAGTGTGAATTGAATGAAAATAAATTATTTTAAGTGACTCAAGAAAAAATGTGAATAACTCTTATACAGCAGAGTGACTTAGAGGTGGTTTGGAGTTTCTATTGTTGGTCTTTCTGTTCTAGCCCTTATCAGCTTAGAGCAGTGTTTGCACACTTGCTTCTCATCCAGGGCTGCCAATTGGCCCCATGCCCCCTCCAAGTTAGTATGTTTTTCCCCCCAACTCAGGCCTAGAATTCCCCCATGCTTGATTAAAAAGAAGTTTTTTAATGGTAAAGGAAAGGTCAATGAAGGTTGTTTATCAGTACCACTATCATTAATATATTGAGATGCCATCATAATATATGTGAACAATTTTGCAAAAGTGTGTTTAGGAAGTAAAATCACAAAGAAGTCTGTAATTGGAAAACAGGTCAGAGACGAAATTTATGTTGAAGTTCTATCATTTTCACTAAGTTTAACACTTTAAGAATTCCTCATTGCCTTCCAAGTAATGCATTTTGCCCTCTCGAAGAGCCCTGGCCACATTCTTTCAATGTCTGTAAGTGAATTGCTTCGTGTAATTTATAACTGTTTCAATATGTACTTATTTGCATGTATTTATATATATGTTGTTTCCTTTTTCTTTGATTGTAAAATTGCTGGCCAATTTGACATGTTTGACAGAAATAAAATTCAAACAAATCAGAGCCCGAATTTCAGGTTTTCCGCTGCCATTCGCCATTTTCGGAAATGGCGAAAAAAGTCTACCCTGGCGAACGTTTTTTCATAAACATAAAAAACCTATATCATCAAGGCAATCGTGTAATTGGGCGCGCGAAATAGCAATATACAACCTAATTGGTGACCACGGTATGTTACGTAATTGACACAGATTAAAAGTGGATACCTAGTTTATCTCTCAAGCTGTCAAAATAATTGATGCTTGCATCATCACCAGTCATCGGCGCGGTACCGCCCTCGTGTGGGCGGAGCAAAGATTAATGCAAAATTACTGCCGACATTTATGTAACTGTCGGCAGCTCTCACACGCATGATCAATGATTAACCCTTGGCGTCCCAATATCAATAGTAAATTATGACTTGAATCAAAGGACGTTGCAGTGGAAATTGTCTTGGTATGATGTTGAAAAGGAAAATTAATTTCTTTGCAAAATTCTCGGCCATTTTTCGCAGTCGAATCGAAGAACAATAGCTCAATACTTATAATTAACAAGAGCTGTCCATAAGACAGCAAGCTCGACTATTGTGGGTGTTTGCTAATAAAACAAAACTTTTATCAGTATAATAGCAAAACAAAATTCTGCTAATTATTAAGTATAAACTAGGAAAGTTGAATCATAAAAAAAGTCAAAATCTATCACTATATAATTAATTTTTGGTAAATTATTTGTTTGATACAAAATGTACCCCTGAACACTATTGCTAAGTTTGATATAACTACCATAAGTGGTTACTGAGATATATGTGCATGATAGTACCTTGCATGCAAAACTTTAACCAGATTTTCAAAGTCAAACAAGGGCCATAATTTGCACTAAATTTAAACAAGAGTTACCTGTCTTGACTGTGTGACACCCCGAAAGACATTAACAACGTTTCAAGTCAATATCATAAGTGGTTACTGAGATATGTGCATGATAGTACCTAGCAGGCAAAACTTTAACAAAATTTTCAAAGTCAAACAAGGGCCATAATTTGTATCAAATTTATACAAGAGTTATCTGACTTGACTGTGTGACACCCCTTAAGACATTAACAAAGTTCAAGTCAATATCATTAGTGGTTACTGAGATATGTACATGATAGTACCTAGCAGGCAAAACTTTAACCAAATTTTCAAAGTCAAACAAGGGCCATAATTTGTACTACATTTAAACAAGAGTTATCTCACTTGACTGTGTGACACCCCTTAAGACATTCACAAAGTTTCAAGTCAATATCATAAGTGGTTACTGAGATATGTGCATGATAGTACCTAACAGGCAAAACTTTAACCAAATTTAGTACCTAGCAGGCAAAACTTTAACCAAATTTTCAAAGTCAAACAAGGGCCATAATTTGTACTAAATTTATACAAGAGTTATCTGACTTGACTGTGTGACACCCCTAGAGACATTAATGAAGATTCAAGTCAATATCATAAGTGGTTACTGAAATATGTGCATGATAGTACCTAGCAGGCAAAAGTTTAACCAAATTTTCAAAGTCAAACAAGGGCCATAATTTGTACTAAATTTATACAAGAGTTACCTGACTTGATTGTATGACACTCCTAAAGACATTCACAAAGTTTCAAGTCAATATCATAAGTGGTTACTGAGATATGTGCATGATAGTACTTAGCAGGCAAAACTTTAACCAAATTTTCAAAGTCAAACAAGGGCCATAATTTGTACTAAATTTATACAAGAGTTATCTGACTTGATTGTATGACACCCCTAAAGACATTCACAAAGTTTCAAGTCAATATCATAAGTGGTTACTGAGATATGTGCATGATAGTACTTAGCAGGCAAAACTTTAACCAAAGAAGCAACGCCGACGCCGACGCACAAGTGACTGTAATAGCTCTCCATATTCTCCGAATAGTCGAGCTAAAAAAGCCTGAAATAAAAGTGCCGACTTCGAGGACGGGAATGTTCTTCGTAATAACTAAACTAATTAACTTTTGTCAAGCAAGTTTAAGCATTTTATTGTTTAATATTGAGAATCTTAGAGCATCACAAATCGTTAGATTCATAAAGAGATTACAGGGCACTTTTTTGTAAACAATAAAATATTTCCTGTTTGACCGAAAAATTTCCCTTGAAAAGTTGACAAAAACTTGAAGATTTGATAAATGTAACGTTAGCTTGTCTGGAAAACGTAGCTTTCTATCAATTAAATCATTTCAGAATGATTTCTTGCAATTATTTGGTAAGTTACATGTGAAATTGCGATACGAAAATCGTTTTTTCACCTATTTTCGCGATCCCGGTTTTTTTTATTTCTTCAAAGAAAACAGTGTTATAAAGACTCAAAGAACTGATATAAATACGATGTTTTCAGCTAGCGACTGTATTTTACTACATATTTAAATAAAATGATCAATATAAATTAACTGTGTTTATATAAAAAAACATTTTAAGATAAAGTTGGTAGAGCTAGTGATATTAAATGCTAAATGCTTATATGACTTTTACAAATCATCATGTACAACAGACTTTGCTTCTTTACTTGTCAAGCTACATGTCAGGAAAAGCTCTGAAATGTGTTTAAAACTAATAAAAGGCTTGCTTCCAGGCGCTTCCGAGGGGCCTAAGACCGATTTTTTAAGAAAAAAGAACTTGTTCAATACATATTATGACAGGGCATTATTAGCTTCCAAGGCCACAAAAAGAATTAAGGGCCAGTGGAAACCCTGAATTTAAAAATTGCAAACACACAAAATGCTTGTGAAAATTTCATTTTCTAGTTCTCATAACAAAATCAGCATCACTTGTTTCTATCCAGGTGAGTACAAACAACAGATTGAAACACTGTATAATTTTCTTAACGCAAAACTATATACTGTTACAGCACACAGTCTAACATATGCCTACCTGCTAGACTCACACACTGTACTTTCACTGATAACACAGTAAGTACATACTGTTTGGAATCGGTGCTGCCGACTGTGTACAGTCTGATAGCCAAGTTTGTGTAGCAGATACACTGACAAATTTGTTACCAATAATAAAATATTTTTAATGTCAAAGCATAAAATAATGAGTTTCTTCAATTCTTAAGGAGATAAAAACAACAATCAGGAAGAACAACAAACAAATTCCCAAACAGAAGAAAATAAATCAGCCATCAGTTAAAACTCAAGAAATGGGAGACTGAACTCTGCATTAACTTGCTGCATGAAGTCAATGATGATGGGTCTTAGAACTGTAATTTGTAAAAGTATTGTTCCAAGTTCTAGCCTGACCATACAACAACGAAATGTTGACAACTTGACATGCATTAACCTGTCTATTTAGTGTCAGGCGTCCCGAGATGAAAATGACTCCTCTGCTTTCTTTGTAAAAGATATTGTGACATGTGAATGATAAATTTTGTGAGTTTAAATTTCAGCAAAAAAAGTTAAATTCAAGCCCTGCAGATCAGGTGGATTTTCTCGAGGATTTTATGTTTGTTGTAGTTTGCATCTTGCCGACTTTAAATGAAGATTAGAACTTAAAAAAGATAAAAATCAAATTGGGGACCGGTAAGTCATGTGCCAAACTTACTGTGCGCAAGGGCTTTTTGCTATATACGAGGGCCGCCCTTCGACATACATATATGTAATGACAGTTTGTAAATTGTGTCAGTTTTGCAGTCTCAATAGATTGAAGCTTGGTAAGCCATGAAACTGGAAATCTAAGGAAATCTTATATCAGATAATTTCTACTGCTTAGAATATTTGAGAATTTACTAAAATCAGTACTTTATGTCTGTCTGTAAAAAAACATTTTCAAACAAAACTTATCCCAAAATACATTCATCTGTTCTTACCGTCTATTTACAGCTTTCAGAAATTAGTCACGACTTACAAAGCTGATCAGAATCCATTTTTGACAGCCTCGTTCTGACATAAACCGAGTAATTAAACCCAAAGAAAACATAAAAACGAAAACAGATATTTTAATAGCAGAAAGATAAAAACATAAAAGACATAAAGTAATTCTTAAACCACGAGAAAAAACAACCACAAACCAAAAAAAAAAAAAAAAAAAAAAAAAAAAAAAAAAAAAAAAAAAAGAAATTTAATTCAGCTCCCCGAAATAGGGGGGCCCCCCCCCCCACAAAAAGAAACAACTGCATTTCCACAACTTAATTTTATGAAATCTCTATTTTTAAGGTTTTTGTTTTTAATTTGTATCACGGACCTATATACACATGTATATGTAGGCCCGTGCTTGTATCAACCTTATTTTATGTTTGCTTTTCAGTGCCCCTATTTGCAATGCAAAATTTATTTTCCATCTTGCTTAAAACGTAATAAGCTAAATGGAATGTTAATAAAGTATCACAAAAACCGAAGAGTAGTTTCGGCCAAGGTTTGTCTTGCACTATTACTAGGTTATGTACTACATCACACGACGGACCTATATGTGTATACAGGTCCGTGATAACATGTACATTGGACACAGACTAGACCACAACCAAAGATTGAAGAAAACTACACTGTGCATTCTTAATTACAAATACGTCAGTATTTGGACTATTTGTCCTTGTATTTAGAACTTCACAGGTATAACATACACTGGATTTTATAGTAATTGCAAAGGACAGGTTATTTTAACAACAATCACAAGACTTGGTAATGTAGAATGGGGCTCAGTCCTGACTCCTAACCCGAGGGTAATTTGACCGGACGCTCAACAATTTCTGATTTCGGTCTGACCGCTATTTAGAACACAGAGAGGCCTGCGATATTAGTAATACGAGCTTGAATCTGTAATGAATGAAAACAAATAACTTAAAACTATAAAACTAAATTCAAACGTTCATAGTTGTGTAGGTTAGCTAAGCTCAAGATATGAACTGACCAATCATTTTGAAGACTTTTGTTTGTTTTTGGGGTTTCGTCGGTAAATGCAAGGACGGATGTCTTCTGAAATAATCAGATAATTTTGTAGTTTTGGTATGAATTGCTACCGAAGACACCATGTCAGACCAATGCAAAGTTCAAAGTTCTTTTTGAGTAGAGTGCTGTTAAAAAGGGATAACGTAGTTAGGGACCTTTTCGCATGTTTAGACTTTTCAAAATCGGAAAATATTACTTGAATTTGAAGTTTTTAACTTTGCAAAAGATGTATACAAGGATAGGCTTATTTCTAAATGCTAGAATATGTTACTCTAACACTTTTTACCGTCTTAACACGCGGCTACAGCATTATGGCTGAGCGACAGAAACGCTCTAAACATCACAGACCTGGTCCGAAGCTAACTTTTCTTCGACACTAATCTTTCCTTCGGGCTTCTTTTTTGTTTAATCTGAAAAATTGGAACTCCTTAGCTACTTCCTGAAATTTGTTTTGAAGATAACCAAGTAGAAACGATTGAAACTGAACAAAGTCCATGTTTATAATAAACAAGTGATGTACAGTAAAATCATATTAACACACAGTTAAAGGCATGCGTCAAAATGTTGCATCTTAAAATAGGTGACGGCTTGATACAATTATGTATACATGTATTTAATATAAAAATGTCAGACTGACATACACAACTATTTTAGACGGATGGATTATACATAGATACAACCTAAAGTCTAATCTCGGTAAAACAGTTGTATAACCAAAGAGCAAGACAAAAAAGTGGTTGACTGACATACTTTCTTAATACACGTATAATTAAATTAAAGAATTTAAGAATTATTTCAGATCAAACAGGTTTGAAGGAAAGTGATAAGCATGAAAAAATCAGCGCAATACACATTACTACATTTGTATGTGTTAAATGAATGTAAAGCTTCTTTTTTGTATGTGCGAATATTTAAAGAGAATACCAGGTGGCCATGAGTACAAAACGACACTCAATTATTTCAGTTTATGTTTTATTGTACTATTATTTATCCAACTGCAATAACTCCATCTGATTTATTATATGTCACATGTGATGTAGGTTTTGGTTGTTTGCTAACATCAATCGGAACGTAGGGCAAAACAAGCCCGTCAAGTCTGAAAATAGAAGTATAATATTTGAAGACACTTTAGTAAGCACCATTCACAAATCGCAAATATAAATGGAAAAAATAGTTATGCACATCACGTTAATTTCTTCTAATTAAGTTTCCATTTGGTTATAAAATAAAGTTATTGTTTATAGAAGTGAAAAATATTGGAAGATTTAAGCCCTGCTTAAGTAAAGGCGAATGTAATGATGAACTTTACACAATTCCATCAAGACATGATAGTAGCATCAGAGTGTAAAAAATTGGCGACGAAGCGCAACCAAACGTGCACTAGGTTTACTTTACGTCCACTTTTCCCAAAAGAGTTCGCGGTCGGGATCGCACTTTTTTTCTGTAAACTACCAAACAAAATGATCTTACTATTACGTGATTTTAACTTTAACATTTCACCACCGAAGTATCCGGTAGACTGCAAAACGGGAAACTGTCAATTTCGACCGGGAGCTCATATACTTTTTCTTGCGTTATCGCCGGCGCCATTTCAGAATTCTATTAGAAACATACGTTTTTTCACAAACAAATTTTCTCTCATGCTTGCATTGGTCGGAGAACCAGTTATTTCCCATTTTCATGACACAGAATACATCACGTAATGTTGTAACATATGGTTCTCCACTGTGCCAGGAGCTGTAAATGATTGGTGTTCTCGTGCTAACCCATGTAAGTTCCCCTTGAAAGTTGGCACCGGAAGTCCAGATACGCTCCGCAAGGGAATCTACAGGGGAAAAAAACGAATGGATGAAAAGTTTACAGAAAAGATCCCCAAAGTATTCTTCAAAATAAATGCATTTTCTTTATAAATAGTGTAACACCGATTAAAAACATATCAACGGTATATCGATTTCTGCACTAAACCTACATAGTTTGCATTTATCCCCGTCTAAAACAATACTACAGTAACTGAGTAAATGAGTACACGTGTTTCATGGAAAGCTGAAGTTTTCACTATACTCCTCAACGTTCCCCGGCTACTTTAAAGTCGCTAGATTTAAAGAAGTCATGAGGAGTCCAGCTCACATTAAGCGACGTTACTATGATTGACAACGTTGAGACAACCCTTGAAAAGCGAACTGCAAGGCACTTTGATTTCCGGGGATGATGTCATCCCTCCAGCTGTATCGTGTATTGTTAAAACGTTTTGTTTCTTCTATCACATATCCAATAAAAATACAAATATATAATGTTTTATTATTGAAAAATCATTGAATTTTTAAATCATTAAAATACTACTCAAGCTAGAGCTCTTGCGTTTTATGACTAAGTCTCACATAATAGACATGGTTTACTATTGAGGAAATTAAACACCTGTAAGCTATTAAACAGATAATACGTAACGTTTTTTTCAATAATTGAAAAACGACCAGTTGGAAATGTTGAGAATGTAGATAAGTGTCCTTTCATTTCATACTACAGATACACTTTTCGGTTCTTATGCACCAACTTTGTCATAAACATGTAAGTCATCGCCCTCAAATATACAATTATCATTACTTGGGCTTTGAGCAAGGTCTGCACGAGTTTCATTCTTTACTAGATCCGTGAGGTATTGGTTTTCTTCTTGACTTTCTATAGATACCAAATCGGCAAACATTGTCTTACAAACCGTCTGAAAGCAAAACAAATGTTTTGAATAGTAATTTTCATTTATTGAATCAGGGTGAGCATTTCTATTCTGTATTAAAAAGGTTTCATAATTTTATGTAATAGAAGAGCTTTCTTTCATTGACATAATAAAACATATTGATAGCAAGTATAAGTGTGGTTTAATAGTTGCATATTAAATTACACGAATTCAATAACATTTATTTTTTATCTTGTGTCCAACAATTAGTTTTTCATTTAATGTTCAACTGATTTGTGTTTAACAAAACGAATACTCTTAGTATCTTATTCTGATTGTTTATAAGCCTGATGCGAATTTGGCTCTCTAGCTTTGACACTTAAAGGCCTACCAAACCTGTTTAATACCTACATGGAATTGTATTATTCACATTTGAAAGTGTAAAGCTGTAAATTAAATATAATTTTATGACTACTCTTGTACATATTCCCGAGGAAACTTCCATTGTATAAATGTACGCATTTAGATGTATAGTTAAAACTTGAGAAATTATGTTTAATCTTTACATTTGAATATTTTATAACATGGGTACAGAAATGGTACTTTTTATGTTGTTCTCAGTCTCTCATAACTCTTTTAGAGCGGTTTTGTACACTTTACATGATTGTATATGTTAAATGTTTTATAATATGTTCGTACAAAAGTGAGAATATAATAAAATAAATATCTAAACATATTCATCTATCTAAATACTATTGAAATCATCTTCTGTCGCTATAACAAAAGTGACTAAGATTCTTTATTAAAAGGAGCATATCTTTTAATAATTTCAAGAATTGTGTAGATATGGCCCATTTACAATAGTAGTATTTCTTGGTTAGCTGTCATATATGCCAAACTGGATTGTTTCCCCTAACATTAACGAACACGAGATAAAATATTCTCGTCTGGATCGATAATCCGTGACTTAACTGGTGAAATAAGTAATATCATTTTATCAAAGTCATTATTAAAGATTTATTAGAACATTTTTTAAAAGCATGTATTTTTCTTTCGATTTTCTTGTGATATAACAGACATCTAAAGGCGAAACGGGACTTTAAGGTACCAGTAACACTTAGCTGTGACTAATTTTGACAAGGTATAGTTTTCTTACCCAGGAGTCCATCCAGCTCGCCGCCATATTAATATATCGGTAACAGGATGATCCGTGTATCTCAAACCCTAAAGGACAGGGATTCGATCCTGGAACCCCGACATACTGGCAACGGGTCCCTGTGAATTTTAAGGAAAAGGCTGAATGTTCGTTTAACTGAAAATCTCAATGGTAAAGACACAGCTTGTTGAATATAGTATTTGCTACTAAAGTTTCAAGAAACAAGATAGTAGTAAAAGATCAAATAAATAAAGTACAAGTATAATCCATTAACAACACAAACAGTTTACACTTGTACATGTATTAAATGACAATAGAAACTTACCACAAGTGAGTCCAAACACTAAAAGAACTAAAAGAAGAGCCATAGTTATCTACTATAGACTTAAATGTAAACTATTGCCAAATCTTATCTTACATGTAATGTTATATCAATACTTTACCGGTCTCAGATAGACACCATTGAGAACAATTACATTGTCCATAAACTGATATACTAGTAAAGTGTACACCAAATGTAAAGTTTTGCTTGCCATCTTGACTGGTCAGTCTTAAGACCATTTAGAGTTTGAGATTCAAGTCCAAAACATAACAACTGTATCTGTTGAAAGCTGCCCGGAGAACGTATTTTTCATTTTATCAATGTCCACTTTTTATGTAGAAAAGTTTAATTACTATCTTGAAATGATCGAAATTCTTTCAAAATATTAAGAATCAATAGGAAATACAATCATTGTTCGTATATTCCGGCTGGACACTTGGCTTTTTGTTGATTGCTACATATATAGCGTATATATCTAGAATTATGAAAACCTCATAAAGGAAAGGTACGTGCATACTTTATGTTGTGCGTACAATCGTACTCTGCCACCATCTCACCTTTGTTAAACAACTGTAAGAAGTAAATATTTAGTAACGGATTTAGTTGATACTTCATTCAATGAAAAAACCATTATGCTACATTGCATAAATTGTAATTATCTCCAATTCTTTGATTTTGTATACTTGTCCGAAAACTCAATAATAGTTGCCATTGTGAGGAAGGCTTAGTGCACAGCAAAGAACCATATTTTTACTTTGTTCAAACCACTGCAATCCAATAATTTCACTCTGACATAGTTTCCTTTGAAAACCTTAATAGTGGGCATCCATCGTTCAAATCATTTTTTAAACATACTCAGGGAATTAGACATAAGAGAACATTCGAATAATATATATGAGAAGTTAATGACTGTAAAAATGATTTGATGTGTAATTGTTGATACTTTAATTGATATTAAATAACACTTGTGCATATTAAAAACAAATGTATTTTGATGAGAACAAACTTGCTATATGATATGGAGGCACGAATAAAACACTGAAGAAATCTTAAAAGATGCGTTTATTGATATGAAATACACAGAAAAAGATATATTTCATAAGATGTAGTTAAGTAAGCGGTGTTTGGGTTTCGGTATGAGCATTGTCCGTGTTATTTTCTTTCGTCGTCAGTGTTCAGGTATGTAGCCCTTCCTGCAAAATGAATAGATGGTATAGATAAATTTTAATCATGAACAGTGTTCGTACATTTCGCTAGTTGGAATTAAACGATAAAAGCCGAGGAGAACGTGCAAGTCACGCCTCATTTATGTTTGTTTGAACTATAGTATGTTTCAAGAACACATTGCCATAGAAGACTTATAGTTTCTTGCGGGATAAAAATTCCAAGTCTGGATTACAATTGCCTAACTTTTTAATTATATTATTGTATGACAAGCGTATGTGTATGTGTGTCTAAACATCTTAACAAAGTAGACACACAAGATAGCATACAGTCTTAAGGCATAATGCGTATTTGAAATTAAGTAATAAACTGAATTAAATTAAATTCTTTATTTATAATCTCAGTCGTTTGCATTCATAAAACATTAGCTATTAGACGACTAATACATCACACAACACTGACTACTAGATTACTGGTACAACATAAAATACTAGACTACTAATATGTAACATAAAACATTGACTACTAGACTACTAATATATAAAATAAACATTGACTACTAGACTACTAATATGTAACATAAAACATTGTCTACTAGACTACTAATATGTAACAGAAAACATTGTCTACTAGACTACTAATATATAACATAAAACATTGACTACTAAACTATTAATATATAACATAAAAAATGACTACTAGACTACTAGAACATATGCACATTAGGCTTGAGATATGAGTAAACGACCTTTCCCAGAATTAAACGAGACTTATCAATGGGTTCATGCATTACATACTACAATGAAATCAATAGTTAGACATATTAAGACACTTTAATTGTATAACCTATAACAGACTGAAGTTTGAAAGGCTTATAAAATGTCTATTAAAATCAGATATCATGTTCCTTTATCTATCAACTCTCGAAAGAGTCAAAGTAAGAATATCATCTTCCTAGTAATAATAAAACAAGAAATGTTTGCAAATAAATGTACTCAAGCCTATCATACATGTAAAAGTAAAAACTTACTGCGTTAGTACCAGCTACAACATCTGTATCTACAGTAATGATATCTGCACCACGAGCATCTACCAGCATACCACTCATTATATTTACAGGTTTTTCGACATTTACAGTATACTCGATGCCTCCTTCCTCCATATCTTCCGGAACCTCCGTACCCGGTCGCCCCGTAACTTGGGCCATACATACCAGCATAACTCATTCCTGGTGCTCCGTATGGCATTATACCCCCACCATACGCCGGAGGTCCACCGTAACTATCACTGTATCTACTTACTCCGGTTGGTACTGGTGCACCATATGTGCTTCCACCAGGGCCTCCGTCCCGATATCTATCATCGTCACCAGCTGGGTACCCAGGCGTACCTTCAATACAAAACACGAAAGGTAAAATCCCAACACACATATTGTGGGCTATTGGTTCGATAGTGACCTATATTTTTATGTGAGAAAGGTTGCAGTTTCTTATGGAAGATGGGGTCTAGAAACACTATTTCTAAAGAACGATAGCTAAGTACGCTATGCTTTATTGGTTCTAGAAACAATCGTTCTAAAGAACGATGGCTACGTACGCTATGCGCCTGTAAATTACAGAATTATTCCTTGAAGTGCATGCATTGATAAAGCGCATCGAAAGGTTTAAACACGAATAATATTTACTTGTATGTGATCTCTGAAATTGTTTAAAGGTGTTTGAGATACTAGGTGTCTTTTGACAGCTATTTACAATTGTTTTCTGCACTTATGAATGAGCTATTGGTCTTACAATATGAGGTAGTACGGTATATTTTGGGCGGCGGTGCAGTGGTGTGTTTGTAAATTCTTTTCTTTTTTTTTTTTTGTCTCTCTTTTATATCTATTTTGAATGCAATGTATAACTATGTTATATCGTATTTCGAATTTTATTTAAATAAAATTGTAATGTTGCTAAATATGTTACAATGTACAATGAAATACTAATTTGGATGAAAGCGATAATTAACTTAACCCTTTAGGACATGGAGGCTGTTACTTAGTTGTTATAACTTGTAGTCCAATTCGTCTGCTCTGTTTTATTGATTTATGTATGTATGTGTTGAATGTTTTTATTTAAAAAAAGATGCAATAAAATATATTGTGTAGGTCAAACCCGATTCACTAAAGAAAGTATCTTTGACATTATCCAATGCATCTTCTGTATTAAACTTTAGTAACAAAACACAATCTTGTCCACTCATTCGTACAATGCATCTACAGTGACACGAGATACATTTTTCTTCATCCGGAATGTATGATATTTTTTCCTAATTACAAAGTGTTTTTTCGGACAATTATTGCATTTTTACGAACCATTATTTTGTAACTACGGGATATTATTTTGTAATTAGGAAATGTATTTCGTAAAATGAAATTTTATTTCGTAATAACGGAATATTCGTTTTGTAAAAAATATTATTTCACAATAAAACGAAATAACATTTCGTAAAAATGAAGTAACTTTATGTTATAATGAAATGATATTTCGTTCTTACGATATACATTTCGTAATAACGAAATAATAAAACAATATTCAGGATGAAAAATATGTATCTCGTGTCATGTAAGGGGCACCGTATTAGATTCAGATTGAAACATTTATTTATTTTATCGAAACAAGTTTACAAAAAAAATCAAAGGCGATACTAAAATACAAGATTGAAAAAGCCAAAACATTTATTAAAATTTCGAAATGCTTTTTTGACATTGGTCATGCACATAAATGGAGTGGTATACTTATCAAATAGACAAATTTGTTTTTAGGTTTATGATCCTTTATGAAAGTTTTTCCGAACGCTACAAAATGCATGGAACCAAAACAGTCCAATGATGTTGCAATTTCTGACAATATGAGCAAAGAAAATCGGACAAGTTAAAGAGAAAAAATATATATTGACAGCGGCACATCAATTAAATGCCGCCTTGTCCTTATATGTATGTCTTCAAGAATAAAATTACGCCCTGCTTCAAATTACAACGACATATAGAAAAGAATGAAAAATCTTCAAAAGCTGATAAAAGGATAGTTCTTATTTCTACTTCCCGGTCCGAAAAAATAGTCAAGTAAAATTCTTTGACATTTTCAAAGCAATATGTAAGTTTTAAAAGCATAATTCCTGACTATAATATAGTTTTTAATTTTAACAACTAATATGAACTAATTCTGATTGCCTCTTAAAATTTTTCATAAATATACGCTTACAATTTTGCATGATGTATGTGTTTTTAAATATTATACGTTTGTATATATGAAATGTATTTGAAAAATGAAAGAGACGTTACTAAAATATTTAAAGTGAATTGAACTGAAAATAAAATTCTTGACTTACCCAGTGTAACTGAAGCTGTTGCGAGCAGAAGCACCACTACAATGTTCATCTTTAAGGGTTAGAACGTTGCATCTCTGTCTACACTGCCTTTTATAACCGGTGGAAGGTCCTAGACGACAAAGAAAACGTCAGATAATAGATTTTCGGTGAATTAAAACTGCAGTTGCAATTAATGACCCTTTTTTTTCTCGTAGGAAGAGACATAAACGTCAATCTGAATCATTTCCTTATATATGATTACGATATTAATAAGTAAAGGTTTTTAAAAATGTCACCAAAATGGTTCTGATTGCAATTCATCCGAAAACATATCATGTAATGGATAATGAATTTGCAGCACATGCACATGCACAGCTATGAATATTTATGCCCCATCCATCTGTCGGTATGCAGTATAATCCCCGGTATAGAGTCAGTAAATTTTCAGTAAGCACCCTTTTGAACAATTAATAGTACTGTTCAAATGGAACAGGTCCATTTTAGAAATTCAGTGGAGGCTGGATTTTGAAGAACGGAGCAGAAACATAAACAAAATATATATTACATAACGGTTTTTCAAAAGTATTCATCTGCTTGTTTTCTCGACGCGGTCATTAAAAGGTCGTTTTTGACCGGAAGTTGGTAACTTTTCCACCGCAAATGAAACGACAATTAGAATGTGTAACATATTTTTGAATTGAGAAATTTACCCTGTAAGGTACCATTTGATTGGATGATACCGAATAAAAAAGGTCAATAAAATTTTCTTGCGTTTTCTGTTTTTCTTGAATGGATTTATAATTTTAGAATGTAAATAGTTCATATCTTTCAACATTATATGTTGTTACCGTCAAACTAATGTTAATTATAAGTGTAAAGTAATTATACTTTCTCGACCAGTGAATAACGGTCAATATTTTGAGTAACATATTTGATAAGAAAAACAAGGATTACATTTGTTTTAAACAATTGGGTAGAAAATGTGTAAGCAGCCGGTTGAAATTTAGTGATGTTTAGCTCTATTCTTATGTCTATTCAAGACCTGTGTGCGAAAATATTTTGTTGTTTACAAAATATAATAGAACCTTTATGGACTTGTTATACATTGAATATGATGAGATATTCACTATATGGAAGAAATATTGACCTCAACTGACTTATCAGTCAATATTAATTCCATATGGTGATTATCACATCATATTCAATGCCTTACAAGTGCATAATTGAATAATACCACAGCATCAGACCGAGAACCATCGCTGTATACTACAATTGGAAGTGTGCTTAAGGGGGTTCACTGCTGAAAATCAAAATAACAAGATATTTTATTTTACCCTATTTTTTTTATAGAGACTAACATATTGCTTTTTAATTTCTGCAAAAATAACGATGGATCGATGACTTAGCTATCTCGCAATATTAATCTTTATTGATACACTATCAAATCAAGATGCTAAATGCAGAATTAGCTACAATTTTGGTATTGTAAACTTTTATGTATATGGTATCAATTTTCCATCTTTTTTGATATAGTATGTCATACTTTAGGATGAAAAATTAGGGATAGTGGTATTTTTTTACCACCTTAATAAATCTTACGCTCCTTATTATTATCCCACCCACTTTACTAAAATTCTTTTTTTTTCAATTTTTGCTAAATGATTTAATTCATGATAAAGGAATAACACGGTTTTTGAGATATTTGTCCTACAGTTTAATTATAACATTTGTTTAAGAACGCAAAAAATAAAAATAAAAATGGGGGCCAATGTGCATAATTATAAGAAAGAAATGAAATAAAAACTGACAGAATGTGTTTTTTTAGACTTTGACGAGTTTGAGGTATGACGGTATAGGTCTGAAACAAAGAACTGTAACAGGAACTTGTAATAATTGTATTTTTATATTCTAACAATTAGTATTGTAATAAAGTTTTAATTCAGTAAAAATATTAAACACTTTTTGAGAAATGACTATTTGTGTACCCCTACCCCTATTTCGGCATAAGGCAAAGTATGTCAATTTAGTAAAAAATATGATGTTAAATATATTTGCTTAAAAATGTATCTTTTTTTGCACTAAAATATTGCAGAATTATGTAATTGCCGTGTAAAAAAGAATTTGTTTAAAAGTCGCTACTTTTATTTTTTCAAATATTTGTCCATTTTACGAAGAAATATCCGCCATGGCAATGATGTGTAAATTTTAGATTGTTGTCATTAATAGAAAAAAGATAGGTCTCAATACAGTTAGTACAGTCATTAATTCTATTATGATACTGTAGTAGTGCAAAACAATTACGATTTATATTTCTTTGTTTAGTTCAGTTTAACTGCTTCTTAATTGTTTATCATTTTCATTTTACAATAACATTTTAAGAGCCTATCTATATCCATATTCATGATACCGGATAGTGTCTGAATTTAATTGGATTATTGAAATGTTTGTGGCGTTTTGGCTGCATCGCAAATTTAGATTGAGAAATACGAACTTGTGTTCATATTGGCAAGATAATTATGAGTTTAACTAAAATACATCAATGAGACTGATGAAGCACTGTTTATATCCGTATTAAATGCCAATTAAAATGAATGTATGACAACAATTTTATTATTTCCTTTGTTTATTCTATCATGTCTAAACAAATCAAAATATCATTCTAAACTTTTTTTTCATAAAATAAATGGATGACAACGGAGAATCATGTGACTTGAATTTCATAGTTGCTGCAACGGACAAAATGTTCATTGATCATCTAAGCATGTTTCTGGTAACTTGCCTACGTTATTTTGTTTCCAAAAACAGACACCAATTTTTATAATAATCATCCTTGCTTTCATAGCTTTTTTCAAACACTTTAAAATTTCTCCTGTATGCTGAATGTCAACAAGGATATTTTATGATGTAATTTGAATCAAATTGAATCAGAGTATCATTTTTGTTAGTATGTCCATTGTACAGAGTTTTAGATCTAGTCTTCTAAGTAGATATTATTATACCTGGCCCAATTTAACCAAATTCAGAAGTCTCATGTCTACTTCAAAGAAATCTGTTATTGTCAAGCTCGCTAAGTTCATACATCTTGCAATGAAGATTCGAAATAATCATAGTTAATTTCTTTTTGCTATAAGCAGTAATGTAAAAATTGTTTGTACATTACATATATTATAATGTATTCTAACGTTTGCTTAAGATTGATTGAGTCACGTTTATTATATTATATTATTTTTTTTCATACTTTTCTATGAAATAATGTTAAAACAAACCGCCAGTGAGAGTTTGGCGAGGACATGTATTTGTCTATGCCAATAAAAATTTTGACTTTGACTTTGATAATTCCACGGAAGTGTAATTATATAAATGCATTCTCCTAAAGTTTGTGTACTTAATTTATATAAATCATACAGAAACATTAAATTTTATATGCATTTGATGTCAAACGGTCAGCTTTTCTGGACAGAACAAGGTTGCCTTTTACAAAGAATAAAAAGGCTGAGTGACATATTTACATTCGAAGATATTCGTAAATTTTCGCGTGGTGCGGACCTGGTAATCCAAGACTACATCCAAGATGGCCGCCATAAATTCTTTTCAATGAACATTTTAAGTTCAGATGTGGCAGTTTTGTTTAAGAAATAATTTATGGCTTGGAGTTCCAAAGTAAATCATTTCGCCCGGCTAACTACAACTACCTTTTTTCAGTTCGACGGTAATGTGTAAAATGGCATAAATATTGGCTGACTGTGACATTATGCAGAAGACGTCAGATTTAGAACCTAAGAGAAGACGTCAGATTCAGAACATAGTTTTTTGTTAGGTTCTGAATCTGACGTCTTCTGCATAATGACATAGTCAGATATTTATTATATTTTATGTATTAGATGAGTAAACTTATATATGTTTGTATAATATAGTTATGTATGATATCTTGAATGGTGGCCCAAAATAGGGGGGTGAATTCCACAGCTAATATTTTTGCCAATTTACACATTTTGCATGGATATTACCGGTATTCATTTTATAGTTAACATCAAATTGACATACACCACTGAAGACTTTAAGGTCAAAATCAAGGTTATTTCAAGGTCAAAATACAAAGAAATCCCGAAAATTTGATATGTCATCTATATTTTGCTTATTTTAAAAGATCTTTTATGGTTTTAATAGCGATAGGTTAATTGTCATATGCATACGCTATCAATCTCATCTTATTGTATTTGTAAAGAGTAGTTCTATAGTTTGTACACGCAACTAAGTTTTATAACAGTTAATGTTTTTCAAGATGACCGCCATAAATTGTTGTTGCCATGTAATAATTCAACATTCTATTGCTTGATTAAGTTTGCTGGATATTATTTTATTATAATGTACACTTCATTGACATGCAATATTGATCACTTTAAAATCATTGTCAATGTAAGTTCAAAGTCAAACTACAAAAGAAACTAAAATAATTTCTCTCACCCGATACAGGAAGACTCTTTATCTTCAATTTGGCTTTACAAGTGATAGTATAATTGCCAAATGAATTCTCTTTCAGTCTAAAACGTTATTTTTAAAACGTTACTCTGTGCATGTTTTCCAATATGGCCCTAATGATTTGTTGTTGCAAATACAAAATTAATGTATCATGTTTTGATGTTCAAACGAGACGAGACTATGACACCTTTGAATCTTGGGTGTTCTTTCAGCATTGTAGTAAATATAACAGGTGAACAGGGAAGCGGCTATGTTGCCCAAAAAGCGATTTTGAACGGACGCATATACTTCGAAATATTCTGTCAGCACTTGAGTGCTTTGATTCTTTGACCGGCGACCAGACACTATCAAATTTTCAGAACACAAGGAAGCAAACTATAGCAGACGAAATATTTATTAAGATGGAGAGAACTATATAAAACACACTCATTAATACAATTTAATTAATAATCACATGGCTGTCAATTCTGCGGAAACTCGGCTGCCTGAAAAAGAAAACAAAGTGAACTGTAATAAAGCAGTGTCAAAAATATTTTACGAACATTTCAGCATTTCAGTTATCTACAGGAGGGCAATTTCAGTAAGCCATCGCTTTTTGAATAGACCAGTACTAAATCCTCATCCTTCGTAAGAAACTGCAAACTTTCTCACATAAAACAGTCAGGTCAGAAGTGAGGCTCGAACCCTTGACCCACTTTTTGACAACTCTTACAATGGCAGTTCCTCTTGTGTGAACAACTTTTTTAAACAAACGCTTACAATAGCAAGTTCCTCGTGTGGGAAACGTACAATGAGTCGTGTTAACAACTTTTGAAACGAACGCTTACAATGTTGGAACTAGTTTTTGAAACGAACGCTTACAATAGCAAGTTCCTCGTGTGGGAAACGAAGACTTACAATGAGTCGTGTTAAAAACGTTTTAAAACGAACGCTTTCAATGTTGGAACTACTTTTTGAAACGAACTCTTACAACATCAAGTTCCTCATGTGGGACTACTTTTTTGAAACGCACGATTACAGTAGCAAGTGTACTCTCGAAAAAAAAGCTTACAATAGCAAGTTCCTCCGCTACAACTTCCACTTGATCGTCCAATCAGTTGACAGTGGCTATTGCAGGCACTACTGCCAAACCAATCTTCCATAATACCACCACATGTTATACGCTTTACTCTGTGTGCTCTATATTCATCTAAAATTAGAAGGGAATTAGTATTAATTTATGTTACATAGTCCGTCATCATCATGTATTAGTAAATATTAACAAGTATACTATTGACATTGATTCTAGTAGTCAATAGTACTTATTACTTTTTTTTACCTCACCTGTGCATTTTTGTCTGGACTCGTTTCCGCAACGTTTGCAGTTTATTTCCGCAATCCTATATACACTAGGGCCATGTTGTTCTGAGTTTGGGAGTCTAGAACATGTACTAGTCCTTCCCCAAAACGATGTTAAAGCTGCTCGCTCTCAGTTCAGGTGAAAATTTTTTTTTTACAAAAATGATATATTCAAGCATAAAATGTAAAAGTAAATGCTAACATCAACAAGGAAAGTAAAATTCTAGGTAGCAATTTGCGAAAATCAATTGAAAGTGTTGGTGGGCTTTGGTTTAACGAGGAAAAATTTTCAACGTTCTACAATCGATGTACAAAAATGTTAAGTCAAGAGTTAAGACTCGAGATATGTTAAGTGAAAGTTTTATATGCTCACTCGGCGTTTGACAGGAAGACTGGCTTTCACCTTTTCTTTTCTCAATTTACCTTAATGATTTAGAGGAAACCTTCATTTTAAATGGCCACAAAGGGATTAATATAGGAATGATTAAACTTTTAATTTCTATTATATGCAGATGATATAGTAATAGTTTCAGAAAATTTAGAGGATTTGCAGAAAGGACTATTTCTACCTACGAATTACTGCGATAAAGGGAAATTGACTGTAAATGTCCAAAAACAAAGGTATTAATTTTTTTTTAAAAGGGGGAGAATAAATAGAAACATAAAAATCATGTATGATAACACCAAAACAGAAATTGTTGAAAAGTTTACCTATCTAGGAATAGTTTTTACATCAGGGGTATCTTTTTCAGAAACATACGAATCCCTGTCGGTCCAGGTTTTAAAAGCAATTTACAAGATGAAAAGATATTTGTTGAAATTTACTGATATAGACATAAAACATGTTTAGAACTTTTTGATAAACTGATAAGCCGTATACTTAATTATGGATGTGAGGTCGGGGGGGGGGGTAAATGAGACAAAGAAAATAGAAAACACACACCTGCATTTTTGTAAAAACCTTTAAGCGTAAAATTACAAATACAAAACAATTTGATATATGGTGAACTCGGTAGATTGCCGCTGAAGTACGATCGAATAATCCGAGCCATTAAATACTGGCTGGAACTTTTAAAATGTGAAAATGTGAAGTACATTAAACAAGCCTACAATATGATGTAAGATGATTTAGAACGAAAACCAAATAGCATAGGGCTATTTCTGTTAAAACTATACTAGAAAATTCGGGGTTCAACAACAAGTAGGAAATGAAAAATTATTTATCTAACAACTTAAATTTAAGTTCCGAAATTTATTGAATTGTTAACCTGCGAAAATAACAATTTGATTTAAGAACTAGCGATCTATACATTTAAAGCTTTCGAACGACAAAACACTATGTTCGACTAAATATATAACACTTTCCTCCGCTCATTAAAATCTGCCAATTACTGTTATACTACAAGGGAAATAACCCGTTAAAGGATATTTTGTTTGAATACCTACATAGTTTTAATGTAACAATAACACTGTCTAAATGTTCTGTACGCATCATTGACCATTTCTTCTGCTTTGTATCCACCATTGACTATTCATGCAATTATATGTGCTGTACATTTACTGTCAACTCGCAGGCATATCGCCTTTTGGTTGAATAAACTATCTATAAAAGTCTAAAAATTCTATGTTGTTATTCAAAATGAGGCTAATATCAACAATATCATTGACTTGCGTAGAGATACAAAACTGTGGCAATAACCAAAGAACTCATGTAACTTTAATACGAAGAAGTTATTCGTAATTCACATAATTCTGATTAAATACTTACCCGCCAATACTGTTGCAAGACATAGACAAACTAATAAATAAACAGCGCACAATCGTGTGTTCTTCATTTTCAAAAGGCTGAAATAGAGTACGTTTTAAATTATTGCACATGCATTCCATTTTGTGAAACAGACAACGTATTGTGAATGTTTAAACTAAATAAAGGACGGTTTAGCTAAATAAAGGATGGTTTAGCTAAATAAAGGATGTTTAAGCTAAATAAATTTACGAAATACGTTTTGTACTCACGAAACGTTTAGTAAATATATTTTAAAAACAAGAAGATATGTGCAAACTTACCTTTCGAGAGTTTAAGTGAGCTGCAAGCTGGTTTCATTTAATTTATAGTGAAAGAAGGCACTCCCGCACTGACCATGCTGACCGCATCCTATTTACTGTTTAAAAATTTGATTGAAATGTCTGGTTACAATAAATATACCTACAGAAAATAACAACGCAAAAACAACACGCTATTGACTAAACAACCTATTTAATTCAAACTTAATTACAGTATTTACATATTTCAACAGGCAAGAACAAACGCATGACAAAATTCATTTATTGCAGTGCGCCTCAACTCAACATGGTGTGACACAACTGGAATAACAAAATACAAATTTTACCTATATGTTTATTTTATAGGAAACGCAGCCACTCGTGTTAGAATAGTGAAAGTACAGTAACAATCCTACGTGGGCTACTGATGACTTCTCTTCAATTATTGCCCCATTATGACTTAAAACTCAGAGAAATAGTGGTTTCCGAACACATGTGCATCTGCATGGAAATCATTAAAATACGACCTTTCTACATTTCACACTCGCAATGTAACTGAGTAGCACAAAGAGGGAGCATCCGTAACCTTTGGACACATATCTAGTTTTGTGCTCTATAACCGTTTAGGAAGTATAACTCTGACATGTTGTAAAATCCTATGCTTTAATGGTAAACCATCTTATACTTACTACTCACGGAAATGTTACCGATGACTGCACGCCATAGAGCTTTCCTCTGCTCTTCATGTTTGAGAGAATGGCAACATACACTTCCACATAAGAAACACTTTACATAATTCTCTTTGCACAGCAAGTGCAGTCATAAGTAGTCTTATAATTTACGAAACAATGCAACCAGGGATTTGACGGATAGTTTGTCATATTTGCAAGTTCAAGAACACCTTGCGATTTGCCATTTCTTGGTTTCATTAAAAAAGATCGTTACAAAATGCAAAAAGTATAATTGTCCGGTTTGATACGTTTTATGGATCTGATATTTTTTTAATCGCCCTTCCAAGAAATTGTCCCGTTGGTCTCCACGTCGAATACTAAGTAAATTATTTAAAATGTAGTACAGCTCATTCCTGAACGATTTTCGTTAGTGTTTCTCTTTGATTTCTTATAGTCCCGGCCGACCCCGGGATATCTCCCTGGGTGAACTTGCCAAGACTGCTGACAGGCGGTTACGTTACAGTGTCTTAAGCTTAGGTTTTCTTTCAAAAACTTGTTCTAACAATGTGTGACAATCATGCAGTTAATGGTAGTGTCCCCATGTGATATGGTTTTTAGATGCTATGTTTTATATCTGACTAGCGAGATTTCCTTCTTCTTGTTTTGGGAAACAAGTAACTGAAATATTTGACAGCATTAAGAACACCCGCAAAGGGAGGCAATAGTGAGAAAGCCCTCGCCATTACTTTACGGCCGCAATCGCCGAAAGAGAGTGATAAGCGATAATGTAATATCACCCATTTTACAGGCACTCAGCCAGTAGTTAAAGACACGCATGTATTGAACTGACATCGTAATTGGACTGCGCAATGATTTCTATGGAAGACAATCACTGCCAAAATTGCATCGTGCTTTCTGACATTTCATTTTAACTTGTACATTGTGTAGTCTTTTATTACATGTAAGATTATGCTTTGTTTTATGTCATCAAATGATTTCTGCATGTTGGATTATGGTTTCTTTCAGCCAACAAAAAGTTTATTCCTTATGTTAAATGCTTCCTTCCAAAACTGAAGTGCTTCATTCTTAGCTCTACTTCAAACTTTATTTAGCATATAGAATCTAACGATTGTGTTTTATTGTTTACTTCTATCTGCTAACCCTTAATTCGCCATGTCTTGTCCATTCATTTTACATTCAGAACCTACAGTACATGCATGCACAACGAAGCAAGCATAATATAAAGTTTCATTATTACACCAGGTGGCGCAGCTTAGATTAATATTCGGTAGTTTCCGTAAAAATAACGATATTACGCAGCTATGGAAAGACTTCCTTCCTTGTACTAATACTTTAGCCTCTACATGTTGTTGAAATGACAGAGTTACTAATTTGATCTCACCTGTCACGTAGTGTTATGGTGAGTTTTTAGAATCCACACGTGTCCGTCGTTGGCCATCGTCGGCTGTCGTCGTCAACAGATCTTGATTCAGACGACCTACTGGACTAATTTCAACCAAACTTTACATGATTTTTATGGATGGTTCCCTTCAAAACGTGTTCAAAGAATTCCATTCCATGCAAAATTCGTGTTGTCATGTCAACCGTAAGGAAAAACGTTAAAATTCTTCTTTTGCAAAACTGCAAGACCTAGGTACTAGTGTAGCATGTTCTAGTAGACTTTTACCAAGATTTTTTAAATGATACCCTTGAGGTCAAAATTGACCCTGCCCGGGGGTCAATTTTTTACGCATTGACTTACATCGAAAAATGTGTTAAAAAATCCTACTGTCTGAAACATCAAGATCTACAGTATAAACATTTATAGCTACTTGGTGCGTGTTTAGCGGACCTCTGCTTGTCTAAAAACGCAAGGCTTATATTAAGATCTTTGCTGTATAGCATGGTCTAGAGACCTCTACCAAGATCATTCAAATTGTGTCCCTGTGATAAATATTGGTTCTGTCCCGGGAGTCACTTGTTTCACATTGACTTATATAGGAAAAACTGTTTAAAATCTTGTCAAAAACCACAAGACATAGAGATTAGATATTTCGTGGGTCATGCCCCTTGGGTTGACATGGACCCCGGGGCTCACTTATTTTATATTGACTTATACATGAAGAAATTGATACAACATGTTCATAATCACAAGGCACAAAAATAAATCTCACCAGAGGCTTAGATGTAGGTGCAAAACATACAGGCTTTCCATAGGAATGTTACTGTTGATGCATGATATGATTAGATTTACGGAAACTACCAAATATTCATATAAACAGCGCCTCCTTGTGTAATAATGAAACTTTATATTATGCTTCCTTCGTTTTGTTTACTGCTTGCTTACACGCGTATACTGTAGGTTCTTAATGTAAAAGGAACGGACAAGACGTGGTGAAATAAGGGTTAGCAGCAAGAAAATATACAATGAAACGTAATCATTCTGCCCCATATGCTAAATAAAAATGCTAAATAAAAATTAATGTACAGTTAAGAATGAAGAACATAGGCTGTGAAATGTAGTATATCTACTTAAACTACTTATTGGCTGAAAGAAAGCATTATCCAGCATGAAGAAATCATTTGATGACATACGACAGCATATTCTTACATGTAATAAAAAACTACAAGTTCAAATATCAGAAAGCAAGATGCAATTTTGGCAGTGATTGTCTTCCATAGATTTCATTGGGTACGCTCTACTCCATACATGACTGAATAGGGTTATAAGTTAATAATCGCTCGGTGTCTTAGATGGGGGTATAAAAGAAACTTCATATGCTTTTTATATACGTGTACAATTTAAAGTAAATAGATGAATCGACAGCAAGTTTTGTAATACGAAATCTATAAAGCACTAAGCAAATCGCTGACATTCTGAACCGCCAGAGGCTTTCTTCTATAGCATTAACTTCGGCAAAAGGAACAGAAGTTAACATTCATAATATGAACGTGAAAACGGATTTGAAAGCACATCTGTTACGTGGCAGAGAAAATTATTAAGAAAATCATTGAACTGTAAAGCTTATCGAAACTTTGTACAACTTGTGTGTATGCACAGGTCGTGGTTACCACTATCTTTACTGTAACAGTATCACGTGGTCGATCAGATTGGGAATGGTAACTTTTTTATCGCTATTTCTGATATTCAGGGTCCGTACATTACATACAAACCAGGATCTCAGTCTTTGCAAAATACATCCCCAAAGTTCAATAGGAACAAGAGCTGTCCATGCTTCCAAAGAGGTGTCTCAGTCTGTGACCCTTATCTTCAAGGTGTGGACCCGATACTTGCGCATGATACTTTATCTCCATGTGCAGAACATTTTGAAATCTTTCAATGTATAACAAAGTTACAATCCGGACATGAACATGTGCATATATACATGTAAGATTCTAAACTGTCGGACCTGTAAGTGTGACCATGACCGCCGACGCAGGACTTGCACGTAAAAGGTCATCTCCATGTGTTCAACAATTGTGCCATGTAACTTTAAAATCCTTCCAGTCTTGACAGAGTTACCATTCAATAACGATTAAACTCTTAAGAGTGACCTTGACCTTTGAGGTAAGGTCATGGGTGTTATACGCGACACGTTGTCTTGATGTGCTGAACATTTGTGCCAAGTTATTTTAAAATCCATCAATGCATGACAAAGTTACAGTCCGGAAACGAATGTGAGGATATATACAGGATTCCATTACCTTTAAAATCTAAGTGTTAACTTGACATTTGATGTAGGATATGTTGGTTTTGCATGCGACACTTTGTCTTGATGAGCTAAACATATGTGCCAAGTTTTTTTAAAGTCTTTCAATGCAAGACAAAGTTACAGTCCGGACACGAATCTAAGCATTAATACAGGATTCCATAACCTTACAACTCTAAGTGTGACCTTGACATTCAAGGTAGGGGCGTGGGTTTTGCAAGTGATACGTCGACTTGATGTGCTGAAGATCTGTGCCATGTTATTTCAAAATCCTTCGATGCATGATAAAGTTACTGTCCGGACACGAATGTGTGAATATATACAGGATTCCATTACCTTTAAACTCCAAGTGTGACCTTGACCTTTGAGGTATGGACGTGGGTTTTACACGGGACACGTCGTCTTGATGTGCTTAACATTTCTGCCAAGTTATTTTTAAATCCTTCAATGCATGATAAAGTTACAGCCAGGACACGAACAAATGTAACGACTGGCACACGGACAATCTAACATATGGATACTTATGTGGCTACTCTATTGTTCTCTCTATTGTTCTTTTAGACACGTAAGAGAAAAAATAGCCACGAAAGAGCTTACTGAATGATTGACATCAAAGAAGATTTATTGTAAACTATTGTTCCTTTAGCCACGTATACTCGGACTGACAGACGGACGGACGTACTAAAAATTGGCAGTTGTGTGGCTATTCTTTTGTTCTCTCTATTGTAATTTTAGCCACATAAGTCCCAAAATAGCCACATAAGACATACAGAATGAATGTTATCAACGATAATTTACTGTTAAATAGTGTTGCCATAACCACTAAACCCTGCACTTTTTGGGCGCGGACGGACGGACGGTGCGATTTTAATATGCCTACCTTTTTGGGCATAAAAATTCATCATTCGTACTAATTTATATATTGTAATTGCAATTAAATACATATATTTATTTCTGATGTCGCCTTAATAATATCGTATTCTTCTGTTCTTTTCTATTGGGAAGAGCCGTCCATTAACAGTTGCTAGAACTTGTGCTTTTGTTGTGTTGTGTCATATGTCTGTGCTTTTGTGTACTGTCTGTACTCGTATTTATGTATAATTATGCAATAAAACATATGATTAAAGTGATATTAGAGGAAAAAGGCGTTTCGAACTGGGTTTTGTTAAATTTAGTAAAAGTATTAAAACAATCCATTATCTACCATAATGCAAATGCTCCGCTCCGGCGTTAAAAAAGTAGTCCGACAGAAAACAATGATTCCTTTCACAGATGTGATGAAATATATAAATTTTGAAATTTTCTGTGTATTTTAGACTAGTAACTAGAGCTCCATACATGCTATTAAACCGTTCAACCTTGGGTGTTCTTCCTGCTTTGTCGTACATGTAAATATAACGGGTGATTAGGGAAGCGGCTTTGTAGCTCAAAAAGCGATTGTAACGGACGTAAATACTCCGAAATCATCTATGAGCCACATGTTGTCAGCACTTTGAGAGCTTTGATTCTTTAATTGGCGGCCAGAAACTTTTTTTTCAGAACACAAGAAAGCAAACTAAAGGCGAACTATTTATTGAGATGAAGAGATCTATATAAACACACTAATTACAAATTAATTAATAATCACACGGCTATCACGCGGCGCCACCTCTATTGCTTGGAAAAGAAAACAAAGTTTTCTTTAATAAAGCAGAGTCAAAAATATTTTACGAACATTTCAACACCATTTCAGTTATTTACAAGAAGGCAAATGTTAATAAGCCACGTCTTCATGAGAAACTGCCAACTCACATAAACTAGTCAGGTCGGTAGTGAGGTTCGAACCCATGACCCACTTTTTGAAACGAACTTTTACAATGGCAGTTCCTCTTGTGTTAACAACTTTTTGAAACGAACGCTTACAATAGCAAGTTCCTCTTGTGTTAAAAACTTTTTGAAACGAACGCTTACAATGGCAGTTCCTCTTGTGTACTTTGGAAACGAACGCTTACAATGAGCCTCTTGTGTTAAAAACTTTTTGAAACGAACGCTTACAATAGCAAGTTCCTCGTGTGGATAACGAAGACTTACAATGAGTCGTGTTAACAACTTTTTTAAACGAACGCTTACAATAGCAAGTTCCTCGTGTGGGAAACGAAGACTTACAATGAGTCGTGTTAACAACTTTTTGAAAAGAACGCTTACAATAGCAAGTTCCTCGTGTGGGAAACGAAGCTTACAGTGAGTCGTGTCAAAAACGTTTTAAAGCTAACGCTTACAATGTTGGAACTATTTTGAAACGAACTCTTACAACATCAAGTTCTTCATGTGGGACTACTTTTTGAAACACACGATTACAGTAGTAAGTGTACTCTCGAAAAAGAAAGCTTACAATAGCAAGTTCCTCCGCCACAACTTCCACTTGATCGTCCTCTCACTCTACAATGAGCATTGCAGGCTCCACTGCCAAACCACTCTTCCATAATACCACCACAGGTTACACGCTTTACTCTGTGTGCTCTATATTCATCTAAAAAAGGAAGGGAATTAGTATTAATTTATGTTACATAGACCATGGTCATATATATGTTTTAGTTAGTATCAACAAGAACAATATTATAATTTATCCTAGTACTTGATAGTACTTAGTACTTGCTTACCTCATCTATGCTTATTTTTGTCTTGACTCGTCTCAACGACAGTGTGAACTTGTTATTGAAACCTCTCGCCAAATCCCGGTCCTGATTCCACTTGAAAAATTTTGCAGTTTATTTCTACAATTATGTGTACGATGCAAAGGTAGACTGCCTTCCAAATACTGTTAAAACGGATAACAGATCGAAAAAGAACTTTTGAATTTTATGTCGTTATCCAAAATGAAGCTAATATCAACAATATCATTGATTGGCGTAGAGAACCAAAGAACTCCTGCAACTTTGATATGAAAAAAGTATTCGTAATTCACATAATTCTATTTAAATACTCACCGGCCAAAGCTGTTACAAGGCATAGACAAACTAATAAATAAACAGCGCCCAATCGTGTGTTCTTCATTTTCGTACGGCTGAAATAAAATATTTCATTTTGCATTCCATTTTGCGAAACAGGCTATGAATTATGAATGTTTAAGCTAAATAAAGAATGTTTAAGCTAAATAAGGGGTATCTAAGCTAAATAAAAGATGTTTAAGCTGAATAAAGGATCTTTAAGCTTAATAAAGGGTTTATGAAATACATTAAAAAAATTGCATTTACGAAACGCTTAGTATATCAATTCAAAAGAATCTTAACATTAAAATAAATACAATGTCGAATGTCACTTGATTATTTCTATAACAAGATAAATACAAACTTACCTTTCTGAGTTTAAGTCGGCTTCAACCTGGTTTCATTTTATTTATAGTGAATTAATTAAGGAAATCCCGCACTGACTATTATTCTGACCGCATCCTGTCTACTGTTAAAAACTTTGACTGATATGTCATGTTACAAAATATATACCGTGACATAGAAAACAAGCACAAAAAAAGCAACACGCTATTGGTTAAAACATCCTATTTAAAGTCCCAGGATCTTTTTTCTGTATTCACTTATATTGTAACATAAATATACTGATAGGACGATGATATAATCATGTTCTATTCACTGTAAAACGATGTTTACATATTCATTTCTCTTGTATTCTGGTCGCTTTTCCGCGAAAAGGAGTTGTCAGGAAGCCTTTTTAATTTTTTTTTGTAATATCATTGAGAAAATACAGCTCTTTATTTCTAACATGTACATCGGTTTAAAAAAGGTTAAGTTATGCATGTTTTTGGTACAAATAAAGGTCATTTCCACCGGTAAGACATCTGGTTTGGTAAAAATAAGAGCTATTTGTAAATGTGGTACAAATTTTAACAGGCAAAAAATACACCTGACAAAATTCATTTACTATGATGCGCCTCACTGAGCTCAGCGCATGTTTGAAGTCGCGTTTCCTATATAATAAAATACTAATTTTAACGATATGTTTATTATATAGGAAACGCAGCCACTGCTTAGAACAGTGATTAAACTCATATAGGAAGTACAATAACCATGCTACTACACGGACTACAAATGACCCCATTTCAATTTATAAATCTTCAATTATGGCCTCTTTATGACTTAAAATTTCAGATAGTGGTTTCCTAACACATGTGCATCTTTATGGAAATCATTAAAATACTGACTTTCTACATTTTACACTTGCATGATACCACAAGAAAGGAGCATCCGTTAACTTTGGACACATTAGCTAGGACACATATCTAGTTTTGTTGTTTTACAACTTGAGGAAGAATATAAATCTGACATGTAAAACCCTATGCTTAAATGGTACACCATCTTATTTATTACTCACGGAAATGTTACCTGCACGCCATAAAGCTATTCTTTGCTCTTCATGTTTGAGAGAATGGTAACAAACTTCCACAAAATATTAACATAATCTCGCTTTGCAAAGCAAGTGCAGTCACAAGAAGTCATGTTATTTACAAAACAATGCAACCAGGGATTTGACGGGTATTATTTCGTACTTGTAAGTACTTTCAAGAACACCTTGCATTTTGCCGTTTATTGGTTTCGTTTAAAAAGATCGTTACAAAATTCAAGTATAATCATAGTGTATTTGTAAAATTTGTAAAAGTCAACAATTTGGCATATGATGAGATAAATCCATTCCTTTAAAGTTAAAAACTATTTATTATTAAAAAGGTCAAGTTTTTTTTAATTGTTCAGTATATTAAGAGAATACATGGGATATATTGTTCCAACAGAACGTCTGGCCTTTGTTCTTGTTTCAATGTTATAAGCTCACCTGAGCCAATTGATGGCTTACGACTGTCCACACTTGCAAACACTCTAGAGATCACATTTCACATCCAGTCAAAATAAAATTGATCAGAGTGTTGTCTCAATGATTTCTAGATCAAGTTCGGATCTGGGTTACCCGGAGTCAGAAACTAGGTCACACATTCAAATTAAAGAAGAAACTTGTTCACACTCTAGAAGTCTAATTTTATAACTAATCACCATGAAAATTGGTCAGAATGTTTTTGTCAGTGATTTCTCCGTCAAATTTGAATCTAGGTCACCTGAGGTCAAAAACTAGGTAACACATTCAAATTGTTAAGGAACATTGTTCACACTACAGAAGTCAAATTTTATAGCCAAACATCATGATAATTGGTCAGATTTTTGTCTTGGTCATATTGGAATGTTGGTTAACTGGTGTCAAAAAGTAGGTAACCAGGTCTGATCAACAAGTGGCATTCGAAAACCAATTATCACGAAAATTAGCCAGATTGTTCGTCTCAATGCTGATCTCTAGGTCAAAATAAAATCATGATCACTTATAGATCAAAGCTGATTTTATATCACATTAGGTCAACTCAGGTGAGCGATGTAGGGCCAATGTGGCTTCTCTTGTTAGCAGTTCTAGTCAAGTTAATAAAATCGGTCGATTTTATGTGTCTTTCTTATTTCATTTAACCTCTGAAAAATCGTGTTCCGAAGCTTAATACTATACATGTCTTCAGTTCTTCCTTTTATGCAAGCCATCATTATTTCTTTTGGCAACGCCATCTTCTTTTTTCTTCGTCCGCAGCAACTTTCCTACTTGTAATAAGGACATACAATGAAAAAATAGTATCTAAATGAAAAAAATAGCAAAATATGGCATTCACTGGTTTACTTAAAAACATTGATATTTAAATGTTTATACTTATGTGTTCCTAGTGTACATTGTACTTCAATCTCAGTGCTTACCTGGGGTCGTATGTTTAAATTTCGGCAGCGGCATTTGATCGCGAGCTCCAAAACCCCTTCCGTATCAGAACTACAGGAATCAGTCATCAAGAATTGTTCTATGATCGATGTAAAGTAAATAACTTGACAAAAGATTCCATAGCCACGTAAAATGAACGGTTACGCCTGCAGACAAAAAGTGCAATCTACGACATTTCTCGGGTCACTGTCGGTGTATTGGCCCAACACTAATAAGAAATAGATATCACCTCAGGTAGTTTTGTATTCATTTCTTTCCCGATTAATAAAGTCTTAAAAATGTTAAAATGTATCGAATTGCAAATTTATACAATCACATTCAGTGAACAACGAGGACAACGCGTATGTGATGCTTCGTCGTGTTGTTATTCAACTATACAGCTGATTAATTGTTTTATCAGATGTGGGTCACTTAAGCCGTGACCTTGACAGTTATAAAATGCTTTATCATAATCAGCTTGATAACTTGAGTAAAGTGTGCATATACATGAAATAATACATGTTACAAACAGGTCAGTTAATGTATGTTACTGAAGTATGTGGATTGTAACAACTGAAGCACTTTAAAACTCAATTTGTATCCTTAAACATATAGCGTATATATACTTATCAATGTGGAAGATAAAGCAGTATTTGGTCTACAATTATGAATTATTAAATACTTCGATAATCAAAAATAAAAAGCTTATTATATTTAATTAAGTGACTGACGACGTTAGCCAGGTTACGAACCTCGAAGATACATAAAGAATACATTGAAAAATTAACAATACGAGTAGTAAATATGGCGGAAAGTGTTTGGGATACACTTACAGGAACTGTGAAATGTTTGGTTCTTGTGTTATACTACTGGGTCGTTGCCATAGTGAAATCAGTACTGCCTGCAAGCTACCAAGCCAAGGATATATCTGGGGAAACTGTTCTTATCACAGGGGCAGGTAATCGTTAATTTACCTTTCGTACTCTATATATTTCGTACCAACTTAACTTCCGACTAATTGATGTGCGCGACGGGAGGGGGTGTGGGGGGGACATTTCCAGCTTCGACTCCCGCAGCCGATCGGACTCTTGAGTGATATTTTGACAGTTTCATGCTGAATCTTGTCTAAAGTCTTGTTCTTCCGATGTAAGCCGCCTGCTTGGATAAAACTGAAATAATCAGTTTAAACGGGCATTGCAACCTAATAAAAGAAATCGTCCTCTCATGTAATTAGATTTAATCCAGTTTCATTGTCTGATTCTTAAGTCGTTTAAATTCAAATGGTTGCAGCTCTTAATCACGCCAGATATTGTCCCTTAACTACTTGTTAAGCTTGTCTTTACATGGGGTTTCAATAATTGTGTTAGAATTTTGAGGCTCTGTATGCTGCCTTTCGTGATATATTAACACTCTCTAGAATTGCACAGTGTGCATTAAATGTTTTTGTTTCTTGCAGGCAGCGGTATTGGCCGCCTGATGGCTATACGTTTCGCAAAGCTGGGGTGTCGTCTTGTCTTATGGGATGTGAACCAGAAAGGAAATGAAGAAACATTGTCTAGGTGTAAAGAATATGGTATCTCAGTGAAAGCATATACGATAAATTTATGCAACAGAGATGATGTGTATGCTGTTGCTAACAAGGTAATAGGAAACACACCCTATTTATATTAAATCGTGAAGCGTAGTCCTGATCGAGTGATGGACAATAAATCGTTCTGTAATTTATTTCTGACATTTTATGCAGTATGTGTATACATTTTTGGACTTTCCTTTTTCATATATATGTTGTGATTTTGTCATCACGGCAACACAAGTGTATCGGCACCTGTCGGAAGTGTACCTGCCTAACCACGTCTAGACAGGAATTCTGCATTACATCCAAAAATTATTCCAAATAACTCTTTTTAACTAAATCAAATCCACAAGAATCACAGATATATGATACATGGAACGTTTCTGCTCTCTTTCATTGCAAGCATTTATGCATTCAATTTGTATTTCTCATTTTGCCACATATTTATGAAGTTGTACTATTTAAAAACGAAAATATTAAAATATATTGAATTATGAATGTTTCAAGCTGTTAATTCTCATTTTTAGGTGAAACAAGAGCTAGGCCAAGTAGACATTTTGGTTAACAATGCTGGTATAGTAACAGGAAAGAAATTCATGGACAGTCCGGACAATATGATACAGAAAACCATGGAAGTAAATGTCATGGCTCATTTCTGGGTAAGTGTTTAAAGTCCCGGGAACACTTCGGAAGTCATGGCTCATTTCTGGGCAAGTGTTTAAAGTCCCGGGAACACTTTTGAAGTCATGGCTCATTTCTGGGTAAGTGTTTAAAGTCCCGGGAACACTTTGGACGTCATGGCTCATTTCTGGGCAAGTGTTTAAAGTCCCGGGAACACTTTGGAAGTCATGGCTCATTTCTGGGTAAGTGTTTAAAGTCCCGGGAAAACTTTGGAAGTCATTGCTCATTTCTGGGCAAGTGTTTAAAGTCCGGGAACACTTTGGACGTCATGGCTCATTTCTGGGCAAGTGTTTAAAGTCCCGGGAACACTTTGGGCGTCATGGCTCATTTCTGGTCAAGTGTTTAAAGTCCCGGGAACACTTTGGACGTCATGGCTCATTTCTGGGCAAGTGTTTAAAGTCCCAGGAACACTTTGGAAGTCATGGCTCATTTCTGGGCAAGTGTTTAAAGTCCCGGGAAAACTTTGGAAGTCATGGCTCATTTCTGGGCAAGTGTTTTAAGTCCCGGGAACACTTCGGAAGTCATGGCTCATTTCTGGGCAAGTGTTTAAAGTCCCGGGAACACGCCGGAAGTTATGGCTCATTTCTGGGCAAGTGTTTAAAGTCCCGGGAACACTTTGGACGTCATGGCTCATTTCTGGGCAAGTGTTTAAAGTCCCGGGAACACTTTGGACGTCATGGCTCATGTCTGGGCAAGTGTTTAAAGTCCCGGGAACACTTTGGGCGTCATGGCTCATTTCTGGGCAAGTGTTTAAAGTCCCAGGAGCACTTTGGACGTCATGGCTCATTTCTGGGCAAGTGTTCAAAGTCCCGGGAACACTTCGGAAGTCATGGCTCATTTCCAGGCAAGTGTTTAAAATCCCGGGAACACTTTGGACGTCATGGTTCATTTCTGTGCAAGTGTTTAAAGTCCCGGGAACACTTCGGAAGTCATGGCTCATTTCTGGGCAAGTGCTTAAAGTCCCGGGAACACTTTGGATACAAAATAACTTGGAGTTTTTATATTACTAAGAAAGGTTAAAATGACCATTGTTTGTGCGAAAAGCATTCCTAACGTTACCTTTTTAATCAAAGGTACATGCTATACATATATAGAAAAGGTTTCCAAAAGCAATTTTTGGAAAATTCGAGTTATGTTAATTTTTAGACTGAAATTGGGTCGTGGTCGGACGCGAAAATCGCCCGCAAAATGGATGTATCTGTACACAGTCGCCCATTTCGGGTTTCCTGAGATGCACAACGACATTCATTAATTGGTCTTGTGAGGAGTGTTTACTGTTTGGACACACTAGGAGGTCAGAAATTGTTCATTGTCGCAAAACATGTTATCAGCGCCCATTTCTTGTTTCCCTGAGATATACTTCGAAATCCATATATTGTTCTATTGTCATATATTGCTAGTTTCTGCTCAAGTTATGAAAAGGTTTACTTTTTACCCAATATGTTATTCACAGAATGACAGGTGTCATGTATCAAATACAGATCTAACTATGTATGTTCATGTAATGGTTCAGTCACACCGGACTAACAGACGTGTAACGGATAAAAAAGTGCAAAATAGCTTATCCGTTAGTGTCCGTTGGTTAATTTGTCCCCGTCGCTTCTCTTCGGCCTCGCGACGATGTAACAGCGCATGAAACGTACAATGACCGGCGAAAAACCTACATGCACCATACAACTGTTTCAAGACTACCGTATAATTAACTTACATACCTTTGAACGTATGGACTGATATTACCTTAAATTAAAGGATCATGTACCGGAGAAAACGCATATTTACCGTACAGAAACGGACAGTCCGAAATTGCACCGGTAACGTACTGTCTCAGACATTACCTACAGATACTTCGGTGCATCTGGTATCAAGTCCTTGTCCGTGACATCGGGTCAGGACATCACAAAAACTTATAACCTGACAAATATTGTTTTGAAATCGTACTCGTTCCTTAAAAGAAAATATATGGATACTTGTACAGTTCCGATATCGCGAAAAACTAGATGACTACAGTCTGCCTTTATCCATTATTATCGTTAAACTTTTGAACATTTTCAAAACTTCAACGCATTTAACGACACAAACGATATGACAAGGAATGAAAGACCTATAGAGTCATATTGTCAATACGTATGCGAACGGACGCCAACAGGTTTTGAAGAAAACTACCGGCCTTGCATGTCTGTTAGTCCGGTTTGATGAACTTAAAGCATACATTGCCGCATGTACGGGAAGTTTGTCGTTTTTACAATGTCCCTGAGATTTAACACCTGACACCTTCATGTCAAAGCTAATATTTATATAAATATTTAAAGTATTTCACTGTCTTAAATGATCATTACACCATTTGTGCACAATGCTTCCGAAATGATGCCACAGACATTACCGGTAATCTTCTCTGTAACTAGTCTGCACCTGCCATCGTATCAGGATACTACAAGACTTCTCCTGATTAAATTTTGTTTTGAATATGCCTAAAGTTATAGGATATATCGGAAAAACTTTACGTAATGTGCCTTTAATATATCAGGCTTTTGTTGTCTGACGGTTAAGGCATTTACTACCCGATGCAAAAAGACCACGGTCATTTTGTAACTATCAAGCTAAGCAGGTTTTTAGACATCCGGCTTGCTGTCCATTGTGTAGCTGTTTGCGCAGGTGGCTTTGATGAGTCCGTGAGATGTTGAACTAAGACCTTGTCTCGTGGTATCCATACAACCGTAGTGTGTCCTTTCTTTATAACAAGGCATGTTGTGCCAACAAGGTACTATCTTGATTAACTGTCATCTTTTCGGATATAATCAATGCCTGTTATTTGGCGGTTAGATCTGAAGAAGGTTTGATGTCATATTTACTGACATCACAAAAGTCAATTCTAATAACTACAGAAACAGTTATTATTTAACACCGCAGTTTAAAGCGCCATACAGTATATACATGTAACTTTTATTTCCTCCAAAATTGAAGAGCATAAGATACTATTTTAAGACTGCCTCAGAGTATTTCATCTGCCTATATAAAGATACCATTTTCATGCTAGAGAATCTTATTAAAAATACATGTACATGTATACTCCTTAATGAAACGGTTGTTTTTTTTTAGATTTCCAACATTGTTGCCAGTTTTAGAACCAGAATATGTAGCAAAGAAGATACTGGAAGCTGTACTGTGTAACCAAACTATGCTTTGCATACCCAGGATTATGTACCTTTTCTATGCTATGAAAGGGTACGCTTTTGTTGTTGTTGTTGTTGTTGTTGTTGTTGTTATTTCAGTCAATAAATTCAGTTTGATTTTATTTTGTATGTGGATAGAAACATTCTGCAAAGGTTGATGTGTTTTCAGCGCTTTGGTCGCGGCCTCGATCGCTTCTACACGTTGGGTCACCATAAACCGGATATACAGTAGCCGTCTTACAACAGAAAGTGAAAATTGTAGTAACCAAAATAGTAAAGATATGATGCATAGTCTTATCACTGGTAGAAAGAAGCTAGTGCTTCATGCGTTTGTATTCCGACCCAATCAGGCTACTGTATCTGATGTACGATAATCCGTAACCTCCTACAGACTGTCACGACCGTACCTTTCCCCCAAATGACATCAGTACGCTTTCCCCGAAATGACATAGACTATAGAATTAATGTTCCAGACTATCCAGCATAAACCAGTGGGAAACTTATGTAAAAATGCACACATTGATTTCGCGACTGAACGCCCTATCAGTTTCTGAGATCGAGCTGAAATCAATTGATACTCTTAAATAGAAATGTGGAAAAAACACCTGAAAGTGGATATTTAAGTACCAAAACGGATTTATGAACTTGATATTTTTTTATCTGTTATTAGAATACAAGACGATTGGCGTAATTCTACTAAATTATTTTACGACACTTTTTTTATTTTCCAGATTGGTACCTCACAAACCAGGATATGTGTTAAGTAAATATTTGGGAGGCCAAAATCTGATGGATTCATTTGTTGGAAGACAAAAAGTAGAATGATAAATAGACTGTGATGTTCAAACGTGCGTACATGGGCTAGTTTCCCTTTCGTCAACTCTGGCGTTTCAAGAGATATAACAGAAATCATAATGATAGTTATAATTATGTATTGCTTGTTTTACTGTTTTTTGTTTCTTATGCTGTTCAGTGTTTGTAAAGCAAGGCGTCGAATGTATAGTGCTTTGTATGATTCGTAAGTTAATGAAATGTAAAACATGTAAATATTACTATCATATTCTGTTGTTATATGTTAATTCAACATTACTGATATAAGATGTTTTACTTCCTGGCAAACCTGTGCCTAAATTATTGGCTTCATCTTATGGTAGAAAAAACAACAAACGTGTATGTTGTGCACGGATAGTCCTGTCAGAAATGTTCTTGTTCGCATCATCATAAACATCTGGCATTCGGTGTGACAACAGCTTGATCAACTACATGTATATATGCACATGAATACATCTGATGTAAATTTTAACATATATTTTGTGCCTTGAAGGTAAGTTGTTTTCATATGCCTATTTTTACGATAGCCATTAGTAATTTAATTTAAATCTAAATAAACTCAGTGTAATTTACACAATTTCGAATTAGTCTCGACAAAGCAGTACGTGCTAATGAAAAAATATCAGTACTTATATACGCAGACCGTACAGTTATAGATTGGAAAAATGTGAACTTTTCCTTAATCAATGTTCAATATTTTGATTATGAAAACGTGAGCGAATGGTTAAGCGAGCCAGCCAGCCAGCGAGTCAGCTAGTCAGCAACAATTTTAAATACTTTATTGCTAAAGAAATATTTATTTTCAATACTGATATATAGTATACTGTCTATCTGCAAGGAAGCTTGACCAATAGAATGACAGCGTTGCGACATTCCTCGGTAGCGGAAGCAAAATGGCGTAATTCAATTCAAATTTTGTTTACAGTCCATAATTTTTTATACTTTTCCTTCGACATGCACAAGTGTCATAGGTTAGATAAATCATTCCTTGTGTGCATCAGTGATCTTGTCGGGTTTTTTTTCAGCAGTTTCCTTGGTTAACCTGCAGGGCTGTGTTTTTTTTACTCCATTTGTCTGTTCGTTGTATACATGTATCGTGTGAACGTTATAGGCATTATGGTGAAACTTTGCTGAGACATTTTAGAAGTACATGCATTTGGTGGAATGCACACAATGAGTAATGCTCACAGGAAAATGTTCACTGTGAGAAATTCTCACTGACCAGAGCTTGTGAGTAGTGCTCACTGAACAGTGCTCACTGAACAATGCTCACTGTGAGAAGTGCTCACTGAACAATGCTCACTTTGAGTAGTGCTCACTGTGAGAAGTGCTCACTGAACAATGCTCACTGTGAGTAGTGCTCACTGAACAATGCTCACTATGAGAAGTGCTCACTGTGAGTAGTGCTCACTATGAACAGTGCTCACTGTGAGTAGTGCTCACTGAACAGTGCTCACTATGAGTAGTGCTCATTGTGAGTAGTGCTCACTGAACAATACTCACTGTGAGTAGTGCTCACTGAATAGTGCTCACTGTGAGTAGTGCTCATTGAACAATGCTCACTGTGAGTAGTGCTCACTGAACAATGCTCACTGTGAGTAGTGCTCACTGAACAGTGCTCACTGTGAGTAGTGCTCACTGTGAGTAGTGCTCACTGTGAGTAGTGCTCACTGAACAATGCTCTATTATTTCTTTTCTTTTATTAGGTTCTGTTATTTTTTGATCAAGTGTATATAGTTCCATGGACATTTGGCGCCTTCTGTCACATTAAAAAGTAAACTTTACAGGATTTTTTTTCTATGAACTCTTGCTACTAATCACTTTTAGATATTCAAATTTGCGCTCATCATCTTTTTTTAAAGATGCATGTAGTTCTTAAAAATTGCTTACAGATTTTCTCTATATTCAGTGTGTAAAATCGATGTTGTTTAAAGTAAATAAAGAATGTTTACGCTAAATAAAGGATCTTTAAGCTAAATAAAGAATGTTTAAGCTAAATAAAGAATGTTTAAGCTAAATAAAGAATGTTTACGCTAAATAAAGGATCTTTAAGCTAAATAAAGAATGTTTAAGCTAAATAAAAAATTTTCGAAATACATTTTGTAATCACGAAACGCTTAGTATATGAATTTTAAAAAATCTTCACATTATAAATACATGTCAAATGTCGAATGTCATTTGAGGGATTCGATTTTACTACTTCTACAAAAAGATAAACGCAAACTTACCTTTCCTGATTTTAAGTCAGCTGCAAGTTGGTTTCAGTTAATTTATAGTGAAAGAAGGAACTTCTGTACTGACCATGCTGACGTTAAACACTTTTATTGATACGTCTGGTTACAATAAGTAATTATACACTCACAAAACAACCACTCAAAATCAACACGCTATTGGCTTAACAGCCTATTTTATACAAATTAATTACAGTATTTACATAGTTCAACAGGCTTAAAATGCACATGGCAGCATCATTTATTGCATTGCGCATCAACTCAACGTGGTGTGACGCAACTGGAATATCAAAATACAATTTTTTACCTATATGTTTATTGTATAACAAACGCAACCACTCCTCTTTCTTGTTTTATTTAACCTCTGAAAAATCGTGTTCCGAAGATTGATACAATGCATGTCTTCATTTCTGCCTGTGATACAAGCCATCATTATTTCTTTAGGCAACGCCATCTTCTTTGTTGCCGTCCGCAGCAACTTTCCTACTTGTAATGAGGATATACAATGAAAAAAAATAGTATCTAAATGAAAAATAAAATTGACTGGTTTATGACGCATTTCAAGAACGCTGATATTTAAATGTTTATACTTGTGTGTTCCTAGTGTATATTGTATTTCCATCTCAGTGCTTACCTGAACTGGTTTAAATTCCGGCAGCGGCATTTGATCTCGACCTCTACAACCCCTTCCGTATCAGAACTGCAGGAATCAGTCATCGAGAATTGTTCTACGATCGATGTAATGTAAATAAATTTACAAAAGATTCCATAGCCACGTAAAATGAATGGTTGCGCCTACAGACAAAAAATGCAATCTACGACATTTCTGGGGTCACTGTCGTGGTATTAGCCCAACACCAATAAGAAATAGATATCATTTCAGGTAGTTTTGTATTAATTTCTTTCCTGATTAATAAAATCTTAAAAATGTTAAAATGTATCGAATTGCAAATTTATACGATCGAATATTCAGTGAACCACGAAGACAACGCGTTGTGTTGTTATTCAACTATACAATGACAGCTGTTTAATCGTCAGTTGATCTGATTTGAGTCACTTAACTGCCGTGACCTTGACAGATATAAATGGCTGTATCATATATCAGTTTTATAAGTGGAGAAAAATGTGTAATTTAAGTATGTGGATTGTAACAACTGAAGCACTTTAAAACTCAATTTATATCCTTAAACATATAGCGTATATATACTTATCAATGTGGAAGATTAAGCAGTACTTGGATTACAATTTTGTTTGAATTATTAAATACTTCGATAATCAAAAATAAAAAGCTTATTATATTTAATTAAGTGACTGACGACGTTAGCCAGGTTACGAACCTCGAAGATACATAAAGAATACATTGAAAAATTAACAATACGAGTAGTAAATATGGCGGAAAGTGTTTGGGATACACTTACAGGAACTGTGAAATGTTTGGTTCTTGTGTTATACTACTGGGTCGTTGCCATAGTGAAATCAATACTGCCTGCAAGCTACCAAGCCAAGGATATATCATGGGAAACTGTTCTTATCACAGGGGCAGGTAACTTTACTTTTTGTACTCTATATAGTTCGTACTAACGTAACTTCCGACTCATTGGTGGGCGGGAGCTAAGGGGCATTTCCAGGTTCGGCCCCCGCAGCCGATCGGACTCTTGAGCGAGATTTTGATAGTTTCATACGGAATCTTGTACTTGTTCTTCCGGTGTAAGCTGCCTGCTTGGAGAATAACTGAAATAATCTGTTTAAACGGGCATCGCAACCTAATAATAGAAATCGTCCTCTCATAATTAGACTTAATCCAGTTTCATTGTCTGATTCTTAAGTCGTTTAAATTCAAATGTTTGCAGCTCTTAATCACGCCAGACATTGTCCTTTAACTACTTGTTACGCTTGTTTTACATGGGGTTTCAATAATTGTGTTAGAATTTTGAGGCTCTATATGCTGTTTTGCGTGATATATTAACACTCTCTAGAATTGTACAGTGTGCATTAAATGTTTTTGTTTCTTGCAGGCAGCGGTATTGGCCGCCTGATGGCTATACGTTTCGCAAAGCTGGGGTGTCGTCTTGTCTTATGGGATGTGAACCAGAAAGGAAATGAAGAAACATTGTCTATGTGTAAAGAATATGGTATCTCAGTGAAAGCATATACGATAAATTTATGCAACAGAGATGATGTGTATGCTGTTGCTAACAAGGTAACAGGAAACACACCCTATTTATATTAATGCGTGAAGCGTAGTCCTGATCGAGTGATGGACAATAAATCGTTCTGTAATTTATTTCTGACATTTTATGCAGTATGTGTATACATTTTTGGACTCTGTTTTTTCATATATGTTGTGGTATTGTCGTCACGGCAGCACAAGTGTATTGGCACCTGTCGGAAGTACCTGCCTAACCATGTCTAGACAGGAACAAATAACTCTTTTTAACTAAATCGAATCCACAAGAATCACAGATATATGATACATGGAACTTTTCTGCTCTCTTTCATTGCAAGCATTTATACATCTAATTTGTATTTCTCCTGTTGCAACATATTTATGAAGTTGTACTATTTGAAAACGAAAATATTTAAATATATTGAATTATAGATATTTCAAGGTGTTAATTTCTCATTTTTAGGTGAAACAAGAGCTAGGCCAAGTAGACATTTTGGTTAACAATGCTGGTATAGTAACAGGAAAGAAATTCATGGACAGTCCGGATAATATGATACAGAAAACCATGGAAGTTAATGTCATGGCTCATTTCTGGGTAAGTGTTTAAAGTCCCGGGAGCACTTTGGAAGTCATGGCTCATTTCTGGGCAAGTGTTTAAAGTCCCGGGAACACTTCGGACGTCATGGCTCATTTCTGGGCAAGTGTTTAAAGTCCCGGGAGCACTTTGGACGTCATGGCTCATTTCTGGGCAAGTGTTTAAAGTCCCGGGAGCACTTTGGACGTTGGGCAAGTGTTTAAAGTCCCAGGAGCACTTTGGATACAAAATAACTTGGAGTTTTTATTTTACTAAGAAAGGTTAAAATGACCATTGTTTGTGCGAAAAGCATTCCTTACGTTACCTTTTTAATCAAAGGTACATGCTATACATATATAGAAAGGGTTTCCATAAAGTAATTTTCGGAAAAAATTCTAGTTATATTTTAGACTGAATTGGGTCGTGGTCGGACGCGAAAATCGCCGGCAAATGGATGTACCTGTTCACAACAGTCGCCCATTTCTGGTTTCCTGAGATGCACAACGACATCCATGAATTGGTCATTTGTGAAGTATTTACTGTTCGGACACACTAGGAGGTCAGAAATTGTTCATTGTCGCAAAAGATGTTACCAGCGCCCATTTCTTGTTTCCCCGGGATATACTTCGAAATCCATATATTGGTCTATTGTCATATATTGTTAGTTTCTGCTCAAGTTAGGAAAAGATTTACTTTTTTCCCGACATGTTATTCACAGAAAGACAGGTATCATGTATCAAAAACAGATCTGATCATGTATGTTCATGTAAAGCATACAATACAGAATCCGGGAGGGGAAGCTTGTGTCGGTTTTTACACATGTACCTGCAAACACCTGTATCACCTTCAATTTCAAAACTAATATTTATTAAATACTTTAAAGGGTATTAAATGAACATTGCACAAAACATCCGAAATTTAATACCTCAGACATTACCTGCAGATCTTCGTATCTGATAACAAGTCTGCACCTGCCATCGTACATCATTATACTACCAACAAACTTCTCCTGATTAAATTTTGTTTTGAATGTGTTTGAAAAGAAAATATAGGATACTTGTAGTTTATATCGCGAAAACCTTTACGTACATGTGCCTTTAATATTTATTATACTTTTGTTTTCAGACGGTTAAGGCATTTCTACCAGATATGCTAAAAAGAAACCATGGTCATATTGTCAATATTGCAAGCTCAGCAGGTTTTGTAGGAGCTACCGGCCTTGTTGACTATTGTGCTAGCAAGTTTGCCGCAGTAGGGTTTGACGAGTCCCTGAGATTTGAACTAGAGACCCTTGGCAAAGATGGTATCCATACAACTGTAGTGTGTCCTTTCTTTACCAATACAGGCATGTTCGAAGGTGCCACAACAAGGTACTATCTTGTAACTAGTCTCTTTTCGGATATAGATCTGCAAGAATTGGTTTAACATGCCTCAGTTATTTCACGGTAAATTAAGAATCTAAGAAAGGCTGATGTCTGATCATTTACTACTCGACAAAAAGCTCACCTTTATAACTACAGAAACATTACATCCAGTCTGCCCATTGTGTGTGTGTTTAGGTCTCTTTATGATACGTAATGTCTCTGAAACCGTTTGTTTCTTTATATAAAGCGTAGCTTCCTTTGATTAAGTGTTCAGCATTTTATATCAAGGTTTTATGTTGGCAGCTGAAGTGATTTGCGCCAATTTATGACATCGACAATTCTAATCACTTAAAAAACGCCAACATTTAACACTGCAGATTTAAAGCGCCATACAGTATATAACTTTTATTTCCTCCAAAATTGAAGAGCATAAGATGCTATTTTAAGACTGCTTCAAAGTATTTCATCTGCCCATATAAAGATACCAGCTAGATTAACCAACTTATTAAAACTACATGTACAATGTATATGTATACTCCTTAATGAAACTGTTTTCTTTTTTTTAGATTTCCAACATTGTTGCCAGTTTTAGAACCAGAATATGTAGCGAAGAAGATTTTGGAAGCTGTCCTGTGTAACCAAACTATGCTTTGCATACCCAGGATTATGTACATAATCTATGCTATGAAAGGGTACGCTTTTGTTGTTGTTGTTGTTGTTGTTGTTGTTTCAGTCATTTAAATTCAGTTTGATTTTATTTTGTACGTGGATTGAAATGTTAGTAAAGGTTGATGTGTTTCGAACGCTTTGGTCGAGGCCCCGATCCCTTCTACACGTTGGGTCACCATACACCGGATATACAGTAGCCGTCTTACAACAGAAAGTGATAATTATAGTAGTCAAAATAGGAAAGATATAAAGAAAAGTCTTATCACTGGTAGAAAGAAGTTAGCTCTTCATGCGTTTGTGTTCCGACCCGATTAGGCTTCTGTATCTGGTGTACGATTATCCGTAACCTTCTACTGACTTTACCGTACCTTTCCCAAAAATGACATGAACTCTACAGCTAATATTAAAGACTATCCAGCATAGACCAGTGGGAAACTTATGTAAAATAGCACACATACATTTCGCGACTGGACGCCCTATCAATTTCTGAGATCAGATAAACGCAATCGAGCTGAAATTAATTGATACTCTTAAATAAAAATGTGGAAAAACACGCCTTAAAGTGGATATTTCAGTACCAAAACGGATTTATGAACTTGATTATTGTATCCGTTATTGGAATACAGGACGATTGGCGTAATTTTATGAAATTATTTTACGACACTTTTTTTTATTTTCCAGGCTGGTACCTCACAAACCAGGATATGTGTTAAGTAAATATTTGGGAGGCCAAAATCTGATGGATTCCTTTGTTGGAAGACAAAAAGTAGAATGATAAATAGACTGTGATGTTCAAACGTGCGTACATGGGCTAGTTTCCCTTTCGTCAACTCTGGCGTTTCAAGAGATATAACAGAAATCATAATGATAGTTATAATTATGTATTGCTTGTTTTACTGTTTTTGTTTCTTATGCTGTTCAGTGTTTGTAAAGCAAGCCGTCGAATGTATAGTGCTTTGTATGATTCGTAAGTTAATGAAATGTAAAATATGTAAATATTACTATCCTATTCTGTTGTTATATGTTAATTCAACATTACTGATATAAGATGTTTTGCTTCCTGGCAAACCTGTGCCTAAATTATTGGCTTCATTGTATGGTAGAAAAAAACAACAAACTTGTACGTTGTGCACGGATAGTCCTGTCAAAAATGTTCTTCTTCGCATCATCTGGTTGGCATTTAATATACATTAACATCTAGCATTCGGTATGACAAAAGCTGGATCAACTGAATAAATCTGATGTAAATTTTTAGCATATACATTTCGTATTTTGGGCCTTGAAGATATTAGGTTGTTTTCATTTGCCTATTTTACGACAGCCATTAGTAATTTAATTTAAAACTGAATTAATTCAGTGTAATTTACACAATTTCGAATTAGACCCGGCAAAACAGTACGTGCAAATGAAAAAATATCAGTACTTACGGAGACCATATGTATTTATAGATTGGTATAATGTGAGTTTTTCCTTAATCAATGTACAATGTTTGATACTGAAAACGGGAGCGAGGGGTTGCCAGCGAGCCAGCCAGTCAGCTAGCCAGCGACAATTTTAAATACTTTATTGCTAAAGAAATATTTATTTTCAATACTGATATATAGTATACTGTCTATCTGCATCCAGGCCACACCACTGGGAGCACACATGCTTGAAACATACACTTTTTATGCCCCCGAAGGGTGGCATATTAAAATCGCACCGTCTGTCCGTCTGACCGTCTGTCCGTCCGTCCGTCTGTCCGTCTGTCCGTCCGTCCGTGCGTCCCCACTTACAAATTCGTGTCCGGACTGTAACTTTGTCATGCATTGAAGGATTTTAAAATAACTTGGCACACATGTCTAGCACATCAAGACGACGTGTCGCGTGCAAAACCCACATCCCTCCCTCAAAGGTGAAGGTCACACTTGGTGTATGAAGGTTATGGAATCCTCTATATATCACAATTCTGTCCGGACTGTAACTTTGTCATGCATTGAAGGATTTTAAAATAACTAGGCACACATGTCTAGCACATCAAGACGACGTGTCGCTGCAAGACCCACGTCCCTAGCTCAAAGGTCAAGGTCATACTTAGAGTTTGAAGGTAATGGATTCCTCCATATAAGCATATATGCACAATTCGTGTCCGGACTGTAACTTTGTCATGCATTGAAGGATTTTAAAATAACTTGGCACAAATGTCCAGCACATCAAGACGACGTGTCGCGGCAAGACCCACGTCCCTAGCTCAAAGGTCAAGGTCATACTTAGAGTTTGAAGGTAATGGATTCCTTATATAAGCATATATGCACACATTCGTGTCCGGACTGTAACTTTGTCATGCCTTGAAGGATTTTAAAATAATTTGGCACAAATGTCTAGCACATCAAGACGACGTGTCGCGTGCATGACCCACATCCCTACCACAAAGGTCAAGGTCACACTTAGAGTTTATAGGTAATGGAATCCTGTATATATGCATACATTTGTGTCCGGACTATAACTTTATTATGCTTTGAAGGATTTTAAAATAACTGTGCACAAATGTCTAGCACATCAAGCGGATGTGTCGCGTGCAAGACCCAAGTCCCTACCTCAAAGGTCAAGGTCACACTTAGTGTTTAAAGTAATGGAATACTGTATGCATGATTACTCTGTCATGCATGGAAGGATTTTAAAATTACATAGCACATTTATTGAGCACATGGAGAGGACACAGACTGTGAGGCACCTCTTTCGGGGGCATTCGTCACTTGGGAGGGACAGCTCTTGTTTGACTTACATACGCCTGTTACATGAGCAAATAAGGAAATGTATCTAACGGAGTAAAAAACCCAGCCCAGCAGGTTAACCAAGGAAACTGCTGTAAAAAAAAAAACGATAAGATCACTGTTGCACACAAGGAATGATTTATCTAACCGATGACACTTGTGCATGTCGTTCTCGTCGTCCATATGATACACGCATACAATTTCTGGTCGATTTCTACGTAAATGCAAACGAACATGTAAAACTTGCACATACTTTCATTAAAGATCTTCTTTTTCTGTCAAACAGTGAACCCTGAACTAAACATTAATCTGATTCAGAGGAAAAGTATAAAACAAAATTATGGCCTGTCAACAAAAATTGAATTGAATTACGCCATTTTGCTTTCGCTACCGAGGAATGTCGCAATTCGTTCATTCTATTGGTTAAGCTTCCTTGTCGACCAATCAGCGCCGTGCGTAAAATTTTCTGCCGACCTTTCAAATTAAATACATGAATGGTGTGTTTGAACACAAATAAACACCTTTTCAGGCACATTTCCTTTAAATCGATCTGATATCAAGTCAAGAGTTCCAAGTCTGACAGAAAAAAATATTTCATGAAAAGTATATGCAAATTTTACCTGTTCGTTGCATACATGTATCGTGTGGACGTCGAGAACGACATGCAGACACCTTCTGGGCATTATGGTGAAACTTTGCGACATTTGAGAAGTATTTTATGGAATGCACACTGTAAGTAATTCTCACTGTAAAAAGTGCTCAATGAACAATGCTAACTGTGAGTAGTGCTTACTGAACAATGCTCACTGTGAGAAGTACTCCATGAATAATACTCAGTGTAAGTAGTCTCACTGAACAATACTCACTGTGAGTAGTGCTCAGTGAACAATAATCATTTTGTGAAGTGCTCAATGAACAATGCTCACTGAACAATGCTCACTGTTAGGATACTCTATGAATAATGCTCAGTGTGAGTAATGTTCACTGAACAATGCTCACTGTGAGAAGTACTCACTTAATAATGCACATTGTGAGTAGTATTCACTGAACAATACTCACTGTGAGAAGTACTCAATGAATAATGCTCACTCTGAGTAATGCTCACTGAAAAATACTCATTAAAGATAAAAAAATGGCGTTGTGATATGGGAGAATTCATTTATTCAAATTAAATAGAAATTATTTTTTATTTAGAGAAATAATGTTTGGAAACATGAGGTAATTATGCGACCGTGCGACCACATACACGCATCACAGTGGAAACTCCCGCTTTCCAAAGAAAACGGGAACAATTGATAACTTTAATAACCTTGCAATCCCCGGAGGGGATTTGCAAACTGGTCAACAAGTTAACTTTTGTATGTGAAACATCGAAACTATTACTTCAGTATATATATCAGATTTTAGTAACATTTCAAACAGTTAATAAATTTCAAAATTTCAACAGATGGAAGTTAACATTAAATTTGATTTCTATTATTAAATGACATTGAGCCATTTAGATTTTTAAAATGTGAAACAAAAAAGTGTTTTGATAGGTTCATTGCGTTTTGTCTTTTTTGTACGTTTCGTGCACGTATCAACTGCAAATCACACCTTACATTTCATTGTACATTTGTATACAAGTCACAATATATACATGTTATATCGAACTAATTCAAAAGTACAACGTATGTGAAAGAAAGACGCCAATTGAATAAATACTTCTATAAATACTTGTTTGTCAGAATAAATTTTTGGGGGCTGAACAAACCACTCGTCAGGGATTATCTAAAATTTCATACAAGTTGGCCTTGTTTAAGAAGAAGCAATCTAGAGACCCACGATGGCTGTGGTTTTCCTTTCGAATCTCTTATTTGGTTTTCCTGTTGACCTAATTATACGTAGCCTTATGGTAAACTTTGTCAGCGTTTCATGTCCCGAAGTGACGCTTGTATACTGTTACCACATCGTATGTCTGTTTGTTCGTGCGTCTGTACGCATTGCTCTAAAACAATGTCAGGCATTGAGTTCAAGGTCTTCTGACGACGGAAAGAGCAATGGAGGTATTGACTGAATGCTGGAGCCCTAGTGGTCGTAGCTGGCAGTTTATATAATATCAGACTTCTGTATGTCCCACTGTCCGTTTTTTAACCGAAACTACGTGTCATATGAAAATGTGTCCAGAAAATGCAATCCCGTATCCATTGTTAAATTATAAAATCGACTTCATCATGAAATATATGTTTATAAACACTATAAAAAGATCCATGAACGCTGAACTATTGTATAAAATATGAAATTGATAATATATTTGTCATCGATTGTACTTAAATGCTGAAAGTAAACTTGTGTCTTAATATTACTTTACGATTGTTGTAAGGGGAGCAAGTATGCACACTATTTCCTTTTGTTCTAGCATAGTTATTTCCCTTAGATCAAGGCTCTGTAAGCGCTGGGAGTAATTTTTTTTTTTTTTTTTTTTTGGGGGGGGGGGTGCTGTTAGTTAAATGATTATTATTATAGGGCCCCCTACCAGGTCTTCTAAGATCTACAGCTTGGTAAACTCCCTCCTAATAGTTACAAAAAGCGTTATTAAACATGCACACTGTCTAGTTTTGTTTGTCTGTTCTGTTTTGTCTTTTCTTATTTTCCTCCTTTCAGTTATGTATAAAGACAAATAAAGTAATAGCATTATAAGCATTTCACAACTATGTCAGTATAACATGTATTTATAGATTACGAGCCCCTGTGACAAATATGCTTTAAAGTCCCAGGAGCACAGTTACAAGAAGCTCTAATTTTGCAAAGAAATATGTCTTACCGACGGAAATGATCTTTATTTGTACCAAGCCATTCTTTACTTTGCTTTTTAAATCGATAAGTACATGTTAGAAATATAGTATATATTTTTTAATAAAAGTGCAAAAAATAAGAAAGGCTCTCTGCAACTCTTTTTCATGAAGAAACGACTTGAATATGAATGAACGACCTAACATGATTGTCGTGATTGCATGGTATTTTTTCGGCGCAGTCGTATTAAAGTCCCAGGAGCACTTATTACAAGTAGCTCTTATTTTACCAAGAAAGATGTCTTACCGATGATATTTAATTGTACCAAAAAAAAAACATTCCTTTTCATTTTAAATCGATAAGGACATGCTAAATATATAACGCAGTTTTTTTTTAATGACATTGCAAAATTAAAGGGATTTCTGGCAACTTTCTCTTTTTCACGAGGAGAAGACTTGAATACGAAGAAAAGGCATATGTGTCAACATTGTTAAAGAGTTAATCGAACATGGTTCTATTATTTTCTGATCAAGTGTATATAGTTCCATGGACATTTGGCGCCTTCTGTCACATTAAAAAAATAAACTTTACAGGATTTTTTTTCTATAAACTCTTGTTACCAATCACTTTTAGATATTCAAATTTGCGCTCATCATCTTTTTTTAAAGATGCATGTAGTTCTTAAAAATTGTTTACAGATTTTCTCTATATTCAATGTGAATAAAACTTACTGACCGACAAAATGAGTGAGTTGATCGAAGATGGCGAAGTATTGACTTACTAATGCAATTACCAATTAGATTGCCTGACAGTGTGATGTGGTTAGTTATTAATTACTAAAATTATCTGAAAGACAAAGTAGCAGGCTAATAACAGCTTCCTTAAATTGTGGGACAAACATAAACATTATGTGTAGTGTATGAAACAATCGACGGTTTAAATATGCTAAAATTAGAGAACTACCCGACTATTTCATGCTTTTTGCTATATTTTTTTTAATTCTCTGAAATTACAGTCTAAAGCACATTCAATAAAAGCGCATCTATTTTAGCCAGACGGTTTGTTTATGACAAGTAGATGGACTCTGGAGCTCATTAAATTGTGACTCTCCAAAATAAGAAGTAGATAGGTCCAAAGTCATATATCTATCGACCAGGGCACAATGACTAATATTTTAAATGACTTGAATTGGTTTTCTTTGCAAACTAGGCTAACAATAATAACATGGTTTATTATCATGTTGAGGTTGATCCTAAACTCTATCTCACACCTTACAATAAACAATCACGTCATTACCAACATATGGCATTCCAGATACCATCCTCTTCAGTGGATTATTACAAATATTCATTTTCCCCTCGGACTGTTGTCCAATGGAATGCATTACCATCTCAAGTAATCAGTATTGAATCAATCTCTTGATTTGGGTCAGTACTGACTGCATTGACGTACAAACCATAAATGAACATATATATATATAGCCTATATACTTGCTTTTATCCTGTTTTTAACCATATCAATATCTTCCTTTCTGCACAACACATTATGTAAGCTATGTAGGCAGGATTGGGATTTCAAGGTGTTACGTTTTGCACCATTTTATTCTCTCACACTATTAGGAGGTACCGGATGGTTTGAGTAGCTCGGGAAACCTGGCAATTCTTTCTCTTTTTAACCCCCCACGCATGGCCATAATATTTCAGAATATTTCAGTAGGCCTACTGAAACATAGAAGAAGAAGAATCTAACATAGTTCTAATAAATTGCTGTAGAAAATTGAGACAGTTTAACTCAAAATTACAACTTAAATGATCTATGTTGGCTAAAGTAAAATTGTCGTTAGTTTATAAGACATTTTGATGTCTGCATGTCGAATCTATTTTCACTTTCTACTTATTTCTGTCTTTGGGTTTAAAAAGGAAGTGATGTGATCGGGACAATCGGAACATCACTCGGCTTTTTCCGTAGAAATAATTTCTACGGAAAAAGCCGAGTGATGTTCCGATTGGTGATCGGTATCAATGCTTCATAGCTGACAGAGCAAATGAAACTAAACAAAATTAATGTGTTTAGTTTTTAACTAGCCTAACACCTTTTTTAGATAAACATCGGGATTCAATTTGAAAAAAATGAGATAAAGATACAAAAATAACCTATATAATCAGTTGGTCCATTGTAAAAACACCTACTTTCGGTTTACATTGGCCTGTTCTAGATATCTGGTCAAAGTCCACTGTACCGTTATGCTGACCCGCTTTACGGACTGACGTTATACACATCGCCTGTTGTGTTTTCTGTGATTTTAAAACCTTATCAAACTTGGGACTGCTGAGTGACAAACATGGCAGAAAGTGTTGTTGACATTCTTAAGGGGATTATTCAATGTCTTGTTCTTGTTTTATACCACTGGATTGTGGCAATATTTAAAGCAGTTTTGCCAACTAGCATGCAAGCTAAAGATGTATCAGGGGATACAGTGCTTATCACAGGAGCAGGTAAGATAGATACAGAGTTGTTGTTCAACGCCTGTTCCAACGTTGGTAATTTTAACAGGCAGACAGTTTACCTAATAATCGTTCATTGGTAGAACCAGTACTAGACTGCGATCCTCCGTAAGAAACTGCCAACTTTCTCACTTAAAAGAATAATGTTAGGAAGCAGGGCGCGAACCCATTGCCTTAAATCTGAGAGGTTACAGTGAACTCAAGTCAGTGACTTTAGCTACTCAACCACGAAGGGGTACAAAAAAGTTTTGAATGACATGCACCTATCACCATGATCACCTTGTTGTATGCTACATGTATGTATTATGGAATTGCTTGAAAATAAATATTTGATATCAGTTACTTTCAGTATCTCTTACGGCTTTCTATTACTTTCTTTCTTTGCATAATGTTTGTCGTATTTTCCAGTCACAAGAAGTTTTGACCCCCAAAAGTCATTTTTATGAAACACCCTGGACTGACTATCAAGCATATTGTCCAGGATTTTATTTCCTACCATTGCATCCTGTTTGTATTATGAAAATCCATGAACATTGAGACAGACAGAACTTACCAAATAATGAAATATTCCAAATCAGAAAACAGATGAACATAATTATTTGTTATTAATTTAAAACTTAATGATTTTTTTAATGCTTATTCATTTTTGGAAGTTGCCAATCTGTGTGGGTATGAAGGTCCATGGTCACATCAGGGTGCCCACCCTCAGTGGTCACATGAATATACATTTGAGGTTTGAAACTGAATAAATGGCATACACTTACTAAAAGCAATTAGCAGTGGCCTCGGATTATACATATCCATTCGCTGAGGGTCCAGAATTCCAAAGTATTTCCGTAAAGTTATATGGCAAAGAAGAAATAGAATTTATATTAAAACTTTTCTTGCAGGCAGTGGTATCGGCCGCCTGATGGCTATACGTTTTGCAAAGCTGGGTTGTCGTGTTGTCTTGTGGGATGTGAACCAGAAGGGAAATGAAGAAACACTGTCCATGTGTGAAGAATATGGTGTCTCAGTGAAGGCATATACGATAAATTTGTGTGACAGAGATGATGTGTATAATGTAGCAAACAAGGTAGATAGGAAAACATAATGTAGAGTAAACTTTCTGCCTTGATTATGCAGGATAATATTTGTGCTTTATGTTACTATATGCACTGCTGACAATTTTACTGAAAACAATTAATGAAGTAAGCTGGCATATGTCATTAAAGACACAAGTACGACATTTTCCAATTGATGCAAGTGACATAATGACTCAATCATTACAAGTCAGATTTCCACACTGTGAAATAATGACCTAAATTAAGTTTATCTGAATTGATGTAATCAATCCTGAAAAATATACAGTATCTTGGGCACTCAGAAATATAGTACTATTATATGGGATGTCTTTGCTCATTAACACAGGTTCCACCTTTATTTAAACAGGTAAAAGAAGAAGTTGGGTCAGTTGACATACTTGTAAATAATGCTGGCATTGTAACAGGGAAGAAATTCCTTGACTGTCCAGACAGCATGGTTACCAAAACTATGGAAGTCAACACTATGGCTCATTTCTGGGTAAGTTTTCTTAAAACTGATGACAGTATCACACAATAAACTTTGGAAGTAACTGCTGCATACTGGTCAAGTCTCGCATATTCTGCGGCTTCATTTCTCAAACATTCTTATAAATACAGAAAAATCATATTTTTTATACCAGTGGCAAGCATTTGTTTTCAGTTATTAATTCAATAACTGCTGACTAAACGTTGTTTTCAATGAAGTATGACCTATTTCATATTTACACAATCATATTTAGATACTGAGATTTTCAGTTGGTGAAGAGAAGTATAGTCACTGTTTTTTTTCATTTTCTTGGTTTCTTCTCTCTATTTACAATAAAATGAGAGTAAAACTTAATTTTAATTAAAAGAAAGTATCTCAAACTGCGGTTTTTTTTTGGCCTTGGAGTTAGCAATCAACCTATACAATAATTTTGTTAAATAATAAATTATCTTTATTATACCCCGGAAACGAAGTTTAGGGGGGTATATAGGAGTCATCGGTGGTTGGTCCGGCGGTCAGGCGGCCTGTTGCATTTTTCTTGTCAGGAGCATAACTTGAAAACTAACAGTTGGAATTCAATGCAACTTCATACAATGGTCAAGCACATTGAGAGGAAGTGCAGTGCACAAGAACCATAACTCCATCTTGACTTATTACAGAGTTATTGCCCTTTGTTACTTTTCCTTGTCCGAAGCATAACTTGAAAACTACTGGTTGGAATTCAATACAGCTTCATACAATGGTCAAGCACATTGAGAGGTAGTGCAGTGCACAAGAACCATAACTCAATCTTGACTAATAACAAAGTTATTGCCCTTTGTTACTTTTCCTTGTCCGAAGCATAACTTGAAAACTACTGGTTGGAATTCAAAGCGACTGCACTCCAAATTCTTAGTAAATTTTAAAGTTTTGGTAAAATCAATATATATTCAATTTGTCAGCATCAAGATTATTTTCTTTGCTAAAAATAAAGGTAGAAAAAAATATTTACCCGAGCCAGGTTTTGAACTCGGATCTTTTCGCTTACAAAAAATTTACAGCGGCTTAACCTACTACACTACGGAGTCAGCAGATTTGATGCGAGTTAAAAATATTGATATACCAAAGAGCCCACCCCGTTAGTCACGGGGTGATATATTCTACAATAAAAGTAAGCAAAACAACACATTTTAATTGTTTCTTTTGTTAGAAAACTTGTCACGTTATCATAATACAATGCCCCTGATACAGTAATGACAATTGTTTTCTTGAAATTGAAAATTTTCTTTTTTTAGCGTAACTTGTCCATCTGGAGTGCAGTCGCTTTCAATACAACTTCAGACAATGGTCAAGTACAATGAGAGAAAGTGCAGTGCACAAGAACCATAACTCCATCTTGACTGATTACAGAGTTATTGCCCTTTGTTACTTTTCCTTGTCCAGAGCATAACTTGAAAACTACTGGTTGGAATTCAGTATAACTGTATACAATGGTCCAGCACAATGAGAGGAAGTGCAGTGTACAAGAACCATAACTTTATCTTTACAAATTACAGAGTTATTTTGCCAAGAACAATATCTCTATTTTAGTTTTTTTAGCTCACCTGGCTATGCCAGGGTGAGCTTTACTGATCGATGGTTGTCTGTCGGCCGTCCACATTTTAATTCAAATGACATCTCCTCTGAAACCTCTAGGCCAATGTTGATAAAACTATGCAGGAATGTTCCTTGCATGAAGCTCTACCAAAATTGTTCAAAGAATTCCATACCATGCAGAACTCTGGTTGCTATGGCAACAAATAGGAAAAACTTTAAAAATCTTCTTCTCTGAAACCACAAGGCCTAGAGCTTAGATATTTGGCATGTAGCATTGTCAAGCGGACCTCTACCAAGAATGTTCAAATTATAACCCCCGGGTCAAAATTGACCTTGCGCGGGTGGGCACTTAGTTTTTGCATAGGTATATGTAGGAAAAACTTTAAAAATCTTTTTCTCTGAAACCACAAAGCCTAGAGCTAAGATATTTGGCAAGTAGCATTGTCTAGTGGACCTCTACCAAGATTGTTCAAATTATGACCCCCGGGTCAAAATTGACCCCACGGGGTGGTCACTTAGTTTTGCATAGGAATATATAGGAAAAAATTTAAAAAATCTTCTTCTCTGAAACCACAATGCCTAAAGCTTAGATATTTGGCATGTAGCAGGTTAGTGGACCTCTACCAAGATTGTTCAAATTATCCCCCCGGGTCAAAATTGACCCCGCAGGGATGGTCTCTTAGTTTTGCATAGGAATATATAGGAAAAACTTTAAAAATCTTCTTCTCTGAAACCACAAGGCCTAGAGCTTAGATATTTGGCATGTAGCATTGGCTAGTGGACCTCTACCAAGATTGTTCAAATTATGACCCACGGGTCAAAATTGACCTCGCACCGGGGGTCACTTAGTTTTACATAGGCTTATATAGCAAAATCTTTAAAAATCTTTTTCTCTGAAACCACAAGGCCTAGAGCTTAGATATTTGGCATGTAGCATTTCCTAGTAGACCTCTTCAAAGTTTGTTCAAATTACGCCCCTGGGGTCAAAATTGACCTTGCCGGGGGGATCATTTGTTTTACAAAGGCGTATATAGGAAAACTTATTTGGTATATAACATTATCTAGTGATCTTCCACCAGGCAAGTGGACTTGTACCAAGGTGAGCGATATAGGGCCATCTTGGCCCTCTTGTTTTTGCAAAGTATTCTGTTACTACGAACTTCCTCAGTTTATAAAGCAGTCTTTCGGGGGTATTAATCACATTTAGTGATAGGTCTAGTTGATACTGTTTACATCTACATAACACAAGAAAAATAATGTGCACGTAAATGAATATAAATTACGGTGGCACAGAGGTGACATCCGCAACACTTTATTTATATTGTGGCCACAAGTTAGTAAGTTGTGGCCACAAGTTAGTAAGTTGTGGCCACAAGTTAGTAAGTTGTGGCCTCAACTTAATAAGTTGTGGCCACAAGTTAATAAGTTGTGGCCACAAGTTAGTAAGTTGTGGCCTCAACTTAATAAGTTGTGGCCTCAACTTATTAACTTGTGGCCACAAGTTAGTGAGTTGTAGCCTCAACTAATAAGTTGTGGCCTCAACTTATTAACTTGTGGCCACAACTTATTAACTTGTGGCCACAACTTATTAAGTTGAGGCCACAACTTACTAACTTGTGGCCACAACTTATTAAGTTGAGGCCACAACTTACTAACTTGTGGCCACAACTTACTAACTTGTGGCCACAACTTATTAAATTGAGGCCACAACTTAATAACTTGTGGCCACAACTTATTATTGATAGCAGGGGACACGGGCTAACTCATTCAGGCGGGGATGTTACTTCTACAAACGGTGTTTTCAGTGCTAAGGGCAAGGGCTGAGGGCTGAGTTCATGTTAATTAGGGTGTTATCAAAGATTGGTAGCACTATAAGTAGAACTGTATTGAGTGCAGGGGACAAGGGACAGAGTATGTGAACGGGGATGATACTTATATCAACAATATCACCAGGGTTGCTTGATACTAGAGGGCACGGGACTGAGAAAATAGAACTGATGACATATGAGAAGGTACGGTACGGTTGTGACCCCAGTGGGGTTCTAACCCGAAACCTCCGGTATAAGCGGCAGACATCTTTACCCATCAACACCACTGCGTTTGTTCGTTGTCCTGTGGTGATGTATGCATAGGTTAATTCAAGCGGTACTTTGAGGAAACCATATGCCACGAGGCGTGTTGAGACTTGGTGGCATAGGGATAACATGGCGGGGCCGGGGTAACTAAGTGCTGCGGGGCTTACTTCACGGGGATGCGGTGTAACTAGGTGCTACGGGGCTGACTTCACGGGGATGAAGGGTAACTAGGTGCCACGGGGCTAACTTCACGGGGATGCGGGGTAACTAGATGGTTTCCTCAAAGTCCTTGAATTAACCTGTGCATACATCACCACAGGACAACGAACAAACGCAGTGGTGTTGATGGGTAAAGATGTCTGCCGCTTATACCGGAGGTTTCGGGTTAGAACCTCACTGGGGTCACAACCGCACCTTCTCATATGTCATCAGTTCTATTTTCTCAGTCCCGTGCCCTCTAGTATCAATGCAACCCTGGTGATATTGTTGATATAAGTATCATCCCCGCTTCACATCTCTGTCCCTTGTCCCCTGCACTCAATACAGTTCTACTTATAGTGCTACCAATCTTTGATAACACTCTGATTAACATGAACTCAGCCCTCAGCCCTGTGCCCTAAGCACTGAAAACACCGTTTGTAGAAGTAACATCCCGCCTGAATGAGTAAGCCCCGTGTCCCCTGCTATCAATTATAAGTTGTGGCCACAAGTTATTAGTTGTGGCCTCAATTTAATAAGTTGTGGCCACAAGTTAGTAGTTGTGGCCACAAGTTAGTAAGTTGTGGCCTCAACTAATAAGTTGTGGCCACAAGTCAGTAAGTTGTGGCCTCAACTAATAAGTTGTGGCCACAAGTTAGTAGTTGTGGCCTCAACTAATAAGTTGTGGCCACAAGTTAATAAGTTGTGGCCACAAGTTAATGTTGAGGCCACAACTTATTGTTGAGGCCACAACTTACTAACTTGTGGCCACAACTTATTAACTTGTGGCCACAACTTATTAGGTTGAGCCCACACTTGACTAACTTGTGGCCACAACTTACTAACTTGTGGCCACAATATAAATAAAATGTTGCGGATGTCACCTCTGTGCCACCGTAATAAATAGCACAAGCTATTACTTTCTGATACAAAAAAAAATAGAACTGATTCCTAAGAATTAATTTCCCTGATAATGAGATTTAAATGATGCATTTATTTTTCAGACTGTGAAGGCATTTCTACCAGATATGATGAAAAGAAACCATGGTCATATAGTCAATATTGCTAGTTCTGCTGGGCTTGTAGGAGGTTACTGGCCTTGCTGACTATTGTGCTAGCAAGTTTGCTGCTGTGGGATTTGACGAGTCCCTGCGATTTGAGATGGAGTATCTCGGCAAAGATGGAATCCATACAACTGTAGTCTGCCCTTTCTTTATCAATACAGGCATGTTTGATGGGGTCAAAACAAGGTAATCGTATGTTTTATGTTGTTGCCTTCAGTTGTGTAATAGTTACAATGTTTGCCTTGATACACCCTGAATCAGGTTTGAGTCACAGTCAGATCATATGAGGTACACATAGGTCAGATCATGTGAGATGGATCAGATCATGTGAGGTAGGTCAGATCATGTGAAGTGGATCAGATCATGTGAGGTGGATCAGATCATGTGAGGTAGGTCAGATCATGTGAGGTGGATAGGATCATGTGAGGTAGGTCATATCATTTGAGGTGGATCAGATCACGCGAGGTAGGTCAGATCATGTGAGGTGGTTAGGATCATGTGAGGTGGATCAGATCATGTGAGGTGGATAGGATCATGTGAGGTGGATTAGATCATGTGAGGTGGATAGGATCATGTGAGGTGGATCAGATCATTTGAGGTGGATCAGATCACGCGAGGTAGGTCAGATCATGTGAGGTGGTTAGGATCATGTGAGGTGGATCAGATCATGTGAGGTGGATAGGATCATGTGAGGTGGATCAGATCATGTGAGGTGGATAGGATCATGTGAGGTGGATCAGATCATTTGAGGTGGATCAGATCACGTGAGGTAGGTCAGTTCACTTGAGGTTGTTAGGATCATGTGAGGTGGATAGGATTATGTGAGGTGGATAGGATTATGTGAGGTGGATAGGATTATGTGAGGTGCAAGATAGCTGATGCCACTTATGCTGCTGTCACCCAGCTGTAAATGGGAACCAGTAATGTAACCTTGATGTCCCTTTCTCTCTCATCAATATTCAAAATGACTGCATTTTCGGAATGTTATTTTTAACAGAATATAAATCATATTTTATTTTAAGCAAGTGTTTCATATTGGCACTTGGTACAATGTATCAGTGGTATTGGCACAAGCTTGTAGGGTGTCAATTTCATTACCACTGTATACATAATGATATCTCTGTGGGAGTGCTGGAGACTGTAGGACCTTAAATCAAATACACTGGTCAGTTATCCCCAACCATTTTGTGTCAACTCCGTATCTTTTAAATGCCATGAAAGAGTTTCATAAACTTGGGTCAGTGTTCACCTCATTGAGAAGATGTGCATAACCTTTCTTTTAGCTTCACCACCTCAAGGTCACAACTATAGATACAAGGATCATACCTTGTATTTGATGTTTGTTCCATGTCAGTTTATATAATTAGTATAAATAAGGCAATACTTTCCTGAAAATGTTCGGGTCTTTCAAGAGAATTCATACAGAATTTTGTTTAGACGCAGGGGTTCTAATCCTGAGAATAGGGTCTCCTGATTCCAAATCAGGAGTGCCTAAAGGTTTAGTTTATACAGTTTTATTTTATAAAATGAAGAGAGCTTCGTAGCTTATTGAATCGCCCTCGGACACTCATTCAAGATGTCATCACGCCCGCGAGAGAGATGCAGGGAGTTTTTTCTTTACTACCCATTTGCAGCTGGCTGGATTGAGGACATTTGTCCAGTAGTGTTTGCCCAAGGACACAACTGGTACTTGGTCTGGGATTTGAACCCAGTACCTCCCATTCCGAGGCAAACACCCTAACCACTGAGCTATTGAGGCCTGTTTAGGCTAAAAGTTTGAAAATGTTAAGGGATTAATGTCAGCAGTGGATGTAAAAATTTGTCTTAAAAGTTCATGCAATACTAGATCTTCTTGATTCTATTATAAAATGTTTTTGATGGATAGGATAAACCACAAAATTTAGATTTACAAATAAAATCAACAAATTCAAGTGCCTGTCAAACTGTATATTTAGAAAAAATTACATAAAGTTCATGGCTACGAGTACAATGTGAATTGTCTTTATTTCAGGCTTCCAATTCTTTTGCCAATAGTAGAACCCGAGTATGCAGCTGGTAAGATTGTTGATGCAGTATTGTGTAATCAGAGCATGTTACTGATGCCAAGGATTTTATACGCCTTCATTGCTCTCAAAGGGTAGGTAACTCCCGCTTTTGTTTGTTTTTCCTATGCCAGATAATACTGTGCTATAAATAGGTAGGCAACACCCTGTTATTAGCTCACCTGGCACTGAACTATTAGGATTGCCTTCTGTCCAGTGTACGGAGTCTGTTAACATTTTACTTCAAACAACATTTCCTCTAAAAACACTAGGCCAATGTTAATGAAACTTGTCAGTGATGTTCTTTGCATAAAGCCCTTTCATGGTCATTAATTTTTTTACAGATGCTTAAATACAAAGTATATGAGAAAGACTTTGAGAATCTTCTACTCTGAAACCACAAGGCCTAGAGTTTAGATATGTAGTATGTGGCATTGCCTAGTGAACCTCTACCAAGATTGTTCAAATCATAACCCCTGAGTCAAAACTGACACAGCCCGGGGGTCTCTTGATTTTTATCCTTGGGTGAACTTGCCAAGAATACCTAATAGGCACAGGTTGAAGAGAGACTGATGCAGATACAAGGGAATCGGGGTACCAAACCTGAGATCTTTTACAAATAGACCCCTTGGTTCTTTACTACGTGCCCGGTGTATAGCACCGATACATGTGAGACTACCTCTGGGTTTCTAACCAGTTCATCTTTAGATTGGTTTGAAACATTGAAAACCGTGTCTAAAATTTCCAGTGCCCCGGCCAGGATCCGAACCGGCGACATCCGGATTGGTAGTCCAGAGCATTAACCACTTGACCAACGCACCACCCATGTCTCTTGATTTTACATAGGCTTATAGGAAAACCTTTGAAATTCCGTATCTCTTTTGATTTTCACACAATTTCATTTACACTTAACTAAGCTTGAATCTCCTTTTTATGCCCCCGAAGGGAGGCATATTAAAATCGCACCGTCCGTCTGTCCGTCCGTCTGTCTGTCTGTGCGTCCCCACTTACAATCCGTGTCAGGACTGTAACTCTGTCATGCATCGAAGGATTTTAAAATAACTTGGCACACATGATTGTGTAGCACATCAAGACGACGTGTCGCGTGCAAGACCCACATCCCTACCTCAAAGGTCAAGGTCACACTTGGAGTATGAAGGTTATGGAATCCTCTATATATGCACACATTCGTGTCCGGACTGTAACTTTGTCATGCTTGAAGGATATTAAAATAACTTGGCACAAACGTCTAGCACATCAACACGACGTGTCGCGTACAGGACCCACGTCCCTAGCTCAAAGGTCAAGGTCATACTTAGAGTTTGAAGGTAATGGATTCCTCTGTTATGCATATATGCACACTTCGTGTCCGGACTGTAACTTTGTCATGCTTGAAGGATTTTAAAATAACTTTGCACAAATGTCTAGCACATCACACGATGTGTCGCGTGCGACCCACGTCCCTAGCTCAAAGGTCAAGGTCCACTTAGAGTTTGAAGGTAATGGGTTCCTCTATATGTGCTATATGCACACTTCCTGTCCTGACTGTAACTTTGTGATGCATTGAAGGATTTTAAAATAATTTGGCACAAATGTCTAGCACATCAAGATGACATGTCGCGTGCAAGACCCACATCCCTACCACAAAGGTCAAGGTCCACTTAGAGTTTATAGGTAATGGAATCCTGTATATATGCATACATTTGTGTCCGGACTATAACTTTATCTGCTTTGAAGGACTTTAAAATAACTTGGCACAAATGTCTAGCACATCAAGCGGATGTGTCGCTTGCAAGACCCAAGTCCCTACCTCAAAGGTCAAGGTCACCTTAGTGTTTAGAGTAATGGAAAACTGTATGCATGGTTACTCTGTCATGCATGGAAGGATTTAAATTACATAGCACATTTATTCGCACATGGAGAGGACACAGACTGTGAGGCCCTCCTGGGGCTCTCCTTGTAGGGCGCTCTTGTTCCTTTAGCTTTTGACTGTAAAAATTGATTGAGGTTGGGGCTTAACGTTGGGTAGGGTTGCCAGAAGTGCATCATTTCTTTAGTTTGGCCTTTAGAGACTAGTCTAAGTATATTCAAGTAAGACAACTCTACCTTTACTATTTAGTTTCACTTTGTACCTACTGCACCTCTATGTGCAGTGACCTGGCAAGAAATTCTGCTCGTTGCCTAGGTTCCTACAAATAAATAAGAACAGAAAATTCATAATTTCTTTAAAAATTCTATATAATGATAATTATCTTTGCTTAAATTGTTTGCGCTATTCATCTCCTAAATCCCTTGGAATTTCATCAATTAACTTTGGTGGGAAGTATGAATTATAGTTGTGCATATTGAACTTTGGGGTCATATGGTCTAGGTTCAAGGGCCTGAAAGTAAAATATCTCCCCCAAAAGCCAAAGTTGAATTTCCATCAAACCTGGCAGGAAGCATCAATGTGAAGTTTTGTTGTGCATATTGTTATTTGAGTCAAATTGCCATTGGCCAATGGTCATCTTGCATGGAAAGCTAAGGGCCAGGTAAAATTTCAGAAAAATCTTGTGTATGCTATAGACTGCAGTTTTCATTGGATCATCATAAAACTTGGTTAGAATGACTGCCTTGATAAAGTTGAGTTCAAATATGGTAAGAAAAGCTAGGTCACCATGTCAAATTTTAGGAAAATCTTCTGATGTTTTTGACCTACATTTTGCCTTTTTTTCTTCCCATAAAGATCTGGGATAATTGTTGACTGAACATTAGCTCGTCTTTGCAGAAATAGTAACTCAGGTGACAGATGTATGGCCATCACGGCCCTCTTGCTTTCCAAAATCAGTGTTGGTTTTAGTTAATTGCCATCTGGTTTGAGCTGAATTTGCCAGGATTTAGCTGGGTGATGAAACAAAGATGACAACCAACTGGCATTTAAGCCCTTTGATGAATTCTTGCAAGAGCCAACACAGTGATACTAACAGTGAAAATCAAAATTCTTAAAAAGTGATCAAGCTCACCTGAGCATGTTGTATTCAAGATGAGATAATTGTTGTTTTTTTTGCTCACCAGGCACAAAGGCCCAAATATGGCCCCCCAGGGGCCTTGTTTTACAAAGGTATATGGAAAATATTTGGTATGTAACATTGTCTTGTGGTCTTCCCCCCTATTTGTTCAGATCATGCCCTCTTGGGTCAAAATTGACCACCCACCCTCCCGCCCCGTGCTTTTCAGGTGAGCGATATAGGGCCATATTGGCCCTTTGTTTTTAAATAAAGGGGCTACTTCAGGTGGTTTCAAAGAGAAAAAAAGTTATTATATGTTTTTGTTTGTACATTCCAGCATCCTGCCTACAGCATGTCAACATGTTCTCAATAAACATCTGGAAATCAGCAAGTGTATGGATGACTTCAAGGGGAGACAATCCAAACTTGACTAAACTTCATGACTCATGACTGATAATATCATTGTTATGATTAAAGTCATGTGTAACTTTTCTGAACTTTTTTTGTACTGTTTGGCTTACAAGTGATAAAGTGTAGATGTATGTAATTTTGTTGCTTACACCAACTTGCTGTGTAGGTTTATATGACTGTAGTGTAAATTTACCATGAGTTTATGTGTGCCAAATTTGCTAATTACAGTCAAACCTGTGATCATAGGTCATCCATTGGAGAGACAAAATGTGGCCTTTGTTGACAGGTGACCTTTACTCGGAGGTCAAATTGCTCTGTTTAATCAATATTGGTTTTTGAAAGGATTGCCTTTACTCACAGTGTGACCTTTATTCAGAGGTGGCCGTTAGCACAGGTTTGGCTGTAGTTGTTATTTAGTTGTAGTACAACTGTATACAGCAAAGCTTGAACCAAGGGTGAATTCATATGAAGTCCTGTAACCTGTGTTAAGATTACATGAGTTGTGTCCCTTTGATATATAGTTAATATGCTGCTAGGTTAGAATTAAGTGAATTATGGGATGCATTTTTGAATTGTATTATGTTTCACCATGCGCATCCAGCATCTATATATAGGCTGCCAGCCACAAAATACAGCAGTGCTCCCTGTTGTGGGCATGTTAAACAGGTCACTGCTTAAAGCCCCAGGATCACTTTGCATTTACTGATATAGTAAAAAATTTACTGATAGCATAAGGATAGAACTATGTTCTATTCACTTTAAACTATGTTGAACACATGCCTTTCTTTAGTATTCAGATTGTTTCTTCATGAAAAATTGCCAGAAAACCTTTGTTATTTTTTGCAAAATCATTGAAAAATACTATGCTCTATTTCTAGCATGTACTAGTTAATTTACTAAGGAAAGTTAGGAATGTTTATGGTACAAATAAACAACTCTTTAATTCAAATTTTCGGCAATACTGCCTTTTTCAAGAAATTTGTCTGCACTTTTACAATTTATATGTTGACCATTTTTTATAACAAGCTTAGGCGAAGAGAGGCAAAAGAGCAAGATACCAATCACATGAAAGATTTTTATAAATGAGTTGTATGTTCCAAAAGGATTCACATGGAAGTTGATTTCTAAGCTTGTCATGAAGATGGTCGACATGTCAATTGTAAAAGTGCAGACAAATTTCTTGAAAAAGGCAGTATTGCCAAAAATTTGAATTAAAGAGATGATTTAAATAGAAAAACAGTAATACTTATTATTCCCTGAGGAATATTTGAAAGAATTTATTGTAGAAATAAAGGTCATTATTGCCAGTAAGACATCTTTCTTGTTGAAATAAGAGCTACTTATAATTGTGCTCCTGGGACTTTAATTCAAGAGTATTTATGTGAAATTCAACTGCTTGGGAATGTTACATTAAAAGCTGCTTTATGAAATGAGTGTTAAGTCACAGGTGTTAAGTGACGCATGTTCAGTTATGAGTGTTCAATCTAGGCTGTCTGACGGAATGTCGGGCAACTCATGGCCTTTTACACGATACTTTCTGTTGTTTGGTCAGGCAAAAATTTCATTGGTCAGGCAAAGTTTTGTGTTTGCCTGATTAAAAAACTGCTTGTATACTGGTAGACATAAAAAACAAATTGATTTAGCCTGTAAGAGATCCTATATGTCCTAGAGTTTTTTTATGAAAGCTGAAGTGAAAACGAGTTAATTTTATGTATATTTCTAACAGTAATTGTCCAATTTTTCCATTGTGCCTAAATTGACTGTGATATGCTGTTCTTGATGTATTAGTCACAATCTGATATGCTGACTTTGGCACCTGATTTACTGGGACCATGTCAGAAGTAACAAAATGTGTTCACACACCAGAATTATTTTTCAGCTTATAATTCAAACTTTGTTTTGAATGAGCACCATGAGATGGGTACCTATATGTGTCTGTTGCACTGACATTATTTTTTCTAGATTTTAAAAAATGACTATCATTAGATTAACTTATGTGCTTATTTATATAAAAGTTCATATGTTATCATTTACTGGAACACATTTTCTCAGAATACATTAATTTTATGGTCCTGTTCATATTGTAAAATGTTTGAGGACAAATTTTACAAAAATTCTTTAATATATGCATATAAATTTGGTTTAGGCGTGCATAGTAGTAAGGCTAGTGGCTTTTTTTTGTAGGCAAATCAGAAAGTCAGAACTGCCACACCTAAAGAGTGCATGTGTTTTATATCCTTGAAGAAAAGCATTTGTTTACAAAAAAAGTCGATATACCTTTTATTTACATTACAATAAAATGAAATTTTAGTCTTTGATAAAAGTGTATTGGTATGAATAAAATGATTCTAAATCTGACATTTGTTTTTAGCTTGTTACTGATTCAGAACTCTTACTTTCTCTGCCAGATACAAGTATTTCTTGCCTTGGCATCAAGTGTAGATCATGACCTGCTTGAACCACTTACAGTCTAATCATGGTCTGCATTATTTTCTAATTAGTAATTTTCACTTAGCATGCCTGTATACAATTTAAAGTTACTATCCAAACTGAAAGATGAACAAATCCATTTTATAAAATTACATGTAGCAAGTTTAGGGTTCAGTGAAACTGAGTTAATTAAGTAGACTTAACTCATTGGTTGTCCATACAGTGAGCGGTTGTACATCATCCCTTGTCAGGAAGGACCTGGGTTTGATCCCCACCATGGCCACTTAGTGGTAGTGTCCTTAGGCAAGACACAGATAATTCCTCATTGCCTCTGTCCCTCGCCGAGGTTGTTTACATCTGGGGTGAGTTTTGTTAGATTTTTTTTTGTCTACAAAATGTTTAGATTTGGTCTATGGAACTTGTTTTTATTGTGGTTTTTATTGTGGTTTAACCTCTTTTCCCATTGTATTATAGCCATTTTTACGTACCGACAGTTTACCTAACCATTGCTCCAGGGAAAGACGGCCTAACCTGTGTAAGAAACTGCCAACTTTCTCCCAGAACGAGATATAGCCTGCAGCAGGGATCCAACCCATGACCGTCGATCAGTAAGAGGTTACAAAGATTTCAAGTCATCAACTTTTAAACACTCTTGGATTGAAAGTTCAGTTTCTTTGGATAACCTTGCTACCCCAACACAAGTAGGTCGCTAAATTCCAGTCTGGTAAAATGTTGTTTACAATTTGTCAAGTATATTAATCCCACATCATGTCATTGGATTTAATTGTCATTCGGTCCTTTCATAAATACCTACTTTACTGCTACTAGTTGTGAACGTTATGGTAGATTTTAATTAAACTTGGTCAGAATGTTACACTTAAACCAGATTTAGTCTTAAAACACACATGGACATGAAGCAAAATAACTGGGGTCATGGAGCCAAACATTTTGAGATGCAGGATACTTCTTAGAAATTTCTTGTTTTAGCTCACCAGACCAGACAGTGTTTCAAGGGTGAGCTATTGTAATTAGTGATTGTCCTCCATCTGTCTGTCCATCCAAGCCAGCATTTAGATATTTGAATGGCTAGAAACACAACAGACAACTGTAAACTCTATTCTTTACATGTTGTATGTGGTTTAAATTTCTTTTATTATGCTATTAGAACAATAGATAGAACAATAGGATAGCCATATGAGGACTTCCGTTTGTTTGTCCATCTGTCAGGCGTCAACTTTTTACTTACAAGTAATTACTCTTAGAGGCCACAATATTTGCCATTGGTGACAGTTATCTTGGACGACTTCAATACATTGTACTAGGTCATGTAGGGTAAAGGACTGGGTCACTATGTTAGGTCACAAAAAAATCTTTTAAAGCAAATTTAAAGGCCACATTTTGTATCCAATTTCAATTAATTTGATCGTAAAGATTTATAAAATCAAGACTGTGTTTGAAATTGGGGCATCTAGAATCAAAATGTAGGCCAATACATTAAGTCAAAGAAACTCTTTGTAAGCTCTCGAAATGTCCCAATTGCTACTTTATCAACAAACAAGAGGCTTAAAAGGGCCAGTATCACCCTACTGGTCTGTCTGACTAGACTGTTCTGAGCAAGTGTTGTGAAAATCTTTTGCAATGTTACCAAGAAAAGGTAACAGAGTTCACTGTGACCTTGACCCACTGGCAACCAAAAAACAGTAAGGATCATATATGCAGTAAGACCAATCATCCTATGATGTTTGAAGACTGGGGGTGATGTAGATCTTAAGATATAGAGTGGAAAAGATTTTTTCAAAGTTCGGGTCACTGTGACCTTTGACCAACTGACCCCAAAAACGATAGGGATCATCTACTCAGTAAGACCAATCATCCTATGAAGTTTGAAGACTCTGGGTCAAATCGATGTCAGCAGAACATATTTTCAAAGTTTGGGTTACTGTGACCTTGACCTTTGACCCACTAACCCAAAAATCGATAGGGATCATCTACATGTTACAGGGAACCTTCTGAGCAAGTTTGATAAAAGTTGAAAGAAAACTGTGACCCATAAAGCGTTATCACGGAAAATCTAACGGAAGTCACTTCGACCTTTGACACACTCACCCAAAAACAACAGGGGTCAGAAACCTTCTGAGCAAGTTTGATGAAAGTTGAAAGAAAACTGTGACCCTTGGAGCGTTATCAAGAAAAGTCTAACGGAGGTCACTGTGACCTTGACCTTTGAACCCGAACAATAGGGATTATCTACATATTGCAGGGACCTTCTGAGCAAGTTTGATGAAAGTTGAATGAAAATTGTGACCCATAAAGCGTTATCACGGAAAATCTAACGGAAGTCACTTCGACCTTTGACACACTCACCCAAAAACAACAGGGGTCAGAAACCTTCTGAGCAAGTTTGATGAAAGTTGAAAGAAAACTGTGACCCTTGGAGCGTTATCAAGAAAAGTCTAACGGAGGTCACTGTGACCTTGACCTTTGAACCCGAACAATAGGGATTATCTACATATTGCAGGGACCTTCTGAGCAAGTTTGATGAAAGTTGAATGAAAATTGTGACCTTTAGAGTGTTGTCAAGGAATTGCTATCGGGGTAGACCTTGACCTTTGACTCACTGACACCAAAAACAATAGGGAACATCTACAAGTTGCAGGGATCCTTATCAGCAAGTTTCATCAAAGTCAAATGAATATTGCGACCTGTAGAGCGTTATCAAGGAAATATTTACGTAGAGACGGACAAACCACTATGGCATAAGCTCCGCTGGCCCTCGTCCAGTAGGTCAGTGCGTTCTGGATATGTACTTAATATGGCGCCTTTCATCAGATTGAAAGTTTCAGCACGCGACACTTGTTGTAGGCCATCGTGGAATTGCATGAATTGTAGTAGCTTAATTGTATGATCTAGATTTGTCATGGTTTATGCAAGCGTCCAATTAAAGTCCTAATGTATTCTTTCAACATGTTTTGCTTTTGCACTTATGCATCAAGTTTATTAGAAAAATGATTTAGACAAAATAATTTTATTTACATACAATAAGTTTTCATTGTGTTACATGTAAACGTTGGGTTCTTACACAAAAATAAGTTTCATCATAGAACAATAACTATATCAATATACATATAATATGTCGAAGAAATTAAAATTTATCAAGAATATCCACTTGACATTACCTATTTGGAAGCGATCTTATTAAACATAAACGAAAGCCGTTATTTTTCACATCATTCCTGTTACGTAATATAACATGCGTTAAAGACATTTGGGATTTTGAAATAAATGACTTTCTTTCTGATGACTCGATAAAGCTAAAACTAGGATTCAGTAACAACTTCCGTCTTGAGTGGAATAAGATCAAAAGTAGTATCCCTAATTCTTTCATTAATATGCTGCATAACGTCAATGCATTGGCAAATAAGCACTGCAACTCAATCAGTAGATCAAAGTTATGTTTTCTGTCTAGAAACGGCTCTTTTATCAAGCCAAATCAACTGAAAATTCGAATGATTACATCTCACCTGACCAAAACAAACATGAAGCGCCTTCAAACAGAAATTAAATGGCAAGAAAAGCTTAATTGTAAAATTGACTGGACAAATACCTGGTCCAATATTTATGATTCTTTTTCTTCAGTTAAAGCGCGAAACTTTCAATATAAATTTTTACATAATGTCATATTCACAGAACATAAATTACAGTTAATGGGAAAATCAAACGGTATGTGTCCAAGTTGTCGAATCAGCCGCGAAACCTTGCAACATCTCTTCTGGGATTGTCCAAAGATAAAACCGTTTTTAAAATTCATGCGAGAAATAATAAAATTGATCCATCAATTACATAACACTGAAAACATTGATATATGTTACAAAACAGTAGTAACTGGACAAAAAATATCACCTTTCTCCCAAACATTATAAACACAATAGTTTTTGAAACTAAATGGGTCATTTGGAAATTCCGTAACGAATTCAAATTCTCAAGAAAGCAGCCGCTAGCAAAAACTTCATTTATTTACTGAAACAAAACATTACGGATTCTCTACTTGTCTCAAATGTCGTCAATCAGGATCGTTTAGTAAAAGGAATACAAAATATTACCTAAGAAATTTGTCGTTCTTATTTTCCATCTTCTTAGCAAAGAATATTTTAAACCAAACATAAAACGACAACAGAAAGTATCGCCAACTTAGCGTGTTTCGATATTTTAAGACAATTCACATTGATATTACTTGTTATGCTGCTGCATACATTAAGTAAATATAAGTCAAATACCGATGGATATTTCATTCCAGTTATTCACCTACTTGTTCTATTGTTGTGATGATATTTGATGTAAATGTGATTGTATATGTTGTGATACAGAAGTGATGTAATGAAAAAAAAAAAAAAAAAAAAAAAAGAATATCCACTTGATTTTCTCCTACGAGCGACCTTCTCTTTTTTGCCATCCACGTTCAAGCTGCTCGTTCTCAGATTTTGGTAAAAAAATAAAGTTCTTAAAACTATGAAAATAACATATTTTAGAACATGTAGTCATATAAAAAGGTTCCAGTATAAATTCCTGTCGCGTATATCTGTAGATTTGAAATAATTCGACACCAAATAATAAAGCGTTGCAAACGCTATTAACATTGTGTAGCGGTACCGTAAAACCAGCATTTTTTAATCGATTTTTGCAAATTCCTACCTAGATTTTTACTTCTATTGTTGATTCTAGCCTTTAGTTTTATATTCATGTTTTAGTATGTCGTTTTTGAAAAAAAAATTTCAACGGCAACTGTGAGCGAGCAGCTTTAACAGACAGTATATGTTCTATATTAAAACATTCAAACTTGTATACCGTCACACAGCGCACTGCATAGAAGAATCGAAAGTGATCCTTGTAGAAAGATGGTCCATATTTTATACTTTACAGCACTTCTTTTGCCGGTGAAATGTATTCTGATTTTGGCATGCCATGCTGATTTTAAGCTTGTTGTATTTGTTTCCCACTTCTGTTCCCCTTATTCGTATGATAGTCTCCATAATCGTTTGGTGGTCTTCATTATCAGTTGGTCTTTAATCAGCGGTGACATTTACCACTAGTTAGATAATATACAATCATGTACATATAAAATAAGCATTGGAAAGTGCTATGAGCTTAGGTCGGTTTATTTACACGAGCATGCGCAGTTTCATTGAACCTAACCTACCGTTAGGTGTATATGCTTTCAAATAATCACAACTGTAACATCAGTCACCGAAACAATCAAAATCACAATCTCCGCAATCACAGTCACAATCCCCGCAATCACAACAGCTACCGTCATCACCGCCGGGAGAATCACCGCTTTCGTTAGAATCACAACAAAAACAACAACAACAACAAGCTAAGCATGGCAAACACTCGTCGTCGTCGTCGTCACCGCAACAGTCGTTTCGTTTCCTCCTTTTCCGACGGTCCAGTGATTCCGTTATAACTTCAGCCGTTGCATCTATCGTTGCTTCGTTCCTTTCTCGGCGTTTGCGTTCTTCTTCTTCGTTCGTTAGAGTAATAGAGTTCGGATCTACTGGTTCCCCCGCCGATGGTTGTGTCGTAATGACGGAACCAGTTGGCTGTGTTACTACTGTACTCATTGCAAGGCTGAAATGAAAATCCTGTAACATGACATTGAAACAGTTTCATATTTGGTCTTGTGCGACAGTCAAGGCCAATGTAACAGTAATGAATTTCAAAGACTTTCGAAAAAAGTTTCCATATTTAACAGCTGTGTAAAATTCACGGGACCAGCTAAACTTTAGACTATGAGTACTTAGCAAAGTGACCACTTTCATATTGATACTGAATTCATTATTAGATAATAAAAGGTTTCAGTACGGTGTTCCGTTTGGACCATCGCGGTTTTTATTTTTCTCCCCATACCACGATGCTCGAAACTACGATGATGAAAGTCGAAACCACGATGATGAAAACACGAAACCACGATGGTGAAAGTCGAAAGTCGAAATTACGATGGTGAAAGTCGAAATCACGATGGTGAAAATACGAAACTACGATGATGAAAACACGAAATCACGAAACCACGATGGTGAAAACGCGACATAATTTCGTGTTTTCACCATCGTGGTTTCGACTTTCACCATCGTGGTTTCGACTTTCGACTTTCACCATCGTAGTTTCGACTTTCACCATCGTGGTTTCGACTTTCACCATCGTGGTTTCGACTTTCACCATCATGGTTTCGACTTTCATCATCGTGATTTCGACTTTCATCATCATGGTTTCGACTTTCACCATCGTGGTTTCGACTTTCATCATCGTAGTTTCGACTTTCACCATCGTGATTTCGACTTTCACCATCGTGGTTTCGACTTTCACCATCGTGGTTTCGACTTTCACCATCGTGATTTCGACTTTCATCATCGTAGTTTCGACTTTCACCATCGTGGTTTCGACTTTCACCATCGTGGTTTCGACTTTCACCATCGTGGTTTCGACTTTCACCATCGTGGTTTCGACTTTCACCATCGTAGTTTCGACTTTCAGCATCGTAGTTTCGACTTTCACCATCGTGGCTTCGACTTTCACCATCGTGGTTTCGACTTTCACCATCGTGGTTTCGACTTTCACCATCGTGGTTTCGACTTTCATCATCGTGGTTTCGACTTTCACCATCGTGGTTTCGACTTTCACCATCGTGGTTTCGACTTTCACCATCGTGGTTTCGACTTTCATCATCGTGGTTTCGACTTTCACCATCGTGGTTTCGACTTTCACCATCGTGGTTTCGACTTTCACCATCGTGGTTTCGACTTTCATCATCGTAGTTTCGACTTTCACCATCGTGGTTTCGACTTTCACCATCGTGTTTTCGACTTTCGACTTTCGCCTTCCTGTTGCGCATGTCATTCGCGTACAGTGTACAGCATTTCCCGATAGTATAGTTTCATACAGAGACGTTTTACACTAGCTAAAATCCCATACAACTTTAAGTGGAAGATTCTATTATAAATAACCGCTCAAAACAGGGGTGTACCATATACCATAAGTAGCCAGGTATCGATCGATAAATACAACGTGTACTACCCGACCTTTAGTGTGAGTTGCATTGTTTAAAAAAAAGTAATTACATTCAAAGTTTGTAATTAAATAAATACATCTCGATGCTGTTTAATTTCACAAAATTCGTAACAAAGTTGAAACGGAAATACAGTATAATAATACGTACTTTCCGTGACTGAATAGAATACGATCGCACATCTTGAAAATTTAGAATCTAACTTCAAACATTTTTTTAAAACGATAATATTACAATCCCATCCTTACGGTGTCAATATATAATGGACACATTTAAATAGATCTGTACAGGTATTTACGAGCATGTTGTGAACAGATATCCCTTATACAAAAAGAGTGACATCGATGAGTGTTCCCGAGACCTTCATAAGTACAAAAGTTATTCTTTCACGGTTTTGTTTGTACTCGTGTGTACAAGTTATTGCATACATGAAGTAATTTCCGAGACTGTTGTGATTTCACCAACTTGCGCGCAGCCAGTGAGTTGATATGTCATAGAACTGTTACACTTATTATTATCATAATAATGTATGTGTGTAGCCAATGACACTGAAAATAAATTTGCAAGCGAGAGTAAATATAGCGGTCACACTGACGACTAGTCTAAAGGGGTATCAATACCCCCAGACCACCCAAAACCTTTATGTGATGTGCCCCTTTGATTGTAACGTTCTAGTTGGAAACAAAATGCCCGTGTCAAAAGTATTCAGTTTTTTATCACAGTCACATAGTTTGTCGTTTTCCCGTCGTTTTATTGTAATGAAACTCGTTAGTATATGTTTTCTTTATCATTGATTCTATGTTTTTACATCAAAACGTAAAGTAAAAATATATAGTAAGTTAAAGAGTGATAACATGGTCTCGCTGCACAACATGATGCTATCAAGTTTGGTCAATGAACATTCACAATTTTCCATATTTTCATCCTGTATAATACATGTACATATTAATGAAATAAACAAATTGTATATGAGATAAAATAACCCGTCTGCCATGTCTGTCGTTTCATTTTCATGTTCAAATTTGTTAATTTGAATTTTTTTCCGAGACTCGTTAACCCAAACTCTTTCCCGGAAAGAAAAGGATAGGAGAAGCCATAGGCTTTCAAGGTAAAACGAAAAGTTTCGTGTTCACTGCCGGGCTGGCATTACATGTAGACTGGAAATATTGATTTCACAGAAAAGAAATTTCAATTTTGAACAAGTAAAGATTTCGGCAGGCAGGTAAATTTGTCAGAAGCCGAATACGGCAAAAGTGTTTGAATAGATAACAAGTGTTGCGACTTATTATTATTATGATCAATTTCGGAAAAACATTTTCTTCTCATTTTGGTAAAACATGGACAGGACGATGTGAAAAAGGCATTTTATGAAAGAGGTATCATATGATCATGAATTATGTAGGATGGCGTACTGCACTTTTAATTAAAATTAAGCAGCTAATACTATTCGTTATATCTCAAGAACTGAATTGTACAAATATTGTCATACGCATAAAGACAATTCAAACAAGGCTTGAGAATATGCACCCAAAACTGTGCTTTCCGGTTTTATTTAAAAAATGACTTCATTAGATACTAGTTCTAGCGTAAAGTCCCGGGAACATAATACATTTAAAATAATTCATGAACTTGCGGTAGCGATTTAGATTATCAGCAAGAGATATATTGAATCATTCACAAAGAAATGACCCCTGTCCCTGAATCACCGCAGGAATACTACACAATGTAATATTATATATATTTTCTCCCATATAAACAACATCTCGGCGGATTGTAGCTACTTCAGACCGTTTTGGATTTTTTGCAACGGGCTGTAAATATTACAAATACTCGTATCACACGGTAATATAATAATGTGTTTCATTTTCTTATTTTGGAATCCAGACATTCGTGTGACCTCGTAAGAATCTACGGGTCCAAACTCTGATTATAAAGATTGGTTTTGCGGCACAACCTGTCAACAAATATAATTGAGTAACACGGATATTTCATACTGACCTTGAATTGGGTACAAGCTGCGCTTTTCTGACCTCTCGGGGATAAAATGAGGTGTAACCTCACGACTTTGTGTATCACGGCTTTGAGAAGCTATCGTTTGGTAATAAATTACACCGACTCCAATGATCTGTTGCTTCAAAACTTTCTTAACTCTATGCCACTACGCCAATTTTACAGAAAACGGACTGGTGATTGGACAGTGCATAAACTGCCACATGTAGTTACTTTCCGGGTCATGTACAGTAAATGCAAACTGGCTGAGATAGAGATTGTTCAGGTTTTTTTTTTTGAATCATGAATTCTTGACAAGTCCACTAAAAATAGTCGAGAGGTTAAGATCGCCGGTCATTTTTTTATGTCACGCTAATGACGTGAATAGTTGAGAAAGACGACACTGTCTTTCGGAGGATGAAGTATTTGACTAAATTGTCAATCACTAGCGATTTTAAATCCGTTGAAATCTTTTTTACCTTGTGCATAAGATCTGCCACATTTACTTGTCTTCATTTTGTATTTAATGACGTAAAGAAAGGTTTATACTAACGACGTGAATGTACTAACGACACCCCTATTTTAAGCGGTAATTTTATAATGGATTCTCCCACTTTATGTATCGATGTATCGGTTTTTTTGTAAGAGGCGTAGTTAAACTAATATGAAATGCTGCAGATCAACGGCCACGGCTGTATGTTTTATCAATGAAGTAGGCTTACGTCAGTCATGCGTAGATCAAGACCGCAGTCATCCATTGTATTATTTGCCGAGATAGCATTGACCATGCGCAACAGGAAGTCGAAACTACGATGATGAAAGTCAAAACCACGATGGTGAAAGTCGAAACCACGATGATGAAAGTCGAAACCACGATGGTGAAAGTCGAAACTACGATGGTGAAAGTCGAAACCACGATGATGAAAGTCGAAATCACGATGGTGAAAGTCGAAACCACGATGATGAAAGTCGAAACCACGATGGTGAAAGTCGAAACTACGATGGTGAAAGTCGAAACCACGATGATGAAAGTCGAAATCACGATGATGAAAGTCGAAACCACGATGGTGAAAGTCGAAATCACGATGGTGAAAGTCGAAACTACGATGATGAAAGTCGAAACCACGATGGTGAAAGTCGAAACCACGATGGTGAAAGTCGAAACTACGATGGTGAAAGTCGAAACCACGATGATGAAAGTCGAAACTACGATGATGAAAGTCGAAACTTCGATGGTGAAAACACGAAAGTCGAAACTACGATGATGAAAACACGAAAGTCGAAGCCACGATGGTGAAAGTCGAAACCACGATGGTGAAAACGCGAAATTATATCGCGTTTTCACCATCGTAGTTTCGTAATTTCGTGTTTTCATCATCGTAGTTTCGTATTTTCACCATCGTGATTTCGACTTTCACCATCGTAGTTTCGACTTTCACCATCGTGGTTTCGTGTTTTCATCATCGTGGTTTCGACTTTCATCATCGTGGTTTCGAGCATCGTGGTATAGGGAGAAAAATAAAAGCGCGATGGTCCAAACGGAACACCGTATTTCAGACCATAATGAAGCATTATAAAATCAAATTAATACGCCTGAAGCTTATCTTTGAAAATGGTCCGGAATTTCCGCGAATCGAACGTCTCACGGTATGATACGTGTAAGGGTTAACTACAGTGTGTATGGCATGGACATAGTCAAACGTATCAAACTGAAAACAATAGAAATGAACAGTAAAAATTGGTTTCTTTTATTTGTACATGTCTATAATCATGTACTACAAATAAACAAACCCATTCTTTTCTATGGTTTTAATGTTTATTGTCTTTTGTCTGACGCGGTTGCCTATATATTGGCACGAGCATTGCTTCAACGTTAACAATTAACACTCGGTATCGTTAATTTGCTGACTGGATAGCAAAAATTGCAGCACTGTCACCCAATTGTCAATGCAATTAGGTCGGGCACTTGTTAAAATCTTCGATCGAATCAACAACAAAAATCTGACAAGGCAAGGCCGAGTGGTTAAAGCGGTATAGCATCGATCAAGATTCTAAATTCTAAGTTGTTTCACCTAAATGTTACCTACGTGCAGTTTTCATCAGTTTTAATAATTTCTGACGTCTACATAACGTAAGAAAATACCTCTCCATGTAGACCTACACGTTATTTCTATTTTTTGTCCGAACAGATCTTACATTACACAAGTTAATTTTGCTTATCCGTCAAAAAATACATTGTGTATCATACTTTTTATCCAGAAAATGTTACAGACCCATATCTTGTTTAAATTCAGTAAAAAAGAGAGAAGCATCCATAACTTCTACGTGGTTCGCGGGAAACTAATATGCTTAAAATGACATTTTGTGAGAAAAAAGGAACTGGGCTTACGGTTTGTGGTTTATAAACTCCAATATCTCATGTATGGGGTTTCCAATGAGAATATTTCTTTAATGCCTTAATCAAAAATGACGGAAGTCAATGACTTTTATTTAAGTTTTTGTTTGTGACCTAAACCAACACACCGCGACACGACCCGGAATTAAAAGTATTTACGTCACAGCATTAAATAAAACGGTTGCATTTTCCCTTCCCTAAGGAAACACATTATCTTATCAATTGTTAAGAGCTTCATGCGTGGTGTGTGTTAACACTGTTTCTACTATACTGCACTCATCAATCTACTATACTGCACAATAATCTGGAAACTTTAAAGTCCCAGGAGCACAATTACAAGTAGCTTTTATTTTACCAAGAAAGATGTCTTACCGGCGGAAATGATCTTTATTTGTACCAAAAACATTCCTAACGCTGCTATTTAAATCGGTAAGTACATGTTAGAAATATAGCGCAGAAATTTTGTTCAATGATATTGCAAAAAATAAGAAAGGCTTAGAAAAGCAACTCTTTTCGTGAAAATATGAATCCAATACGAAATACATGTAAAGACTTGTTTTTAGACGTACATCACACGGTGTGTGTAAATAATTATGTTAAAATAATTAAGGATCCCTTTTCACTTCAATTAGAACAGAAATTTGTTCTTTTCTGTTCATTTCAATGAGTTTGAGAACACCTGAGAAATGAAAGCTCATTCGATTTATACGGTGGCACAGGGGTCACATCCGCAACACTTCATTTATATTGTGGCCACAACTTATTAAGTTGAGGCCACGACTTACTAACTTGTGGCCACAATATAAATAAAGTGTTGCGGATGTGACCCCTGTGCCACCGTATAAATCGAATGAGCTTTCATTTCTCAGGTGTTCTCAAACTCATTGAAATGAACAGAAAAGAACAAATTTCTGTTCTAATTGAAGTGAAAAGGGATCCTTAATTATTTTAACATAATTATTTACACACACCGTGTGATGTACGTCTAAAAACAAGTCTTTACATGTATTTCGTATTGGATTCATATTTTCACGAAAAGAGTTGCTTTTCTAAGCCTTTCTTATTTTTTGCAATATCATTGAACAAAATTTCTGCGCTATATTTCTAATATGTACTTACCGATTTAAATAGCAGCGTTAGGAATGTTTTTGGTACAAATAAAGATCATTTCCGCCGGCAAGACATCTTTCTTGGTAAAATAAAAGCTACTTGTAATTGTGCTCCTGGGACTTTAAAGTTTCCAGATTATTGTGCAGTATAGTAGATTGATGGGTGCAGTATAGTAGATTGATGAGTGCAGTATAGTAGATTGATGGGTGCAGTATAGTAGATTGATGAGTGAGGTATAGTAGAAACAGTGTTAACACACACCACGCATGAAGCTCTTAACAATTGATAAGATAATGTGTTTCCTTAGGGAAGGGAAAATGCAACCGTTAATTCCGTGTCGCGTCGCGGTGTGTTGGTTTAGGTCACAAACAAAACCTTAAATAAAACTCGTGTCCCATGCTATCAGTAATAAGTTGTGGCCACAAGTTATTAACTTGTGGCCACAACTTATTAAGTTGAGGCCACAAGTAATTAAGTTGAGGCCACAACTTATTAAGTTGAGGCCACAACTTACTAACTTGTGGCCACAACTTATTAACTTGTGGCCACAACGTACTAACTTGTGGCCACAACTTATTAAATTGAGGCCACAACTTAATAACTTGTGGCCACAACTTATTATTGATAGCATGGGACACGGGGCTTACTCATTCAGACGGGGATGCTACTTCTACAAACGGTGTTTTCAGTGCTTAGGGCACAAGGCTGAGGGCTGAGTTCATGTTAATCAGGGTGTTATCAAAGATTGGTAGCACTATAAGTAGAACTGTATTGAGTGCAGGGGACACGGGACAGAGTATGTGAAGCGGGGATGATACTTATATCAACAATATCACCAGGGTTGCATTGATACTAGAGGGCACGGGACTGAGAAAATAGAACTGATGACATATGAGAAGGTACGGTTGTGACCCCAGTGGGGTTCTAACCCGAAACCTCCGGTATAAGCGGCAGACATCTTTACCCATCAACACCACTGCGTTTGTTCGTTGTCCTGTGGTGATGTATGCATAGGTTAATTCAAGGACTTTGAGGAAACCATCTAGTTACCCCGCATCCCCGTGAAGTTAGCCCCGTGGCACCTAGTTACCCCGCATCCCCGTGAAGTCAGCCCCGTAGCACCTAGTTACACCGCATCCCCGTGAAGTAAGCCCCGCAGCACTCAGTTACCCCGCAGCCCCGCCATGTTATCCTATGCCACCAAGTCTCAACACGCCTCGTGGCATATGGTTTCCTCAAACTACCGCTTGAATTAACCTATGCATACATCACACGTTCAAAATAAGCGTGGCGGGTTCGTGGAGCTTCACGATCTTCACGATTTTACTACGACCCTACTACGTTCATGAAGACCCTCTCTCTATCTGCCACGATGATACCACGATTGGTCACGATTCGGTACCAACTTTAGATCGTGGTAGAAGCGGGGCCCTGTGTGAACGGGGTATAATTAAGCCACTTAGTATTCTGGATGCATCGGTTTCATAAGTCTGTAAGTTTTACATTGGTCACCTCTGTGCTGGAGGATGGGCTGAAACATCCAGCTTCAGCAGTTTTATCAGCGAATTACAAATGACACTTTGTTCTTATGGATATTAGTTACTGTAGACACACATAAGAGTGATGTATGTTGTCCAATGAATGATCGATACCATACGGCAGAAAAAGTGTCAAGCGTATATCAGCAGGCAATCGATAAGTTTTGGGGATTAGTTTACGGAAACAATTACGGTTCGGTAATATCCGTAAATAACGGTCAGGGTCATAAATCATTGATTATCGATTGTACTGGAATATTGCCTAAGGGAGATATTGAACTTGACGCGTAACTTTTGTGAAAATCTTATGTTTTAATTTTTATCATTTCTACCAGAAGATAAAGAAAATTCAGCATTATCATTCACATTACTTGCAATTAATAATAATAATAATAATAGTAATGTTTTAACTAGTGAGCACTATTTCATTACAGTCACATCATCAGTCTTAAAAATAGTCACAGAATAATCCAAAAGCTACAAAATTCGTGAATTTTGACATAATAATGAGAATGAATCTAGTGTGCACTTGATTTTTCATAATCGGCTAATCCCTTTACACGTGCGTAACGTTTGCTCGTGAGAATTGTTAAAATTTTTAGACCTGATATTTTCAAGTACAGACGCACACGGCAAGTCTGTTGCAAAAGTATGGTGTGCTTTAGAAACGTAAATAGATGGACCTACATGTCCCCGGTAAATAGTACGTCAACTTGTTTTATTTTGCGATCTTAAATTCCTAAACTCTATTTTGACACCTATAAAATGAAACCAATTTCAGCGGAGCGAATTCTTGCCTTTCACTCGAGACAAAGAGAAATGTAAAACAAAATATAAAGTACCCGTGCAAGTGTTTCGAAATAAAAATGCATGCATAGTGAATCTTTTATGTGTTGCAAATTAACACCAAAAGCTAAATAATAGTATTGATAATTATACTGAAAACTCGCTATAAAGACGATATCATGTATATCCGGTTTCAATGAAAGGTTTTGCCTTTTTATGAAATTATAACCCAGTTTGCATTTTAATGTAAAACAAAACCCAATATACAACGTTTTAAAGATCAGGGTAAATGGAAGTAACCGAGCTCCGATCGTAAAAATGAAATTATATACCTGTTAAACAAAACCTTAAAAAAGACCATTCTCTCCTTTCTTTATTTTTATATAAAATATATCACATAAACGGAGAATGATTGTTTTATTCAATCCCGTTTGTGATTCTAAAATAAGTGTTATAGTTTTTGAACAAATTGAAGATAAGCTGCAAAATTTTCACTTAAAATTGTGACATTTTGTGCGTTTTACTATATATTATATAGTAAAACGACGGGTAGAGTTTTTAAGTTAAAAAAAAGACCAAACAAATAAAGTCTCAGAAAAATAAAAAAATATTCATTAAAAAGGGGAAATGTTATATTTTATCATCCCGTTTGTGATTTTAAAATAACTTTATTAGTTAAAATGTTATCGCGAGTTAATGACAGCGCTCCTATACAAACCTATAGTAAATTTGTGGCGTGTATTGGCCCTGGCTGTGACACTTTTTCTGCCACATGCATTTAAAGTGTTTTAAAAGTTTTAAATGTATTTTGAAATGAATTCATGTAATATGCAATTTATAAATAAGATGACGTTGTAGCTTTGCAGCCCGGATGATAAATGGTGAACTAGACAACTATCCTACTTTCTTTTCACAATTATATTACCCGCAGCTGAATGTGTTACTATATTTAGAGACAATGTAGACGAAGCGGAATAAAAAAATCTATTGTATACGAGATTTTAATCGAAATTGTATACCGTTCTAAGATCGTAACATGCCCAACCCAATGGGGCTAGGGACACCAGTGTACATTCAGCTAACTATATACCAGTGTCAAAGTCTGATAGGAAATTACTATCTCTCGTATAGTTTTATATAAAAAGATTAAGCCCGAAAGTGAAAGTAGACGCCGATCACCTGTAAGCATCATACACATGCTAGATCTACATCGTACAAACCGATAAAAGCTAAATAATATCTAAATCGAACCTAGTTAATCAAATTCAAAAAAAAAGAAAACAAAAACACACACCTCTTACAAATTCCGCACTTGGGTTCAGTCGACCGATTAATTCGCGTTACCTGTGAACTACTGTTGTGAACCCAGTAACACGGTACAACGTGAAAGAACGTGAGACCTTTTTTCGAATGCCTGGTTATCAGTCTACCGGACTAGGGGCTATCCGGGTAAATACGGACGGTTTTTACAACGTCTTGTTTTGTCACTCATATTTAGTTACCTCAATTCGGATGACTATTTTTCTTGCGTTTTATCGCTTAGCCTGTTCAAGACTTAGAAATAGATCTAGTGGATTTCGGTTACACTCGGTGAAAGCGGGAAATACGGACGCAATGGGGAAATACGGACACTCTGAGGGGAAAATGCAGACATAACAGTTCCCAGTAGTTAAAATACGGACAAGCAAACATTCCTTTAAAAATAAGCATATAAACGCCTACTAAAACATTTTAAGAAAGTAACGTTAAAGGAAAAACATTAGCAGAGTTATGAGGAATCTAAGATTTAGTTAATATGCAAATGCATGCAAATTAGACACACTATTAGACACGTCCCTTTTTCAAAATCTTTATTTTGAACCCCATTTCCTCATCGTTTCATGATTGTTTTACATCTGAAATTGATAACATTGGTAAAGTGCCATGTACGTACGTTACCATGTTTTAATATAGTTTTGAAGCTGCTGTTTTAAAGTCGGCAATATCACCTGCATGAATATTAAATTACATCACTATGACGTCACAAAATTCAAAATGGCCGCCTCCATGATCCTCCATTTTGGAAATTTTCAATCTTCAATATCTTCACATTTAGAACTCCGATTTTAAATTTTTTTTCAACAGTGTATTATTCTTAACAAGTTCTTCAATTTTAAGTTAAACTATTTTTTTTACTTGCTTTCCCCTTTAAAGCACGGAAGTATACACTGCTACTGTAGTGTATACTTCCGTGGTTAAAGTTAACCCGTTTAGTCTATGTTCATAAACCTACATTATTTTCGATACTGAACATAGCTGAGGAGATTTTTCCCTGTGGTGTTGTTATTTTAACCTATGAACAGAGGTTTAAAAGTGATAGTACTGTGTTGTTATTTTTTCACTATTCATTCTGACTTTCTTTATCTTTATACTTCTGCCTCTAGAGATTTTCTGTGTCTTTTTTTCAAGCTTAAACCCACTGATGATGCATACCAACGGTATAAACCGAATATTAACATCATCATTCAGTCTAAAAAAGAAATTGAATGTTTTGAGACTATAGCCTATTATATGCAAAACCACTATTTCAACAACTCTCTTCTACAAATCTATGAAAGTGATTGTACAATTCACTGTTTATTTAGAGTTTATTGTGACGCATCAGGCAGGAATTTATACTTACAGCGGCATTATTTGATGACTATAACCACATTCATTATCCTCAAAAGCACAAGTGAATTACATTTCTACATTTATAACACAATACTTTTAGATATCATGAAGAAAGAAAAAAACAATACTCCATATTTTATAAGAAAGTAGTCTACTGTAATAGGTATTTTAAATGATTGCCGACGTTAAAATTGTCGCAAAACTGAAAATATTGTGAATGGTCAAGGAAGTATACACTCAACTGTAGTGTATACTTCCGTAGTAAGTTACATGTTTATTCATTTTTCCTTTTTTTATGCCCGCCAGTGGAAAGGCATAAAGTGTTACCCTTGTCTGTCCGTCCGTGAGTTCATATAAAATTTTCATTTCCGATCAATAACTTTTGAAAGGTGGCATGGATATGATCAAAATGTAAGCGAAGGTATGTGATAATGAAATACAGGTCAAGTTCGATTTTGGTTACAATCTGTTAATTGCTACAGGAATTACGGCCCCTTATTTACTTACATTTCAGCTTTCTGGTCTATAACTTCAGACAGATTACATGGATTTACTTCAGACTTTACTTGTAGATTCAGGAACATAACGCACAGGTCAAGTTCAATTAAAGTGACAATCTAGTAATCCTTATAGAACTTATTACACCTTTTCGACTTAAATTGAGTTTGTTAGATTTGTTTGAGTATTCCGATCATTATCTAATACAGGTTTGCTGGATTCTATTATATTTGCCACGAATGTGCATATATTAACAAAATACAGATGAAGTTCAATTTTTGTTACATTTCACTAATATTTGAAAGAGTTACAGGCCCCGTCAAATTTAATTTTTAGATTTTAAATATTGCTTTTCCTGTTTCAGATCTTTCTCATGTTGCATGTCCAGACTGTGCATGGTCAGTTTGAGTTGATGGGCATTAATTTATATCAACAGCGTGAAATTCAACACTGCCATTTTGCTGATGTTTCTTTTTCTGGTCACTGAACAGGTTTTTTTTTAAATTAATTCAAAAACACATTTTATGATAACAGTATGTAATCCAATTTTAAGAGATTGTATGCTAAGATAGATATTCCTGATTGACCGAATCCTATTACAAGCAAACCAAACATTACCGTGTCTAGTGGAAATAAAGAGTGCTTCAAGAGTGCATTATAAAGTTGCATATTAATAATATCCACTGCAGAACTCGCTCGTTTTTCTCCAACCACCCGGTCAAACTAGTCTCGTTATTTTAGTGGGCCTTAAAGAAGACTGAAGAACTTGAAAGCATAGGTATGGTAAATTTGTAATATTTTCGGCTGCGTCACAATTATATAAATTATTGTTTTACGCTAATTAGTGATAACTTAATATTTTCTTCATATTTAGATTTTAGTGGATATATATGTATTTCGTTTGAAATAAAGAACACTATGACTTCTTTAAAAAAAAATGAAATAACAATTGTATTAAGTGAATAACATTCGTGAAATATATGGTAGTTGTGTGAACTGTTTTTGAACGATCAATTTACGGACTCAATAACTTGTGAATGAATTTATTGTTGAAGAACCAAAAACATATTAAATCTGGAGAAAACTTTAGTTTGTATTATCTGGAGTCTTGTCATGTGCTCGTCGAACTGATCTCCATGGAGACGATGTAATAAAAGTTAAGTTTGTGTAAACTTTTGAATGTCTGTATATTAGCGCTTTATCGTTGGTACCGGTTTCCCATATGACCAACTCCCCCGCAAGAGATTAGTTATTTTAGGTTTCGGAGGATAGTGCAAGATAAAGAAAGCATCCCAATTCCAGAGACACCCCTGGTTCTTATACATACCAGGTGTATAGCACCCATACATGGGACCTCGGTTTTTAAGTCTCATCCGAAAGACTGTTAGTAATTTTAGTTGGTCAGCCCCGGGAATCGAACCCACAGCCCCGAGATTACAAGTCTCGAGCTCTAACAATTGAGCTAACCGGGCTGACGTGTAAACTTTTTCTGCTAAACACCTTACTCGCCTTAGTCATGGATTGGTTAATAATTATGAAAATCAGTTTTAGAATGCTGAGTCTTCAAATATTGAACTGAACTGTTTATGGATTTTCATTAGATGGTAATTCACAGCAAAGGCGGATGGGGAAGGTTTATCCATACTTCTGGTGTAGGTCAGTTTTATTTGTAATATGTCCCACTGGCGTAACTAAATCAGTTGTCAAGATCACATACCATTGCTATGCCAACCAACCAGAAAATGTTGAGCTTAATTTACCTTTTGTATCGTTTATAGTCCGTTCAGCTTAATGTACCGAATATAACTGAGCTTAAGTGATCACTATCCGATATTATTTACATGAAGCTGTGGAAAAGGACATGATACTAAAAACAATGACAAAACCATCATTTACAGATCGTTTCATAATTTATTTTAACCTGATTTCTTAAATCATTTGATGCATAATAAATTAGAAAATATCGCTTACATTACATACCCAAATGTGTCGTTAGATCAATTGTGCATTATTAAATACAGATCTTACTTTACTAAATATCCACCATTGAACATTAAATCAGTTTACCTTGTTAAAGAGGCACTCCCTACATAACCTTTTTAAAGGGGCACTCCCTACCTCACCTTTTTAAAGGGGCACTCACTACATCTAGCCGATTATATTTTGTGTTCAATGAACGTAAAATGATAAATAAAAACAATTTTAAAGAGGAACCTATGGTGAAAAATGCCTTAATTTACCACAATGAATCAAAATCGAGGCTTTCTGTAATAAATCGCATCCACCCATTAATTGTACAACATTTACTCTACATAGGTTATTGAATGGTTTACGGTACTGCAGTATATTTTAAACCGCTGATTTTATCGATAATGACTGGGTATGCATAGCGGAAACTTTTAGGTTAAGTTATCATACTTCCAAAGATTCTATTATATATGTTTTGGAGGTTATTTAGTTTGACATCAGTTATAGGGTATGTCCCTTTAAAAGAATGTTTAACAGAGACACTTGATAGAAAATGCATGGAAAGAAGAATGCTTTAAAAGCCCTAAATGATCATTTTTACAAATAATTATATCCAACAATTTAACAGGAAAGAACTAAATGCTAAACATTTCGAATACCTAAATATTCACGGTGGGGAATCACATGATCAAAATAATCTCTAAACAAAAGTACATCTATGAAAAATGTTAGAAAATAGCTGTAAATATAAAAAATATAGCCTATCTTATGGCAACATAAAAGTATTACAGAATTATACAGGCCTCAATCACAGTCACCTTCTTATAGTGTTGAACACTTTCTTGAAGTATTCAGCACAATCGGAAGGAGACTATGATTGAGACATGTGTAATTATTTAATACTTTTATGTTGCCATAAGATAGGCTACATTTTACATTTAAAGCTGAACGGCTTTCATTACTTTCTTACTTTTTTCTGAGATCTACTTTTGTTTAGAGATTATTTTGATCACGTGATTCCCCACCGTGATATTACAGGGAAGCAAGAAAATAATATTGGACTTTTCAATATTTCACTTTGATAATATCATAATGTGTTCAACGGACTGCTCAGTGAAATTTATTACAGACTGAATAACAAACATTGCTGGTTATAATAATCTGCAATGGTCGCAAAGACAAAACCACGAGCTTTTGATTAGAGAATACAGAAAGAATTGTTCGTTTCGCTGACCAAGTTTTTGAAAAAAATAGATATATCAGTTAATTTATTAAATACATGTAGTTAGACTGGTTTAGTATTTTTCCATGTTTAAATGACTTGTGACAATCTTTTAAAGCTTTCATAAAGATCAAATTAATTTTAATATGTAGCAAAGATGTGGAGTAATACCGGATATAGTAAGTTAAATGTGTGTACACATGTGCTAACCGGAAATAGTAAGTTAAATGTGTGTACACATGTGCTAACCGGAAATAGTAAGTTAAATGTGTGTACACATGTGCTAACCGGAAATAGTAAGTTAAATGTGTGTACACATGTGCTTCTTTTAGAACCTCTTGAAACGGTGTGACTTTAGTTTAATTGGCTCTACAGTAAACTCCGTACATAACGACTCCGGATATAGAGAAATTTCGGATATAAGGAACAAATTTTCCCTGCCCGAGTATTTTTATTTATTTTATATAAACACGTTAAATGGACAATTATAACAAACACCGGTTCTAGCACAAATTTAAGTGTTCCCAAGGAGATCGCATAAACGGACTTTACGAAACAAGTTGGGAAAAGAGCGGCGTCTGTGTCGCATGTTTTGGCATTCAAACTTCAAGGCGAAGTTAAGATACATCTAACGATTTCTTAGGGAACTATGTTTCTTGTTTATGCCTCAAAAGTACAATATTTCACTACGGTGAAGTGGACAGCCTCCGTGGTCGGGAGGTTAAAGTCGCTAACTTGATCACTGTAACCTCTTATAGATTGAGGGCCATGATTTCGGGCCCTGCTACCGACCTTGTCTCTTTACATAAGAAGTTGGCAGTTTCTTACGGGGGTTCGGAGTCTAGTACTAGTTCTCTCTAAGAACGATTGCTATAAGTAAACTTTCAAACTGGTGTCCGTTTTCCGTCCCTTTTCCTCTCCACCATGTATATATAATTTCATTAAACTATTCTCAACACCATTTACAGATCCAGTCAGCCAAAACAATCGCAATGCCAGTCAGACGAAACAAATCACAAAACCAGTCAGCCGAAACAATCACAATTACAGTCATCGCAGCCGCAATCACAATTGTCATCGCCTTCGTGAGAATCGCTGTTTCCGTTAGAATTACAACAGCAAAAACAACAGGCTAGACACAATATGCATTCATCATCATCCTCAACGTAAGTAGCATCACGTTCATTCTTTTTCCGGCGTTCTTCTTCGGCGTTCGTTAAAGTAATTGCGTTAGGGTCAATTGGTTCCCCTGTCGGCGGCTGTGTCGTCACGATGTTATTGGTACCAGACGTTTGTGTTTCTAAACTCATTTTGAGGCTAAAAAACAGCAAAAAAACATTCAATACTAAGCAAAAATGTTTGCAAAACAGATATGGACCTCTCATAAAGACTGCTTTTTGCGTAATATCGGTGGCAATAACACCGGGAAGCTTTCCCCAAGGCACTCGTATAATTAAAATGTCATTTACGTTTGAATATCACAACCACTGACCTTCCCCCTTAAATAATCGTTGAAAATGAAAACACAAAATTTGGATCGTAACAAAAGGAGACAAAAACTAGAGCTAGCACTGGAAGTGATTAAAGCTGCTCGCTCTCAGATTTTGATAAAAAATAAAGTTCTTGAAACTGTATGTAAATAACGTATCTTGGAACATATAGTTATATAAAAAGGCTTCCTGTCACGTATATTTCTAAATTTCAAATAATACGCTACCAAATTCAAAAGCGTTGCAAACGCTTTTGAAATTCTAATATAAACATATAGTGTAGCGGTGCCGCGTAACCGACATTTTCAATCGATTTCTGCAAATTCCTACCTAGATTGTTGCTTATATTTTGATTCTAGCATTTAGTTTACTATTTATGTATAAGTACGTAAATTTAAAAAAAATATTTGTTTTTCAACATAACTGAGAGCGAGCAGCTTTAATGCCCCTGCTCATGCGCTTATCACAACCGTGCAAAAATACATGGAGACAAGTATGTTTTACTAAAACTTTGTTAAACCGTATATGTCCCGGAACGAATATATCACACGAGAGAAAAAATTCGACCGCATATGTCACACGTGTGATATATTCGGTCGAAAATAGTCTTCGCGTGAAACGTATATGGCACATAATATGTATACGTTTGACTTCGAATTTTATAGGAACACGAAAACGAATATCTCACATGCAGAAAAAGGCAAATAAAAACGAAATGTAACGATGTTTGGGAGGCATCTGTATATAGGTGTAATGTGGAGAGCCGAAATGCAATGACATGATTATCCAAGAAAGTCCAAGGTAAACGACATGCGATCAACACTTATTGGAACTTAAACACAGAGTAAACTTGATATATCTGCATGGCCGGCTCCTGTGGATCGGTTCCGATCCTCTTCCTGGAATGACTTAAGCAAAAGTATAATTTGTACTTTCATGCACTTTAATATCACAACCTATGAGACATATACGTTTCGGTGTAAACTGTCAAAAATGACCAAACGAATATGTCACATTAAACACGTGTTACATTTACGGTCGAATATATCACACACGTGTGATATATACGTTCCGGGACATATACGGTTCAACAAAGCTTGAATGGTGTCCTGAATAAATGATACAGTTTTATGTGCAGACACAATGGCTTTTTGTGCATGGATACTTGCTAAGTACAAAAGGGCTATAACTCTATAAAATGTGAAATATAGTTATAAAAATTGTCATTGTAACTTTGCATGCATAGGTATTATAGTGAGGTGTTAATGTAGTACCAACATCCATACTTACAGCTTGCTAAGTAAAAAAAAGGCAATAACTCTATAAACATGTAAAACACAGTTAAATAACTTGTCATTGATATTAATCTTGTGTCAATGAACCCGCTGAGTGGGTTTAAGCAGAATAGCACAAGCAAGCAATACTTGACTTTGTGTAAGCCATTCATTTACTTTGCAATAGAATTTAAAGCTGCTTGCTCTCAGTTGCCGTTGAAAATTTTTTTTTCTCAAAATGTCATACTAAACCGTAAGTATAAAACTAAAGGCTAGAATCAACAATAGAGCTAAAAATCTGCCAAAATCGATTCAAAACGCTGGTTTAATGGCACCGCTACACTATATGTTTGTATTGGAATTTCAAAAGTGCTTGCAACACTTTATTATTTGGTAGCGTATTATTTCAAATCTACAGACATACGTTACGGGAATTTATACTGGAACCTTTTTATATGACTATATGTTCGAAAATATGTTATTATCATACATTTTGAAGAATTTTATTTTTTTTACCAAAATCTGAGAGCGAGCAGATTTAAAGCCCGTAAAAACGGAAGGTGATAGTTTTTAAACGTAAAAAGGACCATTCTCTTAATATCTTTAATTAACAAAATTATAATTACTCTCTGTAAAAACGCATATCGGGTTTCCAATACACGATGGTTAAAATAGTTTGGGATGAATGAACGGGACGGGACAACATGCGTGATTCCTATATAGCCCACTTTATTACATATAATATTATAGTCTATATTTTATAAGCTGATATACTTGTACATGTTTCAGTAAAATTGGATTTAAAATCATTCATTGTTTACCGAAGTCCTGTTTCAGTCCCTGCTTCAGTACAGTGTACGGACTGTCTGCTTTGAACTTACAGAGCTGTTGTTTTATGATATTTATTACCCAATTATCTTAAAAATTGGTCAGAATGTTTGTCTCAATGGTTTCTAACTCAAGTTCCGATCTGGGTCAATAGAGGTAAAAGACTATAGCACATGGTCATATCAAATAAAAACATTGTTAATAATCTATAGGCCACATTTAATATCCAATCTTCACGAAAATAGGTCAGAATTTTTCTCTCAGTGATTTCTAGATCAAGATTGAATCTTGGTCTGGTGTCAAAAGGGTAGGTCACACAGTCAAATCAAAGGAAACCTTGTTTACACTCTAGATGCCACATTATATATCCAATCTTCATGAAAATTGGTCAAATTATGATGTATAGTTCAGGGTCTGAAGTTTGATCACATATTGTGTAATAAGTAGGTCTCACTTGAGCGATATAATGCCATCATGGCCCTCTTGTTTATAAAATATCATAGGAGCTCGAGGTCGGGATTATGCTTTTCCGGCTTTGTTTTGTCTTTTTACATTTATTTAAAGTGACATTATTCGCATGTTTTTCAAGTAAATATCAAGCTGAATATGGTGTGTGTACAAAAGCGTAGAGGAAATAATAGCTTTTAACCCAATACACCAAACTCTTCCCGCTGCCAGTATGAAATAATAACTTTCCAAATATTGATTTTCTTATTTGACTGGGAGAGTCAATTTAAGAAAAGAACAACTGCATGCAGGAGTTGCTTCCCTTCCACTGCCGAAATCTCTACCAACATCAACAACGACACAATCAACTATCATTTTATCAGTCCGATTTTTTTATATTTAAAGCACCAACTTCAAATACTTATGCGGCATAATCATTAATTTAACACATTTAAATGAACAGCAACCAAAAATTGCTTTTATAAAACTGTCATCAAAATACACTATGTGCTGCGCATAATGTCACTTTAAGAACCAAGCTAACAAAATATGATCTTATTTTCCCCGGATCTTAACTTTCATATTTTACCGCTGAAGTACCCGGTAGACTGAAAAAAGAAAAGGAGTGACACACGCCATGTTATCCAACACAAACTGCTAAGAGTTACGTCCCTCAAAAACTGGTTCTCCGTCTACCAATGTGACGCAATATGGAACCGGAACCTATACATGTGAACATAGTGTGGTGGCAATATCAAAAACTGGCGGAACAGTTTATTTTTGTTTAATGTAGTAGTAATGGACTATTATCTTGCCATACCATTTGAACAAATATTGAGCACACTGTCCATGAGTGTTGCAGAAAAAATAAAATGAAATAATATAAAAAAAGGGACGCCACTCTTAGCAGAGTTTGTGTTGGATAACATGGCGGATGTCACTCCTTTTCTTTATTCAGTATACTGGGTACTTCAGCGGTAAAATATGAAAGTTAAGATCCGGGGAAAATAAGATCATATTTTGTTAGCTTGGTTCTTAAATAAATGTAAAGTGACAAAACATAGCCGGAAAAAGCATAATCCCGACCTCGAGCTCGTAACTATGTAAAATATCTGCTATCAGCTAAGTGACAATTAGAACATGACAGATGTATTGAACAAGATACGCGATCAGCATTTTTCACTGATTTTTAAGGTAATTATTTTTCTATCTTATTACACAAATGCTTTATTTAATAAAGATTGTTTAATTCTGCTATATACTGTAGTGTAATCTTACCTGAATACGTAATGTCACTATATTGTAATTATTAGTATGTTTACAACGATGTGACCTGCATTATTGCAATCACTGTTGCGAACCCTGTACGGAGTATTTTCTTTGGAGCCGGTAAAATGATTTCATTAGTAATTGAATTAAACGGTCCGCGGGAAAACAATTTTATAAAGTTTGTTTGCTCAGGTTTTGTTTATTTCACATGACGCCGTTTTGTATGCACTTCTTTTTAAAGTATTTTTACAATTATTAGATTTTTGGGGGCAGATGTTGTACAATTATTAGTGATGGTAACCTAAGTTTTACACAATGTAATTCAATAATATTCAATTCAATTCAATAGTTTATTTAGCATAAAGCATAATACAACGCTTATAGCCTATAACAATTGAACACAATATTGTGGTACAGATAAAATGAAAAACAGTTTACAGAAGATTTTTCAAGATTTTCAAGATTTTATTTTATATAGTGCATAAGTCCCACGGAAGTGGGAAACATTAGCATTACAAACAATATGACATCATGATAAATAAATATCACGTGTAATAATGGAAAACGGCTACATTAATGTAGTTAATTTACAAGCATATTGGGTAGTCTTCCTTAACAATACATTTTGGAAATAAACATTTGAAGTATGTAACATATCGAAAAAATAAGAGAAATGAAATATATGTCAGACAAATTAAAGCGATCACAAAAATTACAAAAAATACGAGTAATTAGTGTAATTGTTCTAAACTGTGTGTAGAAAAAGAGATATTTTTTGACATTCTGTTGTTAGGTTCTTTTAAAATAGTCCATGATTTTTCACATAATATACTTAAGTTTCCTAGTTTCTTCAAATTATCACTTGAAACTAAGGTTATAAATTTAAACATACTGGGCCTTTGTCTTGTGTATCTATCTAAATATTTAATCCTATAATTTTCAAATAACGGGCACATAAATAAGAAATGATACTCGTCTCCTAGTTCTCTACAATTAGGACATAAACGTTCACTAGTAGGTAAATTTTGCCATCGTCCTGTTTCAATAGGAAGTCTATGATTTCGGGTTAAAAACGAAATTAATTTTTTACAACGGTATATAGACAATTTACAAATAAAGTTACTACGCTTGAATTCAGTCTTAATATATTTATATACATTTGTACTGACGTCTGATTAATTTCAGATAACCATGTCTGGATGTAAATATCTTTTGTCTTTTGGTATGTTGCCTTTTTAAGCCATTTGCTGCTAATAAAACTTTGGCTATTGACTACACCCCTGAGAAACCAGTTTCACAAAGATATCGTTTTACATTCTCTAACCATTGGCATTTTATCTTATTTTTGCGATTCTAATTCAAATAATATTGTGTAAAGTTTGGAAGCCAGTTTAGTTTCATGGTTGCTTTTTATGTTGTCTATGATTCTTGTCCAATATGCTATTACTTTATTTTTTAATATCAATTTTAAGTGGAGTTATGCCAGTTTCCCCATAAACCATATAAGATGGTGTAGATTTCTTAAAGTTAAAAACATATTTGTAGAATTTGAGTTGTATTTTTTCAAGGACATTAGTATTGCCATAGCCCCAAACTTCACTTCCGTACAGTAAAATAGGCTTTATTGTTTTATCAAACAACTCTATTTGAAGATCAAATGGTAAATCAAGTGTCTTTATCTTTCTTAGCAATGCAAACATGGCTTTAGTTGCTTGTTCAGCAATATGAACTTTTGACTTGAAAAACGAACCACTTTTATTGAAGAATAAACCAAGGTATTTATAGTTATCAACAGTTTCTAAAACTTCTGTTCCTATAGTAAATGTTTTATATGGTTTTGGGCGGCCCTTACTGAATACCATGATTTTAGTTTTGGTAGTATTAACATTAAGTTTCCATTCATCGCAGTAATTTTTGAATTTATTTAAAGCTAATTGAAGATCATTTTCGTTATCAGTAAATATTACTGTGTCATCGGCATAAAGCAGTATAAATAGTTTCAGGTATACATGCGTGTCTTCAATTGCTGTATCTATATTTATTCCATTCATACCACTAGATTCTAAATAATGCTCAAGGTCGTTTAAAAATATTGAAAAAAGAAATGGGGATAAATTTTCCCCTTGTCGGACCCCCTATAAGACAATCGAAAAAGGGGGTAGAGCCCTCTGTAGTTACAACTTTAGACTTTATATTTTTGATACATGTTTTTGATAACATTCAGACATTTTCCATTGATTTTTCCTTTTCATAAGTTTCTGCCACAGACCTATTCTCCAAACAGAATCAAAGGCCTGTTTAAAATCCACAAAACAACAGAATAGTTTCTTCTTGTTTGATTGCACTATGTCAATAAGGCTTTTCAGAATGAATATATTGTCAATTGTTGAATAGTTCTTGCGAAAACCTGCTTGGGTTTCATGTATAGATTAGTTTTTTCAGCAAATTTTGTAAGTCTGGTATTTAAAATACACGTGAACAGTTTACCAAAACAACTCAACAGTGATATCGGACGATAATTCTCTGGTGATTCTGGACTACCCTTGTTTTTATATATAGGTTTGATATGGCCTATAGTCCAACTTTCTGGAATGATGCCATGATCAAATACAATATTGAATAATTTCTTATATATATGTATCATAGAATTAATGCTATATTTCATTTGTTCATTTATGATTTCATCACAACCTGGTGATTTATTATTCTTTAGTGATTTAACAGCTTCTAAGATTTCCTTTTCAGTTATTGGAACATTAATTTCATCATTTTCAATATTTGTACATGTTTCTGAAATATGGTCGTCGATATTATCCGTTACGTTCGAATTTTCATTTAAGTTTTTAAAGTAATCATAAAAATCGTTCAGTTTTGCAGTTCTCTCATTTCGTTTCTGTTTACCATTAATAACATTCCAATATTGCTTAGGATCAGCATATTTAAGTTTACGCAGCTTCTGTATTCTGTTTGCATTATAATTATTTTGTGATTTTCTTAATGAGCCTTTATACTGTTTACTGACTGATTTCAATAAATCCTTAAAATATTGTGTCTTATACTTGTTGTATGTTTTTCTAGTTTTATGGTAAATATTTCGTAAAACATGACATGATTTATCAAACCATGGAAAATTGTGTTTAATAGTATTCGTCTTTTTAGTTTTGTCTACATTGTTTGTTATGACTCCAAACGATGTTTTGGAACAACTATTAAAAAGTTTTGCAATGTCTGAAACTATTGCATCGATATTGCCTTGTGATATGCCGTTACATTCAACAATTTCGTCAAGTTTCATGTCAATTTCGGAAATTTTAAAAATATCGAGATTATCAGAAAAATGTTCCGATTTTTTACTGTCCCATAATCGCGTCTTTTGTACATCTTGTATCTGGGATGGTGTTAAGTTTTGAGAATCATTGTGTTCTTTAGTTTTAAGTGTAGCCTGTAATGGACAATGAACATCAGAATATAAGTTGCAAAATTCGTGCACTTTGAAATCAACAACATTTTCAAAAACAAAAGAAGATGACATAAAATAGTCTACAGTACTAGCATTTTTACAAGTCAATAATGGTTTTCGGCTGTCATTTCCTATTCTGCCATTCCATATAAACATGTCATTATTTTTACATAGATCAATTAGCTGATTTCCATAAGAGTTTACAACAGTATCTGTAAACATTCTGTTCAACGATATATCATACAAATTGAAATTTTTCAAGTTTTCACTTTCGAGTTTTGCAAGTATTGCAAGTCATACATATCAAAAATAAACTGATCAATTTTTACATAATCTGATAAGTTTCCACATCTGGAATTCATGTCGCCAAACAACAGGCAATGTTTACTATTCTTAAAATATCTAAACATCTCATTTTGAATTTCAAAAAAAGGGTCAACATGTGAATATCTAGATCCTGCTGGTGGTATATATACTATACCACACTTCAAATCTTCTGTACTGTTATTTACACCATACAGCTCTTTAGAAATTGTAAAGAAACGGACAAGATTACATTCATTATTATCATCCACTTTAACATATTTATCTATATTTTGTTTGATCAATAAAGCTATACCACCAGATCTATAATTAGTGAGTTTCTTTCTATTAAAAACATGAACATTAAACCCCGGAACAGATATATTGTCAGTATCGTCAGTTTTGGTTTCCTGCAAACCTACGATATCAAAATCATTAATAAATGACACAAATTCAGGGCACCGTAGCTTCGCACCTATTCCACATACATTTAATGATAAAATTTTTAAGAAGCCGTTGTCAAAATTGCTGGTACGTTTACAGTTTTCGGCGTTTTTCGTGCAAGAATAGCCGTTTCCCGTTGACCGTTAATCACTCTGATAGCCTCGGTTTTCATGACTGTCTGTGTTGTTGACTTGCGGGGGCGTATTATGCGGAATTTCTGGCGACGGTTGTACTACGATAACGGGTGGATTTTTATTCAAACTGTTGATTTCGTTGAGCAAGAGAGACGGTGATTTTGGAGTAAGACTCTGCTCTTGCGTGGCTTGTGAATCCCAAATTGATTCATCGTCACTGATGGTAAATTCAAGATGTTGTTTTTTGAAAATAAGGTCCTGCTCAAGCGGCGAAGTTGCTTTTTTCTTCCCTGCATAAGTGGGTCTATGTGAATATTCAGTCACAGGTGTACGCGCACTTTCGTCAATCTGAGAAAATCGTTCGAATCTGTTTTTTGTTTGTATTTCAAAGTTATCAAGTGTTTTCTTGTTTGTATGTGTGTCACTACGTGTTTCATTTTGTCGTCTTTGTCCATACATTTTCTTGTAATTCGTATTTGTGAACACTTTTGGTCTAGCGCCGTTGAACTCGTGCCATTTTTCACTAGTATTCTGCGCGTTATATAATGTTCCGTTGATATACAATTTGTCCCTGACTAGTTTTACTTTGTTATTTTCATCTTCCCGCGCCTTCTTCGCGACGCCGTACAGTAACTTGCGTTTAGTTTCAATTTCGGGCGGGAATTGTTCCGAAACACCATACTCTGTTCCAGATAATGCCTGAGGTGCTTTCGTTCTCACAAGTTCTTTGTCTTTATAAAACGTAAATTTTACACATATGGGTCGGGGACGCAAGTGATTACTGTTATATCGGCCTAAGCGATGAGCACGATCCATTGGCATGCTTTTTTCAATACCCATATCAGTTTTGATAAAATTTTGTATTTTCTCTTCACAATTTTCGACATCATTTTTTTGAACCTCTGGATGACCAAAAAAGAGCAAATTTTCTCTCATACTGCGCCATTTTACGTCGGTTACGCTTTCATCTGTGTGTGTTATGTGTTGTTCTGTGTTTGTGTGTTTTAACTCCAATTCTGTTAAACGTGTTTCTAACTGTTTCATTTTCTCATTAGTATGACCATTGTTTTCTGTTATTTCATCATACATGTCACTATATTGTTGAATAGTTCCGTCATAATCTGTCACCTTTGTTTGTAATTTCTTCATATTGTTTTCAATGTCACTAAGCTTTGTATTTGTTGTTATTATTTCTTGTTTCATACTTGATAAGTCAAAAAGAGCACGCTCCATTTTAATCAGCTTTTCATTTTGGGCCGACAAATTTTGTTCCACATTTTGCCATCTTGTACAGTTATTATCTAGCATTGTCTGTATATAGTTTACTTGCTGACACAAATTTAATGCCCAAGGTGGTACTCCGCTATCCGCACCTGGATTATTACCTGTTTGCGCAATACCTGTATATGTATACTGACCGGGGGCGTGATGTAATTGTCCGTTATACTGCATTGTGTTTGATAAAGGCATAAACGTTTGTCCCATATCTTGACTCGGGATTGAAATATTTGTGTTATGCGCAGTGTGTTGAGCTTGCTGTACATTATTTTGATTTTGAAAACAAACACCAGGTCCATATAATATTTCACGTGATTGCCCAAGAACATCTGTTGGCATTGATCCATTAGCATTCTGACTTATATTTTGTCTGTTATTCTGTGCAGCATTTTGTTCTACACCTGCACCTGCTTGATTATTGTTAATATTGTTAATATTCATTTGTTTTTGCGTTTGAGTATTTGCCGATCCTTTCCCTTTATTTTTCGCTGGCATACTTTACTTGGATGCAGAATTATTCTATTTGTACTGTAACTTGGTATCTGAGATAAATCTAGACATACCTCTCAGCAGCCACTTCGGCTGGTGTGACCAGTGTGACCAGTGCGGCATGTAAAGCTAGGAAACATATTAATCCTTTGTTATCCATTGTTTATTTTGTGGTTTCAACAAAACAGTTTTTAACACAGCTTACGATCAATCAATCTACATTTCCCCTAATAATATCCATGCATGTATCATTATTGTACAAAAAATGTCTTCACTGTTCAAGAGCAACAGTTTAAATACATGAACGTGTTAATACAGGTTCACATCGGATGCTACTGGTTATCACACAAAAAATAACGCATTTGTTAGGAGATAAAAGATATATAATAGAATATAGATCGTATCGATACCGTCGCTTTGTTATACTTATGCTATCCAGTTATGTCCAAGGGAGACAACTTTTGCAAGTTAAAATCGTTATTTTCAAAAGAAGGCTTCCCTAAAAGTTAATAATGGTTTGTGCATATTGTAATATTTACAAAAGATATGCGTGCTTTTTGTATGTAGATTATTTCATATAGAAACAGTTTCTATGTCTGAAAATGACATAATATATTTTATATGAAATGAAATATTAGCAGAATTATCACCATGTACACCTGTAAACTTGCAAATGTATAATACAAAATCGAACATCAGCAAATTACTTGAACTATGAAATTCGTATTTTCATAGCATAATATATGTATTTTGACAAACTAAAAATAACACTTTTGGACTTTGCAATAACACTATTGCCCTATGTAAAGATATTAAAGCGTCTTCGCCAGAAATAATTGTCACAAGTCTAGAAAACATTGCTTCATGACTGAATAACATTGCACAACGACAGAATAATTAGCAAGTAGCAACTAGCAAAATGGTGGGTGTATCTACATGTATGTAATTGTGACTGTGACTGGGAAAATGGGCCCAGATGAGCTTTAATTATTATTCCGCAAATAACCAATTTTTACCAAATTTCGACTACACGTAATATGATGTTAATTGGAAATGGCATTCGCAAATATGCATGAAAAGGATTCTATCCAGTCTTTATCATAAAGCATATTTCCATAGCAACCACTTATTCTTTCACATTCGAAAAAGTGAAAATTAGGGTACAGTCAATCAAAATGAGGATTTATTGAAAATCTGAGAAACGGCATCAAAATCAAGACAAGCAAACTAATTGACGACAAATCATGTGCTATCAGGTGAAATTTCAACTTAAAAATACCTTCATATGAATGTGTAACATGGCAATCTACAACGTAAAATATATTGACGTTAAAATTACTGTTTTGAAGAATGACAATCGGTGTTATCTGAAAACAATCATAACTTTAAAAAGTAGTGGGTAGATTCACTTGAATCATAGTCAACAGAGAACACATTTAAAACAAAATGTGTGACTTTTACTCATCTGGACCCTTTTCCCAGTCACAGTAACAATTATGCGTTTTCGTAGGGGTTAAAAATAGCTTGGTCGCGTTTGATAACAAACCAGATTTCCGATGGCATTTTGGAGTCGCTGATATTTCCTGAATTTAGCAGTGTTAACCTTGGACGCCTTTCACACCTACACTCAGTTCCAAAAGAAAGTGTGCACTTCTTAATTTTAAATATTTCAATATTTAGCAGAAGTATCGGCTTCAATTTTCGCACACTATTTATCATCAGTATTTGTCATCGATCGATTGCAAAATCTAAAATTTTCGCCATATTATACGTAAACAGATCTCAATTTTGGTACCAAATATATAGGCTTTCAGAAAAGTAGTCGATGAAAAATCACAGAAAACAAAGTGCACACTTTTTTTGGAACTGAGTGTATATAGCTACACTGCTTTTGTGCAATAAAAATATTTTTATCCTCAGTCTCTCAATCTCCGCATTCATAGTCATCGATCGATTGCAAAATCTAAAATGTTCGCCATATTGTACGTAAACAGATCTCAATTTTGGTACCAAATATATAGGCTTTCAGAAAAGTAGTCGATGAAAAATCACAGAAAACAAAGTGCACACTTTTTTTGGAACTGAGTGTATACACTGCTTTTGTGCAATAAAAATACTTTTATCATCAGTCTCTCAATCTCCGCATTCATAGTCAACGTAAAGTACTAAAGTTGGCCACTCTTTTATATGATTTATCCCTGAAAGCATGGCATTAACGGTAAGATTTACCACAAACGGTGACAGGCGTATTTTGTGACAGTTTGGCGCTCTTGTTGAATTTGCTTTCGCTTGTTTTCTAGGAAGATT